>JAINUG010000197.1:1197008-1772529 GCA_029706075.1 Aldrovandia affinis
GCTCAGTACTGTTCTGAGAGAAAGGACGCCCACGCACACCTCAAAATGAAAAGGGGCCTAGACTTCAACAAGGTTTATTTACACAACTTGATAAGAGCACTGGTCTTTACTCACACAGGGCTAGATGTCAGCCTACTTATTTTATACAGTAAATGCCAGAGCCTTTCTTATACCAGGAATGTAAATCAATTAATTTTGAACAGAGATGATACTGTATTTGGACAGACATACCTACCCCAAAAGAATCAGCAATGTCACAGGCCCTTAACTTCAGCTAACATGGCAATGAAAAACGGCTAGCTCAGAAACAAAACATTTCTCCCCTTAAATGACAACTGCTTGGAGGTAAAAACAGGTTTATATTTTGTGAGTAAACTAACATTAAGGGCCAAAAGGTTGTAAAAATTGTGGATTACATTTTCTCTCAAAACAGGGTTAGATTCAAACATTAACTTTGAAACGTTCCGTGTGACAATGACTTTTAGGCCAAAATTCAACCCTTCCACTTTAAGGTTTGGACTCAACTCTGAATAACGTGTTCAAGGAAAGGTTACTTCTTCCTACTATGATTTTATCATGCTTAGAGGTTCAAACATTCATACCCAGAGATAAATAACATTTATGATGCATTGCAGGACAGTTCTCTGACCAGAAGTTGCAATTCAATGTCTCAAATTGCTCTGCAAAACCAAGATTTGTTTTTGCCTTACGGCCCTATAATTGCTGTATTCCTTTAATAGAAAATACTTCCTTTCTTCCAGGTAAATCACACTACTATTTATTGACAGTCCTGTTGCCCTGGCTGTTCTCTCTTAACATGAAACAGATCTTCTCTGGGTTTACCCAAGGGCCGGCTTCTACGTGCCTACACAGGACACCTCAATACTGTTCACTCTCTCCTCCTGCTCCACCTTTATACCATTCACTCTATTCCTGCTTCATCTCTATGCATTTTACATTTACATTTTAAGCATTTAGCAGACGCTCTTATCCAGAGCGACTTACAAGATATGCTGTGCACTCCTGCTCCACCTCTATACTGTTCACTCTCTTCCTGCTCCACCTCCATACTGCTCATTCTCTTTTCACTCTCTCTTCCTGCTCCTCATCTAAACATACTGCTGAGGCCACTCAATGCGACTTCAGTTTGTACGGGATACATCTTGTCTTATGCTCTCCTTCAGAGACGCTAATTCAACATTTCATCAGAGAAAATCGGGCTTCTTCTTGGCAGTGCGGCCAGTGGCTTAATGCGTTTTTCATAGTTTTAAGAGTTTAGTTTCAGGGGAAAACAGCTTCTACAGCTACGGCTACTGCAGCTGCTCCTGGCGGCGTGGGCTAGAGGCAGTCCTGGGGGAGTTGGTGTGAGAGCTCGCCAGCCCTGGCTGCTGTGTGAAGCTCCGTCAGTGAGAGGGGCCATTACAAGCCCCCCTCCCTCCCCCTTTGCCGACCCACCTGTCGGCCCCACATGTGCGAGCAGCTGTTTCCCATCAGCCCTCTCTCAGCAAGGGTAGGGGGGGAGGGGGTGGGGGCAGTCAGCTGGGCTCCTCTTCACTAAGATTCACAGGGCCAGTACTGACTCTGAGTGTTCAGGATGTCCCGTCACTATCTGCACCCAATCGACAACCGACACCTGACAGGCCGGGCACTTTGTGTGTTCACTTCCTCAAATAAATCACAGGAGTGCAAGAGTAGTGTGCTGACTTTGTGTCCCTCTTTTGGTCATACCTTTTTTTCCCCGATAGTGCATACTTTGGATGTGCACATGCAACCTTCAACCTTGATGAAGACTGGAATCAATTCAAATTTGTCCTTAACTGTAAATGCAAGTTTTCATTTTTTGTCTTCACAAGCACAGTTGGCAAATTTTGGTGATGACTATACTGGCCAAACTGTGTTAACGCTTGCATGTAATCCTGAGTCAACATTAAGGACAAATGTTGATTGAATCCAGGCCTATGTTTTTGATTCAGTTTTGTCCTTTATTTAATGTATTTATTTGTGTAATGATTGCCCAATTCATACACCTCTGTATCCTCAGTCAGTGTTCTTATGCAGATGAACTGCAAACCACATTCTTTGACTGGAAAAAAAAATCATGGTTGTCATGCAAAGATATTTAACAAACAGACAAAGACTTCTGCCACATACCGCTGCCAGATAACTTAGTTGGTAGAACACTTTTTTTTCCTGTTTTTGAATGACAGACCTGCAATTACAAAAAAACAAAAACTGTCACACCTTGAAAAACTGAAACTAGCCATGGTCCCTAATTACAGAGACGTGTTTAAAGCTTTGCCAGACTGACTTTCAGTCCACTTAAGTGGGGATTATATGTGAGGGGGAGAGTGGAGAAGATACACCCTAAGGGGGTTAACACCTCCATCAGTCTGTCTGTCCATGTACACACTGGCAGACAGACAAGCCAGGATGGTCCTGCTGTCAGAGCAGTATGCTCTCAGGAATGCTCTCTAAATGTGCTGCACTGACTGAATGCTATTAACATGGCCTTACTCAGCACTGGCTTACTTTTGTAAGAGAGAGGCATTTAATTTAATTTAATTCATTTATTTGCACTTCTTTGAGTCCTTTACAGAAGAAGTTCTTTGAGGAAGTCGTGCTCTAAGGAAACAGTGGTGCCCCCTCCTCTTTGCTGGAAGTTTAACAGAGAGGGTGAAGAAGTCAGTTTAAGATAATGTGAAACTTCCATCGCGCACATCAATATTCCCACCATCACTCTTAGGCTAGGGATCATTTGATCAGGAGGGGAGGGTGCCCCTTACTGGCCAGTGACATACATTTCTGGTGAGCACCGGTCCAATAGGAGCAAACTCTAGAAATCAACAGCACAGAAGGCATGCGTCATGCGAATTTGATGCTTGCTGGTATTAAAAAGGCCACTAAATGAGAGGGACGCCAGGGAACCTCAGAACTGGGAACCCTGAATCCGACTGTTTATTCTGATGCTGGCTCTGCTCAATGGTCAATTGTCCACATATTCTGGCAGCATTTGTTCCATCCATTTTGCTTGTAAAACTTACAGAAAAATGTTGAATATTTTCATATTCTAAAATGGGTCTGCAGTTGTGGAGTTCTGATATGACACTGGTGCTGCTTCTATCGAATAGATTAAAGAGAATACGTGATGAACCATTTCTGGTAGAGATACACAATTTCTAATCCCGCACATATGTTCTGTTATGTGGAGGAAAGAAATAGAGTATTTTAAATCAATTTCTGTTATTTGGAAATGTATAACCGTATTAAGGAATCAATTAACCACACGAACTCAAACAGCAATTTTGTGCAGAGCCTTTTTTCGGCGGCGATGACTTGATGAAAGCTCGCATTTTTCCAAATGTGTCATATTTTTTATTGATTTTTAACCTGTTTCAAACATTTATTAATGTAACTTTTGAATGTATTAATGTCCACATTTCTGTCCGTGTATTTTTGCCGCTTTTTTACGCGTTTCCTCATATGACAGTCAAAATGAAAAGGGAATGTGGGAAAATATGGGTTGGTCATTCTTGGCGCTACAACCAACTGTCCATGAACTACATTCACCTTCTGCACTAGGCAAGATATCTTTAGGGGAAAGCTGCTGAAAGGGAACATAATTATATGCAATTTCTGTAGTATTATTAGTGATTAAATTTAGAGACCGGTCACGCTGGGTATTTCTAGGCTACTCAGTCCGTTTCCACTTGAGTAAAAATATTTCATTTGAGACGAAAAGCAATTGAGACACATCAAAAGAGGGATTAGGGTGAAACATCACATTCCCGAGAATGGTCTTTGTTTTGCTAGTGATACTGTTAGCGCGTGGTGTCTCAATGATATAGGCAAAAATATGTAGCCTAATTATTCGTTTAGCCTATTTGTTTTAAATACACCGAATGTCCGGGTGGATTTGGATCACTTTGCTGGATTAATTCAATATTGACATTCCGTTACAATTTAGAAATCTATATATTCATACTCATTATGTATATGTAGACAGTAGGCTAGATATGATGTAAAGATACGTATTGCTATATAAACCACAATGACTTTTCAGCACAGCTTCAGGTAGTTACTGGAGGAAAAGAAAACGGCTAAATGCCAATTGTTCATAAAATGAAACAAAAATGCGTTATAGTAGGCTATCAAAGAAAACGGAGATGTGATGTATTTTGGCTTGAGTAAGCTTTAAAATATAGGCTAATTGCACCGTTAAATATCACTAAATCCCATACGCATAAGGTCAAAATACGACCATTCATATCGCCGTCACCATAGGATTCTAAGAGAATATAATATACCGTAACAAATTTAAGTGAGACAAAGGACTGCTTAAGCATATCAATTGCAATGCCTTTTAAATAGTGATAGCCTACATCCTAGGTGTTACGCATATTCCCGCCAGTCATATGTGCATTATGTTAGGCTGCTTGAACGTAAAACTGACGTTTTTGAGAAAAGGAGACAAATAGGCTACCTGCTTGTGTTTTATTCTGAGGTGAATTAGATATGATAGGACAATGACAAAATCCACTGGTACTCACTATATTGAGACATCGGTACATTATGTTTCTTACGTCTGTGTCTGCCAAAAAACGTTCTAGTGCACACAAGTCTACTGTGCGTCCACTGTAGCTACCTCGTGGACAGCAGTGAGTTTTGCACAACCTCCTGACTGTATAAGGAAACATTTATATCATTTCCAGATATTGTAGATCCGCAATAGTAGCCAGAGTCGAGCGAATATTTTATTAGTACTCAAGGTAATTCGTTTTAGTAGCTCCCTTTAACACCTTCCGTTTGGATTAATGGATATCAAGAAGGCAGTCGGTTTCATATGAGACCACTAGTACAAGCGTGGTGCAAATCAGAATAGCCTTCTCGTTTGCTCATCCAACGAGGTCAAACTACAGCTGCATATATCTTCCAAGATGACTGAAAATAAGTGATTAATTACGGTTTGTTAGCAGTGTCTGGGCATAATTTGGATATAGGCTAGGCCTAATGTGTTAGTTCGTAATCTAAGTAGCAGTCCTGTACGATTAAAAGTTAATACCGATAGTCTAATCATTACTAAACGGTAGCCTATATATCAAACACGTACAGTATATAGTAGGCCTATATGCCATTGATGCATATTTGAATGTGGAAACGCCCAAGTGAGTCAATTGCGACATCAGAGAAACGTTGACAAACATCGTCTTGTAAAACAACATTGTAATTTCGAGATCAGTTAATTAGGCTGTGTATTTCCTCTGTGAAGCGGCTATATAACCAGCAAATATAGCCTATATATTTTTTACATTTTACAACTGAGTTCATGTTTAACAAGCGTAAAGAGGAATCGCCTGTGAGTGTTGTGTAATGCCATCTGTCATGTTTTTAACTGTACATTCCTTGTTACGCTTGTTGATCGATTATGTGTCTCATGTAGTTTACTAGAACATGATCGGTTGCGATCGGAGTCAGAGCTTTCAGGTCGTGGTTCGCGCTAACTTGTGTAGCCTAATGTCTGCTGAAATTTACAAGCCAGACTTGGCCTAACTAATTCACAAAGTTTACAGAAAGTCAGACACGAATTGTCCCTTTGAATTATCTCAAGTATCTCAACTGACTGTTGTTGGTGGGAGCCGGCTAAGCTACGAGATTTCCACATCTTGCTAGCCTTGCGTTGATACCTCTGGGCATACACTACCTTGGCACAAACATTAACATTTGACTGTATTAGAACTATATATAGGCTAATCTAAAAGAAACTGCATTTATGTAATGTCTTTGATTTCATATTGAATATAGCCTACGTTGGGCTACATTTCAGGTGTACATTTATCAGCTCTCTCCCATTACATTGAAAATAGCTTTGACTTTTCGTTGTATCCTTCCAATATATACCTACTAGCTCTCACGAAACGGTATATAATTGAGCCCACTACCTAGAATGACAAGAAAGGGATCCCACATAAATAATTATTTATTTGTTTAAGGAAACTAACCAGAACAAAATATCTGTGTTTATTATTAAATGTTCCACGCATCCGCACGAATATGCTGGAGAAGCTATACAACCAATGCAATGGAGTGAAACCCAGCGCTGCTGTACGTTAAACCTAAAATGTCTATTTCCTAGAGGGATTCTTGACACACGTGTGATCACGGGCGCCGCTACTGTAACAATGGTCTGCGGGGATACAACCGAGTTAAAAATGAAACTATCTGAGAATCGGTTCGACCAGCGCTGTCCACGTTTGCAGCTGTGCAACACGACTAAATAACTTCTGCTGCAAGCTAAGAACTAGCAAAGACAAGGAAGTAAATGAAATAAACCAAGCCGAGGTGTTTCCTCCTTCAAACATATAAGATATTCATGTAAAAATAGCTTTCGTCCACAATATACGTAGTAGGCTACTATATAAAAAACAATATTATGCAAATAATAACACCACTGCCCCAATAATACGCAAACAGTTATATGAATGAGAAAAAGGTCTTACCAAATGACTTCCAATTTGACAGTAATCCTGGTTAACTGATGAATCTGAACATACAATTAGGGTCAGTCCCAATTATACTTTATAGAGGAAACCCGTTATAATTCTCTCCTCCAAATCCGCCCAAATGTGTAATGACGTGTAGATGTCAAAAAGGTGCTTTAATATACACTAAATCCAAACAAGCACGATCTCTTGAGCTGGGGCAAAGACGCTTCCAAAAGGCAGTTGCAGCACAAGTATTTCTGGTGGAACAACAATCCCGTATCACCACGTAATCGTCTGAAGCAATTTATATGTCCAAGAAGCAATGCATTTAGATTTCCAAGGAACTTGGACTGTACCTTCCTTGGCGAGTTTACTGTTCGGCTTTTAAGACTTTTTTGGTTGAGTAAAATAACGATAAGCCTCTTCACTCGCACTGATGTCCCCTATTTGAGCTCGCCCGGAGTAATATCCGCCTGCACTCGCTGGTTATTCGGAAAGTACGGGTGCTGTTACCGATCCGCATGTTAGTGAGTGTGTGAAAGCTTGGCTCCAAGTCGTGCAATAACAGTCCGGAGCTGTAGGCACCAGACAAAAAAATTAGCGAGGATCAGATTGCAGGCTCTAGACCTACTACGAGTGCTCCGCTTGTACCAGCCCCCTCGAGAGTCAAAGGCAGCAGACGAGCAAATTTGAGGAGAAACGGGGAGGAGGCTGTTGGCACCTCCCTCCACGGCACGAAAAATCAATCAACCAGCCTGTAAATGTTGGGGCTTAGTTAACTTTGTCCTGACTCTTGTGCAGGGGCGATTCTAGGATTTGACCTTTAGTGGGGCTCAGTCCCCAATGATAATGTGAGATGTACACATGCAAAGCACAAGCCTACGTTTTTAATAAATGTACTGTTACATTCCCCAAAACAAAAAGCCCACAATGGTGGTCGCTCTCAAAATTGAAATACCACTCTGTCTACCATCTGTGGTATTTTAAAAAATAGATAGCCTATTCAATAAAAATGAATAAGAATGACTAAACATTTTCAGGGGGGCTGAGATGAAAGACAGGGGGGCTTTAGCCCCCCTAAATAGGGTCTAAAATCGCCACTGCTGGTGTGTAGTATAAATTCTTTAGATCTAGGCTGCATGATCCGACAAGCTGTTTGGATCATATTCACATTGATATGGATATAATTGTTATTAATCTATATTCATGGTAAATTGAATCAAACCTGCCCGGTGCCCCACTTCAAATAGCTAAACATGGGAAAAACATACAGTAGCCGAGTTGAGCAACGTATCGCACTCTTCGATCACATATTCTCCATAACGAAGTGGCAAGTAATTGGAGATAATTTGAGATTTGGAATGAATCTTGAAAATATGTCTTCTTGTTGTTCAAAATCAGCCCAATGTACCTTGCTTAAAGAATAAAACTACAGAGCAGTTACAACCCAATTAAAAGCCGGGCCTTGGAGGTAGCCAATATAGCCTACTATTAGGCAGTTCCTGGTACTAGCCATTAACGATGAATAGAATATTAAACATGCAGACTACTATCGCCCAGTTTACAGTTTACCTGTGTCCGCCTGTTTTATTGTCAGATCTTAATTACTTAGACGTATAGTCTCTTAGAGATTTTATTTCAGGTAGACATGATGATGTGTATTAAGTCAGTAATGCCTATTAATCCATATTAGGTTTGGGTGCAATGTGTCACCGATGCTTTCAACTGGCGATTTAGTTAACCGGGCAGCGGTCCTCTGCCACACAGTAGATACGCAGCTCTACACACACATTTCACACACAGACACACACACACAGACACATTTGTTCTGTTTGCCGTGAAAGCCTTTTATAATTAAAACATTATATTATGTATTTCAATGTTTTGCCTTTCCTTGCATTACTGTTGTTGATGATGAATGATGACTGTCTGGGACACATCAATTGGCATGATTTTTTGAAGACAATGACAGCTGTAAATTGTTAACTGTCTGAAAGTTATCTCTCTCAGCCTTTCCCAAGAATTGAATAACTTCCCTAATGACCAATCCCGCATTGTATATCTTATGACTGTGAGCTCCACCAATAACCCCTAGAAAATAATACCTGCCATATATACACTTAACTAACAAATGTAGCCTTCTTGATATTATATGGTTTGTAAAAGGCTACAATTAAAGGCTATTAAAAGGTTATAATTAAGTAGGCTACGTTAATTTTAGTCCTTCCCTTGATATGCATTCATTCATTCAACTCTAAAACTTTGTTCGAAGCTAGTAAAATAACATTTAGGTTTTGTATTAGTGTGATCTGGACCTATTTACAAGAAAAGTTGCGGTTTGAGGGGATGGTAAAGAAAGAGAAACTTCGTAAAATAATCGATACAATGTTATTCACCCCTTACAAAATATAAATGAAACGTAAAACGTTGCAATAACGTTTTGTGCGAGCTGAGTTTTCCATCTGTTTTATTAGCCATTCGTAAACACAGAGTGAAATGTAGAAGTGCATATTCAATATATTTGGGTAAAAAATATGTTACGTACTTTACTGGCGTCTATCACGTCGTTTTTTTCAATGAAAATTAAGTGACTGTGCGCAGCGCAAAACTATTAGGCCTTATTACATCGGAATTTCTCAAATGGGCGACTGTCGACACCGAAGTTCGCTGAAGTTCGGGTAGGGGCGGAGTAGCGCAAAAAGAATCCCCCGGCGTTGTTTTGGGAAGAAAACTCCGAAGAGCAGGGCAGTGACAGTTTTACAGCTAGGCGAACAATTACCAGAATCTATGTGCTGATGATCCCAATCTCGAAGGGCTGGGACTCGTCTGACCCCTGCCGCTCCACTGAACATTTTTTATCTCTCTCTTCTTCCCACTCCCCTCCCGTCCACCGCTTTCTTAACTTTAAGATAATGGGAATGCCAATCGCCTGAAACAATCTTAGTAGGCTATCAACCACAGACATAGTGTTCATCTGACTATGAGACTAGATGCACTAAACATAAAACCATTGCTTCAAAGTCTCGATTTTGCTAAAAAAATATTGCTGTTCTTCATATAGAATAAATGTTACCTATATCCCAATTTAATTAGAACACGGAGCTTGATCTACTATACCCGCATTTAATTTGTTCTCGAACAATTCACATTCAACATCGAATCATTCATTTGAGTCCATGGATGATTGTTTTAAATGTGAAATTACAACTAAAGTGAACTTCGTGAATTAGGATTAATAGCATTGAAGGCACACTCGTGATTATAAAGCAATTATCGCAGTGGCTAAATACAATATTTACAGGTAAATAGCCGAGGCGACATGTTTAGTATTTCTCATGATTTTCAAATTCTCACAGGCTGATGTTAATTCGAGAACACATTGGACATCATGTAAAGCCAACACAGCGGTCTAGCTGGTCAACACAGATGGACTGCTCTTGTCACTCAAGACTCAAACCTTTGCGATGATTTACAGTAAGTTAACTGACTTTATGACATCATAAAATTGCTCTGTCAACACAAGTTAAAGAAATTACACCAATTAACCAATTAATTTTTATCTAAATTACTGGTACTTCACACTAGTTTTACACCACCAATTGGCTTGTATGCTAAATGGGGACATGACTGGTTTACTAAGACAAATATTATTATGATGTTGGAGTCTAAAGATACCACCTTCTAAACATATTGCATCACAGTCACTTTCTGACTTCACAGAGTTGAATGAGACTTCCATCATGAACATGCAGAATTTATTTTGTGGTAGATGGTTTTCACCAGAATAGCAAATAGTTATTACTCATTACATTTGGCACTAAAAATTACATTTGGTTAGCTTCCCGTTAATTTAAAATCTAAAGCGAATACAAAGTTGTAACTATTATTTAATTGAACACTACAATCACTTTTCTCCATAATGTGTTTTGTTAAGGTCCATTTGCAGGTAATTTGTGGATTCAGTTGTCTTATCTATGGTGATCCATTCTGTCTATCAGTTGAAGGTTCTGCTTTGCTTCAGCGCCACATGAAAGGGAATGTTATCAGTAAACATGAGAAACATGAGGCCTACAGTTACCAAGGCTAGGCCTCTCCTGGCATTCACTTTACAGCTTCCATATCAAACAGGGTAATTTGGCAGGACTCAGTCTTGTAATATTTATATCTATCCATCTATGTGTACAGATATTATTAATGTATTATTATTTTTAAACAGGGGCTGTTCAATTATACCTTTTCTGGAGACATTTACAACTTAGCAGTGAATGTTGATGTAAATAAATAAATTATATATATATGTCTGTGTGTGTATATATATATATATGCATTGTTTTGACTTCAAAATTAATTCATATGAATATTGAAAAAAATATTAAAAGAGTGTCAGTCCACAAAAATCTATCTGAAATTGATATTGTGAATTTGCCTTTGTGTGCATTTTGCGGGCAAATTCAAAGTAAGTGAGTATGTGAGTAAAATCAAAAGAGGTAACATAGACAAAGGCAACTTAAACCAGGGAGGTCCTAAAGACAAAGAAACTTGCCGAGTCAGTACGGCAGGGCAATGGGGAACTAACTGACCAAGTGACCCCCCTCCCATCCCCCCTCACTCCTACAGACTCTGAGGTTACTGGGTAACTGCCCCACAAACAACCTTTACACTCTCACCTTCCGTGAAGCCGACTGAAGATAGTGCCATTCCTTCTCTTCAGAGGCAAAAATATACATACAGCCCGTTTACTGTTTAGCAGAGTTTAGCCTCTCCTTTGTTTAGTCCATACTTATTTATTTCACTTTGAGTTCTGCTTTCCTCTATAACAGGGAAGTCTAAGACAGGAGAGTGCTCCTCTCTTCTTATATTTGATAACCCTTTCGAGCTTTTTTGAAAGAATAAAATAATAAAAATTTTTTTAAAATAAATTAATAATTATAATTAATTGTATCTATATAGAGTCTTTCATCTCATGATCTCAAAGCACTTTACAGTGAATTTGAAACTCAAATTCAACAACAACCGAGGCCTTAAGCACTGTGATGTGTTAGGACAGTGTATGAAAGGAGATGCCCTTTTCACTATACCAGCGGATGCCTTCCAGTGAAGGCCTAGTTGCCCAGCATCGCCATCACTTTTTCACGCTGTTCATGGGCTTTGATGTCTAGTTTTGATTTTGTCTAAGTTATTCACCCTGGCCAGACCTGCAAGCAGTTCATTCTCACAATTGTTTTGTCGGCTGCCAGTTTACTATCATTGAATTTGTCATGTACAAGTATAAACATGTTCACCTCGCTGTTTGTTTGAATTTGATTAAGGGCCCACGTTCTTTCATACTTTTTGCCGATAAGGTCCACTCATTTTTCCCTTCGGTTTGTTTTCAGAGGCCATGAGCCATGTGGTTAGATAGGTGCTCTGGCTGACCATGTTCAGAGACAGGCAGCCATCATTCCAGATGAGGACAAGGGTGGCAGGATAATTATTAACCTCGGTCTCAGACCATGTGGGGAGGTGATTAGTGATTGAGAATCAGCTGCACCCTCAAATAGCTGATGGCTGTCATGCAAACACAGTTTATAACAAATGAGTGTCTGAATCAATTTATCTATTTTAACAGTGCCAACACATACAAAATGTAATGCTGCAGGAAAAAACGTATTCGCTTTTAATGAGTTCATTGTTACTTTCCTGTGCTTGTTGATGCAACACATGCTATCTGTCATGCTCTACTTTGGAAAAAGAGCAACTTGCGCTGCTTAAAAATACCAATATTTGTGATAACCAAGTGTGTTGTCACCGTACAATGTCTCTTTGCATCACCAAAAGAGGGCCCTTTGTCCAAATCATGAATGAAAAAGAAGGAGTACTGTGTATGTCTGAGTTGAAGTGAAAATGTGCTGCACCTTAAGATTCTTAATTATAACCTCCCACCCCCACAGGTTTAAAACAACTAATGAATAAACCGTTTTTTTTAGAGGCAGGCAATACAGTACAACCATATTATTATGTCCTCATCTGCATATAAAAACTACTACTTCAGAAAACATCATTTTTCACCTAAAGTTTGTCTCGTGAGTAAATGGTATTTAAAATAGTGTTCTTTTTTAAAGCTGAACCAGTGCAGTGATTAGGTTAACAAATGGTTAATTAATGGCTAATTGATGTCTAAAAGTTGACTGGGAGAGACAACATTTTAATTTCTCTGTCACAAGTGACCAATCAAGGACTGTCTTTCCCCTCTCTGTGTGCAAGGACTAGGGGCAGTCCGCAGTCCAATATATAGTTTAATGTTTCAAGAAAAACTGCAATGGGTACCAAAGGCATCTGGGCACAGTGGACATGACTGCACCATAAAAAGCAATTTTACTGATCATTTACAGTAATATCTGTGACTATAAGTGAAGATAAAATGAAAGAAAAAATGTGTCTTAAAGTTACAATTAAATGAAATCCACTAAATAAGAGAGACTGTTTCTGTTAACTTTCCTCTGCATTTATAATGCAGAAAGTGACATGTTCCTCTGTGGTCATGGTAGTGAAATACACTTCCAATTTAGAGACGTTATATTGACACAGGGCACTGTCTGTGATTAAAACACAACAACAAAGTGTTATCAAAACAGACACATGGAACATGTGGCTGTCATGTAAGCAATCAAAATAATGAGCTAAATTTAGCCACAGTAAATGTAGTAAATGTGTCAAATGTTTTCATACAATTAATACATTGCCAAAGAAGGGTAAACTGATGTGCACATGTCAGACCCTTTAATCCTTTTAGTTGCCCATTTATGTAAATTAGAACAAAACGTAATGTCACAGATGTTGCAATGCAACCATCTCGGAAAGACCTATGGATAATTTCTCTCCCCCACATAAATGAATATTGAATTAAATATAAAAATAATAATTGAACAGCTGAACAATAGAAGGCAATGCTGCATCTGAGTTTTTTCCCCTGTAACATGAGTGTGCTACATTTGTGTTATTTTGAATAACACAATCCAAGCAAACTGTATGGGAAATGGAGCTTCAGTTTCCAGGTCTGGTGGATGACTTCCCCCTCTTCCCATCCCCCAATTTGGATTCACCAACTGTGCCTCTAGAAGCCCTGCACTGCAGGTTCACCCTGAGTGAGCCTATTCAGTGTTTCCACTTTCTATTCTTTTTGAAATGGTTTTTCCCCCTTTTCTCACAATTTAGAATGCCCAATCGCAATCTAAGTCACCCCCGCTGCAACCTCCACTGTCAATTCAGGAGAGTGTGGACAAGCATGTGCCCTCCTCCGAAACGTCTGATGTCAGCCGTTACTTCTTCTTTTCACATTGCATTTTACAAGCTAAGCCTGCACAGACATGAGTGAGAGGAAGACACTTCATGAACAGCTTCATACTGGTAAACTGTGGGTGCCTAATTGGCCAGCGGGGGTTGCTAGTGTATGACAAGACACGGGCTGACTGAATCCCTCCCTCCCTGGGTGGCACTACTGTCAATTATGCATTGGGGCTGCTGAACTACAGTCTGAACTGGCATGGGTTGGATTCAATACCAGACCCTGGGGTTCATCCACACACTAGAACAGTGCCTTAACAGGATAAGCCACCCACCAGCCCCTTTCTATTCTTAAGTCAAAAACATAAAATGTGTTTGGTTGATTTTAAACTCTAAATAAATATAAAGATGACACATGATGATCATGAGACAATGGCCTGGAATCAATCCACATTTGTCCTTAACTTTGATTTCCATTCAATTGTTTGTTTTTTTCTTCACAAACACAGTTTAGTGATTTCAGCGATCAGTGTGACATTTTATTTTGTTGTAATTGCATGTCTGTCATTCAAAGACTTGGAAGAAAGTTCATTCTAACAATTAAGTGAGCGGGCATCGGTGTGGCAGAACAATCCCATCTGCATAAGAGGATACAAAGGTGGATGAATCAGACAATAGTTAAAAATCAGTACATAAATAAAATAAAGGACAAAAAGTAAATGCAAGGGTGGTACGGTGGTGCAGTGTCGCCGCACAGCAAGAAGTGGAGTGTGGAGTTTGCATGTTCTCCCCACGTCCTTCAGGCACTCCGGTTTCCTCCCACAGTCCAAAGACATGCACGCTAGGCTAATTGGAGAGTCTAAATTGCCCATAGGTATGAGTGTGAGTGAAGGGTGTATGTGTCCTGCGATGGATTGGCGACTTGTCCAGGATATATTTCTGCCTCTTGCCCAATGCATGCTGGGATAGCCGGGTTAGATAATGAATGAATGATGAAGTACATGCAAAACATAGGCCTGGATTCAATCAGCATTTGCCCTTAAAATTCACTCATGATTAAATGCAAGTTTAATAATGTTTTCTTCACAAGCACAATTTTCCAAGTACAATGATCACCAAAATGAACTTGCCAAATTTTGTTGTGAAGAAAAACTCCCACTTGCATTTATTTGGAAGTCAAAGTAAGGACAAATGTTGATTGAATCCAGGCCAATAGCTGACTCTACACATAATAGCAGCATGATTACTGGAGGCGGCCAGCTAATTCCTCAATGCATCCTGATGACAACATTGCTCTGTGTAAAACTGAATCCATCCCAAGTATATAAAAATAAAGATTAACATGTTATTGAGTGTTCACTGCTGAAACCATAAAAATATATTTAATTTGATTGTATATGATTTCAAATGAGATCCTTTTTTTGAAACCATAATGACAATGTATAAGCATTAAGTACACTTAGTCCAAATGCCTAAAATGTAAAATGATTAAAATTGACCGTACAGTAATTACATTTTTTTTAAATGCTAATATATTTATTTCAATTGGCAATACTGTATGGAAATGTTTTCTATCTGTTGGCTGTCACATGTTTGATTGTTGATATAAGAGTTATTTTTCCCTACAGAGTGCATTCATCATCATAGGGAGATGGGTGGTATTCATTGGCACTCTGGTTTGTGAGGCGCTCAGAGCAATCTTCCGAAAGGTGCATCTCCCCAGCTGACCCCATCCCCATTCTGGCCAAGAGTTTGGTGAGATTTCACCCTCAGCTGTACAGCTCCTGCTGCTCTTCCAAAATCAAATGGAGGCTCTGAACTGAAAGTAAACAGAAGTATTTGTAAAAGCACTTCCAGGCTCAGAGAGAAAAACCTGTCATGCACGGTCCTTAAGCGGCATAGAAAAGGAGGGAAAAAAAGATCTTGTGGAAAGATTTAAAAGAAAGAGATTAACATCTTTTCTCATAAGACTCAACCTGAGGAGGGCCAAAATTAAAGCTCTCATCAAGTTTTCTGAAGCTATAGTGCAAGTCTTTGATTCACGGCCGAAAAAACAATGTGCTTTGGCAAACTCTCCCCAGGCACTTAGGTGTCCCAATGCAGAACAAGTACGAAAGGCGGAAAGCGAGATGGATGGATGCAATCAGAAAGTGAGAGATAGAGGGACAGAAAGAGAGAGAGAGAAGGGGAGACAGAGTTTGACCAAGAGAGAGAAAAGGGGATAGACAGAGAGAAACAATTCAAAATTGGATGCTGTATTGTGACCCTTTTTCTAACCTCATCTTTCATTCTGATGTTTTTTTAGCAGTTGTTTGTGCAAATACAACTGGTTCCACATTGTTATCTTACTGTGGGACCTCAGAGTCCAGGGATATCTTGGTTAAACAGCAGGCTAGAATGCTTGGCACAGAACTGATAATCAAGATATCCGGCTCCCGAATATCAACCACGGGCAACCAAAGGGTTGGCTGGTTGCCTTTATTGAATCTAAAGCACGGCTATGTATTCTTATTAGATAACGCCTTGGACCAATTAGCGTTCTGAGAGTAAGAAAAAAAGTGGTGTGTACACATTGAAACGTACTGCTACCATTGTTTTGAAAATGTGGCTTGCATCAAATTCAATAGGGAGTGCATCAACATTTTGATATGAACTGTATAGCAAAGAATCATTGCTATACAGATTTTTTAAGCATTTAAATCAAAATATCATCTCATCTCTATCATCTCAAAACATCTGGGATGTTGCTGTCCGCCCCAGTGAGGGGGGCGGGAAGCCGACATGAGGTTCGCTGCGCATAAGAGTGGCCCTGCAGTACCGGGTTACGGTTGACACTTGGCGAGTGCCGTCTCGGAGGAGGCATCAGGTCGCTTGCGTCACTACCGGTCACAGGACTACGGCAGCGAACTCACATTACTAGGGGGGATTGACTTAAAATAGCAGGTCTAATTGGCTACCAAATTGGGATAAAAATCAGAAACAAAAATTATTTTAAAAAAAACAACATCTGGGATGTTTTGGCCCTGCTGAACAAAGCAAATCATTTTAGCCAAGATGTACTGCTGAACAGGGATTCTGCAATGTTCTTAAATAATTTGTTTCTGATTTTATCCGATTTTCTCTCAGTTTAGTAGCCAATTACACCTTCTATTTTTATGTCAATCCCCCCCTCGTATTATGAGTTTGCTGCCGTAGCCCTGTGACCGGCAGTGACAAAGGCGAAGTATGTTCATGGCATGTGTTTTTGCTGGGTTTTTAGGCCACAAATGGCAGTCAGGAAAAATAAAACAAAGGATTATTTAGTTTTCCTTTCACAAGGGAGAATTATTAGCCAAAAGTAGTATTCATTAAAAATATCTGTTATTATTGTAGTTTATCTTTTTTAGATAATAATTATGGTTTATTATAAAGCAATTGCAAGTCATTACAGTGCGATTCGTTTTTTCAACCTTGACATTAGCTGGTCCTTTAAATATAGAAAGAGATGATAGTATGATATACCACCTATGAACTCTGAATTTTAAAATATTTCCAAAAGATATTGTTCTAAATGTATTTATTGCTCACTCTCCTATATATTAGCAATAATCTGAAAACAATGTAGGTAAGTATGTGTTGTGGCACCGTGTGTTGTATGGAAACATGTATTGAAGTCTATGAGGGAGTTTATTTTTATTTGAAATCTCAAGGTAGGATATCCTGTTAACTCTTACCACTTACCTGTCCTATTTACTCGTAATGTATTATGCCAACTCTGCTAACCATATCTATACTTGACCCTATTCACCATTACCATGAAACACATACCAAACCTTGCTACAGTATTAGCCCTGATATTTAATACAAATATTACAAACGTATTTCACAAATATCTGGGGTAGAATAAACTGTATAAACTGTATAAACTGGTAAAAACTTGCTCATAAGACCTGCTTAAACATATGTGTTACCATTTATAATGGAATAGTTTGCATTAAATGCTTTCCTAAAGGGTACAGCAATATTGTTCAACGTGGAGTTTGAACATTGACATCCAACGCTAAAGGCCTATAACCCCAATCTCCCACACAGCCTTAGGAGAGGGTGATGTGTTTGGACTTGATGTGAAACCTCGTTATGACAGATGTCTGCCACAGAGATGGCCCAAGCACACAGGCACATGGCAGACTAGGAATGAGCTGGTAACCGTCTCACTGAATGCTGCGAGGCCAATCCTCAGAGAGTGGGGTGGAAAGGTAACAGAAGATGTGGTTATATAAGCCCATTACCTTCAACCTGCACTTAGATTCCAGACAGAATTAATACGTAATTATTATGCATATTTACACACAAAAATGTTCCTTTTGCCTGGGTCCAGACTGTGGAGAGAGCCTCTTTATGGGAGATGAAAGGTTATTTTCTGCTTTGCTTCAGTCCTGTGCTCCTATTTTTAGCCCTTTTTTTACCACCCCTGATTCAAGTTAACATCAAATAGCTGCTACAAAAGGCTTGGACAGAGACACAGTGAATTACATTTGTGTGGCAGAGGCAAAGGAATTGATATAAGATCTCCCTCTAGCCCGCAATGCTTTTATCATCTGGTAACAATGTGGCAGTGGCATCATTGCCGTCCCCAGCGCTGTCAACCTAACCAATTTAACCACAGTGAGTGCTTAGTGTTTACACACACTTTCTCTGCCAGGTTCAGAAAAAATAATCAACACAACAACAAAAACAACAACAATTAAAACAGGAAGTGACCGTGGGGGATGGCCACATTAGAAGAGCTGGTGAGTGTTGGCTAAAGCAGGAGCGTTTCCCTGTGTAATGATTGTGGAGGCAGGTGGGGTGGTGGGATGGGACACTCTTTTCCCTGCACTCTGAGCCAAAAACACTGCGGGGGGCCCAGGGCAGCCAGTCTGACCACTTTCTCCCTCTGTGCTGAACTACAATCTGCCATCCTAATGAGAGTCCACTGCAGATACACATCATCACACCACGACAGAGGAGAGAATCACACACAGCTACTGTACAGAGTCAGGCTTCCTCTCAATATCCTCAATATCCAAACCACTTTTTAAACTTTCTGTCCATTCATTTAATATGCCAATACCTAATCTACAGCTGCACACAATGGAATTGCAGATCACACTATCAAACAACTTCCCAGATAGGCTTAAATAACATGCCACACACACACACACACACACACACACACACACACACACACACACACACACACACACACACACACACACACATACACACCTACTGTATACTCAACAGATTCAGTGCCAGACCAGGTGTGAACCCATTTCTAGACTCAAAGCCAAATAAGTCCCCTGCCAATCAGTAATCTCTTCTAAATACAGATCCACATGGATTGTAACAACCCCAACCCCACTAATGTCTGAACGCTTTACCTTCAGAGTTGAGTTTTACAGTAAGAAGAGTTGTCAGACTGTCTCTCAAACAATTGAAACCAGTCTCAGTGGTGGAATAAAAAATTGAGACATGCCTCGTACGACACGTCAGCCGTTTCCAGCAATCCTCCTCCTCCACTCCTGAACTCTGTGTGATGATATGAAAGGAGTGGGGCTAATGGCAGAGCCCCTGCTCAAATCAGAAGAAGCCAAATCATCATTCAGCAACCTCCCAAAATATTTCAACCACCCTCACAAAGTGACAAGTGTCCATAGACTCCCAGCTAATGCCTGACTGTATGCATATCTGTCATTTCCCAACCATACTTTCTGTACTTTGTACTGTTTGTTTCTGACTATCCATAGAGACTATTCTATGGACGACTTTGATCTCATATACCAGCGGCGTTGTGTACCAGAAGCTGCTCATTTCTAATGCGGTGCAAACCTTCCTTCATCATATTGAAGAAAATAACAATTAAAATGTCTAGGGGACTTTCCTTGAATTATTTGCTGGTAAACAAACCCTTTTATTCAGGATTGGGGTGATCAATGCAAAAGTGTGCCCTCCAGTCATAAGTGTAAAATTAAAATACAACTGTAGGTCCTACCAGTCACTATGAAACGCTGCGCTCTCTTGGGAGTTGTAGTTCAATAGTAATTTAGACGTCTTACTGCAATGGTGAATGCTTGATTCCTTAATTAAAAGGGTTGATTAACAGCAAATAATTCAAAGAACAGCCCCCAAGCATTTTTTCTGTGTTTTAATTGCTACTTTCTTCAATATGATGAAGGAAAGTGCGTCCCATTGAAAATTAATGGCTTCGAAATTCAGTTTCATCCCAGAAGTTACGCAACTTCAGTTTCCATTTTCCCAGCGTAATGCAGAATGAAAAGAGGCTTTAGAAGAAGTGTGTGCTCGTGTGTGCACCCTCTGGAATAAATGTAGGATGTTGCAGCAATGGGACAGGCCTACATATGATTAATTCCAAATTTGTGGAGAAAAAAGCCGCCAGACTTATAACAACCAGAGGGTGTTACCATCGCAGCAATGCTGAAATTCAGATATTAGCCTAGGAGCTATTTAGGGTCAGAGTACTGTCTGTATAATTTTCTGAAAGACAGTGTTCAGGCATGCTTGCCTGAATGAACAGAGCCGTTGTTGGAAGGTGCTTGATATCTGAAATGATATATGCAAGGAAAAACTCACTGAGGAGACTGTCTGAAAAACTGGAAAATTCTGTGCATAATTTTCCAATTATTAATATAAATAATTGTGCTGGCTGTTTCTGAACTTAAAGATACAAATCAACACAGTATTTATGACCTGATCCAGTCCATTCTCACTGCTCAATGTTGCGTGTTATTCCTTTACCACTGAAGGTCAGTTAAATCCTCAAAAATATGAGTTTAAAATGGTGAGCGATGGCAGGGGGAACAGAAGAGGAGTGTGTCTGTACCACAGTGTCAACACATGGTGACTTTATTTGCGCTGAGCGAACTCTCCCTCGCGGATATCTGTGACTCACTGTGTGAGGCTAAACGACTCCATTGGTTGTCACAGCATTCACCACAACCCCTCATCACTGCCGGCCACCGGAGGGGTCAGGAGTTCAGATGGACTGCAGAGGACCCCAGAAGGGAAGGGAAACTGTGGAAGAGCTTAAAATGTGCCCCCAACCTGGAAAAAAAACAAGAGAAGACCCCCCCAACACACACACATACACTCTCCCCTGTCACCCACATCTCTATTGGCCTTCTGTCTCTCACACAATCACCAAGGAGACAAAGAGTGAGCCCTCACGAGGGGGCCTTTCTGGGGGATTAGACTGCCTTTGTTGGCAAAATACAAATTACAAGTCTTTTAGCGTGGTCTCCTCCCTCTCGGCTGGGCAGGCAGGGGGTGGGGGCGGGAGTAATCTGAATGGGGGATGGTCGTTTAGGCTTTATTATCTACATATCCACGGAGAGACCATGGAACGCAGGCGTAATTATGAGTCATTTTCAGAAGGGCCTGTCTTTTTGGAGTTCTTAATTAAAATTGTCAACTGTTTTCTGGCACTTGAAGACTGATGCTGAAGACAAGGCTTTAGCGCAAATGAACCTCTAGATTTCTAGATGAGCCTGATTAACTCCAGAGAGGTGCTGTTCTTGGGGAGTTTGTTAGCATCCATGCCTTTAAATCCACTGGTTATATTTCTTATTCATTTGAGCACAGGGTAGGTCAGGGTCACAGCTGTATTGGGGAGGAGAATATCACTTCGGTCCAACTCATGCCTTACTGCTGAATTTATACCCTCACCTCAACCCTAGTTCACAACACATTTTTATAAGAGGACAATGGGTGGTGCACATCCAGACATCAATTATACCTCCTATTATTTAGAACAAATCAGCTGCTAGGACTGCAACAAAAACGATATACCGTGGCCTGGATTGACTCAACATTTGTCCCTAACTTTGACTCACAAGTAGAAGCTAGTCTTTATTTTTGCTAGCGTTAACAAAATTAACAAAAAATGAGAAAAAATTAACTTGCTAAACTGTGTTTGTAAAGAAAAAAACAAACCCTTGCACTTATTTTTAAGTTAAGCACAAATATTGATTGAATCCCTGCCTTTTGGGTATTGAAGAAGTGAGATTGACACTGGTACACAAGTCCTGCAGGGCTGGCTAGGTCAGACTGTACGAATAGACTCAAGAGCAGCTTAGTGGGGGGAGAGGGGAGGGGTCACTAACACAGCCAGTATTCAATGAAGAGTGAGATGTCAAGAGTGGACAGCCTCTTTAGTGTGTCACCACCCTGCTTTGTTCCTAGAGGGGGCAAAGGTCAAGCTGGAGGCAACTGACCAACACGGCCCTGACAGTGATCCCTCAGTGAGCATCCAATAAACTATCTGCATCATCAATCCTGTTCAAACACACACACACACACACACACACACACACACACACACACACACACACACACACACACACACACACACACACACACACACCATACACCCATACACACACACACACACACACACACAGGTACAAATGCACACACAGTTTTTAATATGAGGGTTATCTACACATTAGAGGAAATTATCAGTCCACTTCATGCTTGTCATTCCAGCCATGACCAAATATATAAATGTACTACTGAAATCCTTCCCTCGCCACCTCACATGGGGGTGGTTGAGGTGAGGTTCCCCATCTCACTATAGAGCACTTTGAGATCTTGAAAGGTGCTCTATAAATGCAATCCATTATGTATTATTATTATTAGAACTGTTTTGATAGTATGGTCTTGTATGATTTGGAAGTTCTAAATTTAATTATTTAATGAAAATGATTTGTACAGTTACACTTGATGAATGCCAAAAGGAGCACCTGAGATATAGTACTCACTGTATGAAACCACAATAAAGAAATCCACAGAAACAGTTACTGTTGTACCACACTAAATAAACATGATTTATTTCTAGTTAATAAAAGAACAATAATATACTCTCCTGACATCACATCGGTATTGCAGACGTGTTAGACCTCTGTCTAGGACATTTTGAATGGAACCACATTGGTCCATATGACCTGTATCTTTGTGCTCTGCTCTGAACAACGGTCCAATGCACAACGTCAAAACTAAATTCCTGCAAATGACCTGCCTTTTTGGTGTGAAAGAGCCATTGATTTACTCTTCAACAAATAACAGCTCCCATCTCCATTATTCCTTGATTAAAATAAGGAAATGCTTATTGAAGTCTGGACACCACAGGGTAATTTATAAACCTGTGAGTGGAATAGTTTGGGTTGGACTAACATTCAAACACTACAGTTACTATGTAGTCTGAGTGGAGTCTGCTATGACTCCTCTCTGTCAGGCATTGTACTCAATGACCTCCCTTATTTTTCACCCACCTCCAGAGGCCTCCAGGGAATTGCATTTCGCAGAGAAACTAACGATAGCTTATAAAAACATTGACTTAAAACTAACCCTGTTTTTCATTTGCCATCACTCGGGAAGGGGGCTATAAACATACAAGGTCTTACAGTTTTTGTGGGCAAATACAACATTACAGTGAAAATGCATTTCAGCGAGACAGTTCTAGAAGAACATTTACTTTACATAAATACGGACGGAATTGTAAATTCAAGCCTGTTTAAGGTGGACAGTGGTCCCTCATATCTTGATGATGGGATTATTTTGCAGCCGAACTCCTGCTAAAACTAAACGCTAATAAAACCAATAAAAGAAGTTCAGTAGCAATTTTAGTGAGGTTTTTAAGCACATATTCCTCTTCATCCCATCAAAAGATCACTTTCAGCTTTCTTTTGGATGGTATTTTTCTGGTTACACTTGTGCATAATTCCTGAAGCCCAGTGCTAACCGAAGGGGAGATGAAACAGACAGAGGGCCTCAACCCTCTCTCATTCTGATGTGGATTGTTTGCATTTGAGATCAAATCCACCTGGCCCTAAAGCCTCTGCCATCTTTGTTTTTATAAATAATCTTCTCTGTGTAATCCCTGGGGTTAAGTCTGAATTCCTTTTATATTAAAGATTCTTAATGGAGAAAAAAGGGGGCAGCTTTTGCTGGTTAAAGAAAAAAACCTTTATTGGATTATGTGTTGACATTTTGGCCATGTGATTCCTTCATTAAAAATAGCATTATAGGAAGATTCAAAGAGGCGTGTGAAGAGACATTGGCCAAGACAGGAAAGGCTGGAACTCACATGATGATAGCTATTAAACAGCTTTTATTTATTTATTATTTTTCTAATTTGTATGCTACTATATGTTCCTTTCACTTAATGCATAGTACCATATTCAATATATTCAGTGTGCTGTGCCTTGTTTTGTTTGTTTAGCAAATCAAAACACAATAATTACTTTATTCTATTGGATGAAAAATGTCCTACTGGCAACCATCATATTATTGATTGTGTTTGGATGGGTGATTGATTGAATGGCTGACACAGGAAACTGTGATTAGACGGGTGACACAACCCAGCAGTGGGTTACAGTAAAGTCAATTAACAAACAAAAAAACCCCAATAAACGACCCAACATCCAATGGTTGGTTTATATAAAAAAATCTGATTTTTTTTTCTTCTGAAGTACACGAAATGATGACCATTATTATGCTACTGCTGAAACCAGTTATGCAAATTTTAAGCATAATTATATTAAAAAAAGCAATAAAAACAGTGTTCTCTGAGAGAAAAAATGTCTCACTATTTCATCATACAGACTAAATAAGCCTTCCAGGATGCAGATTTGAAAGGTTTGGTGTAGAGGCTACAAGTGTAATTGATTTTCAGATTTTGCAAGTTTCACTCCCAAGAGGATCAGTCTCTCCACCCAAGAACTGTCGCTATTATATTGAGACACACTGCAGACTCATTCATGTAAATTGTGAATAACATGTGGAAATAATAAACAAACTAGCACATAAAATGTGGGCAGAAGAATTCATGTGTCAAACATTTGTCAGTCTGAGGCAAGTCTGAGGAAAGAGATTGGCTTTCATGAAGGTAAATAGGTGTATGTAGTTCCAAAGGATTACTCCTTTGTAAAGTATTTTAAATACATTCACTATGTTTCTGTTGAAAAATGTTAGAAAAATTTTTTTCTTAATCCATTTTTGTTGCTGAATCTGGAAGAAACATAATGTTTGGTCATTATAATGACACAATTAAAAACACAATTTCATGATTACTGGCTCTGCATGCAACCCTGCATGCTCTTCATTTTTCTGAGAATATGAATATGAATCCCGGTCAAGAAAGAACTGCAAAGAAAACCTGAATGGCCTTCAAAATGTAATAAATCTGAATTCAGTGGCACCGTGACTCTGCTTACATAAAGTAAGTGAAACAATCACGCCAAACGCTGAGCAAACCATGCACACAACTACCATGCCATTTTATAATAAGTAACATAAATCATAAAATGTATAAGTCTTTTGTTGAGTAAAGTGCATTCTTTTTTAGGAAGCAGAGGTAAAGAATCTGTGCAATGTAGCGTTATGTTCTGCAGGAAGAACATACCTTCACCAGGGTGCTACCTGAAATGAGAGGGGTCTGCAGGTATGAGTTTACCTGTAAGCTACCTGACATGTGACGGTCATCATATTCTCCGCACTCGTTTCCCCTTGCACCTTGGGGAGGACAAGGCAATTCGCCAGTTGTTTATTTTATTTGATCACTGTATACATCATGTATGCTGCTTTACATTTGTTTTATTTTCTACATTTTAATGCACCATTATGACCTTTGATTGTATGTTTTCATTTGAATGTTTACAGTGTAAAGTGCCTATATTTAATGCATATATATTTAATTGTTTAACTCATGTAAAGTACTTTGAGATTTACACTTGAAAATGTGTATGAAAATGTGGTGCATATATATATATATAATAATCAACTCTGCTTTCTCCTCCTACCACACTATGTGGAGATTCCTCAAAAACTCCTATAATAAAACACAGCAGGATGCTGGTAATGAAGCGCCTGCAACTAGTGTGTTCTAATGGCGAGGAGTGTAGCTTTAGTCACTATAACAAGCACTGTGTGTACAAACACAGGCTTTGGGGTTGGGTGGGGGGCAGATCAGAGAAGTGAACTGGCATGTGAGCATCCGCTACAGAATGTAACATCACCTCTGGAGAAGCAGTTAGAGTGTGATTCCCTCAGCTGAGGATGTTGGACTTTAGCTGAGCAGGGCTAATTGTATCTCAGGTTTTATAGAGCAGCCTAGGGAGAGCTGTGGTTCGAAACCTGCAGCAGACCTAGCCCCATTACATTTACTTTGGACTGTGATCACCTTGACTGAAGTAAAAATGTGTTTTTGGGTGGTTTCAGTCTGCCAGGTTAAGGGAATACATGTTCTGGCTTTTGTGTGCACATTATTGACACAAGGAAGGAAAAAGGCAGAGCTGACAGCTGAGAGTTGGCAGAGGCTGGCTTTCTATTTTTCACTGGGCATATACCCAAGTGCACACCTCTATGACCTTATGCGAATCTCAGTTAGGTATTAAAGCCAGTTATGTTTCCCTGTAGAGGAAAGAGGTGAAGTTATCTCCAATAATTAATGGAAATAACAGTAATCTGCTTAATATGTTTGATTATAATATTGGTAATTAATTTGGTGCTGATAAATCCAAATCAGTAGTCATATTTTTTAACCCTCCAATCATCTGTTTAAATAAACGTGAACTAAATAAATTAAATATTAGCATGCCATGTATCAACCATTGTTTTGACAGGAGTTCCCAGCTCCAGACATCCCAAAGTGCTTGACTCCAGGACTCGTTAAATACTGAGCCTGGTCTCAGAAGCCCTATTAAAACCCAGGACACTAATCTTCTTCAATTTCCTCTCATCCACCAGCACCAGTGGAAAGGCCGTCAGCAGCTAGCAGCTCTCAGTTTTGTTAGAAAACACAGTAAAATCCTTTGGCACCGCGGAAATGTGTTTTACTGCTGTCAGGCTAATCATGCATTGCTGCTTCTCGGCCTCATTATCTCTCTATGAAGGTGAGACAAAAAAGTCTTTCAAGAGAAGAGATTGTGTCAACATAGATTACGTTTTAATCTGAGGGATGTACTGAAACTATGCTACACAAGCGATGTGATGGAATGGGGCGAAGGTCCGCACAGCCCAGAAAAAAATATATTTGTTTCTCAGTGTTAGTTCCTGCTCAGGAGGAAAAAATGGGTACACAAAGATTAACTATTACTGTAACTAACAAAGTATAACTACCTATTACTGCTATTATTATTTTTAATTTACATACAGAATCCCAAGCCTAGTTGTAGGGTAATATAAATCTGTCAATATGCTGCTGAAAACACATAATCTAAAATAATGATCAGGTCCAGAAATTTCACACTTTAGACATTAGCTGCAATGTAAATGGCTCCCAGCCCCCTCTTCCATTCATAGCATCAATACCTGGATCATCAGAAATATTTATCTTTAATAGAGAACTAACTCAATGACTGACTGTCAAGGTTTTCAAACAGCGAACTACCATTATGACTGGATATCGAGGCATTCAAATAGTGAAATATCTCAACCGGATTACGATAATGAACTACCTTCATGACTTGCTATCGAAGGAATTATAAAACATCTGAACAGGCCATGCTCACTATTACAGTCCTAAACATATAGGTTTTTAAATGGAGCCTAAGTTGATTCACTTTCATTTGTTTCAGTGAAGAATGCATCACTTAACCTGAAGTGAATTTATACCAATATCCAATTACATAGCTCTATATTATCTTGACATACAGTATCTCCTTTAAATAATCAACTAACTATATACTACTGTATATATATATATATATATATATATATGTGTGTATATGTATATATATATTAAACCTTGTAGTTGTTAATGGATTACATTCTCTATCCCAAACATCTTAAGTTTCATCAGTTATGTCTTAAGATTTGTAGTTGTGGTAATGATTTGATTGTGTCTGTGATTTATTTAATAATTTAGGTGCTCAGTAAAGTAAATATCTCATTATGAATGTGGATACATATATTGTCAAAACACAATGACACCCCAGGGTTTTTTATTGAAAAGTTTAACATCTGCTATTGCTGCCTCAGCAATCTCTGCCTCAGTGCTCCCTGCATAAATTGCTGCCTCAGTGTTTCCTGGATCAGTGCTCCTTGCCTCCTTGCTTTTTTTCCGCAAGCTGCTTGTGAGCCACTCAGTTCAATATTTTACTGTCATGTTTTAGATTTCACAGAGGAGGACAGTTGCAGGAAGCACTGATGCAAGGAGCACTAAGACAGGAACAGCAACCACTGAGACTGAGGCAGTTGAGACTGATCTAAATCTATGAATTTGGAATCATCATTAATTAGCTATTGATCATACTTAACTTAATTGATACATTAATTAATATATTTCACTCTGAAATCACCAGGATTTACCATTGAAGGCTGATTTCACAAAACGTCCCCCCCCCACTTTTAAAATTCGGACTAAACCCCTGGTCTGATCTAACTGCCATACACTAACGTTACTGCTTATAATGGAGTTTCTACTATTCTATTATTTTATAATGGAGTGAACCTCGTACTTTGGGGTATGAGGGTACTGAGGGGGCTATGTCTCCTGGTTCATGTGGCTTACATGTGAGTTTTAAATGCATGGATGCCATTCACATCTGGGGTAAATATTTAGAAACGTAGAGTGCAAACGCAGTTTTCTCCCAACAAAAACTGCTACAGAAAATCACATAGTAAGATTCTTCTACTTGTGTAAATTACAGCACATCAAATCTGTTTGAGTACTCTTATTTGAATAAGGCAGCTTGTGGCTAATTCACACCCATTTCTCAAAGGAAAATAGCTGTGGCCAAATTAGCATAGGCTATTTACATATCAAAAGCCACCTTTCCTTTCATATCCATTCAATTGGTATGAATGCAGCTCAGCGAAAGAGAAAAGCAGATACAAAGTCAGCTGTCTAGTGGCCCTTTCACTGCACACTGGAACTAAGCTGGTTAAGATATTAACCACTGGAGTGAAAGATATCTCCGTCCACTGATTTACTGTGACATCACTGGAGTGAAAGATATCTCCATCCACTGATTTACTGTGACATCACTGGAGTGAATGTTATAGCTCATTCTGCTTATTTACTATGACATCACTGAAGGGAAATCCAAATTCTAACAAGGATGTTATACATCTGGGCCCGTATTCACAAAGCATTTTAAGGGTAAAAGTTGGTCCTAACTCCGCGATTTAGGAGCAAGTCCGAAAAATAATGGGCGTGTCACTCATAAATTTAAAATTTGGGGGATAAGAGTATTTGAGAGCTAAAAACAGCTCCTAAGTCCAGGAGAAGTTAAAAGCAGCCAAGAGGACTCCTAAGTCGCTAAAGACCTACTCACGTTGTCGCAATCGCGTCAACACTGGAGATATTGAATGATACAGAGCTCATAAAAAGGTACCGCCTCAATCGCGAGGGTATTATATATATAATATGATATATATTATAGATAGATACCCGGTGATTGTTTACGAGATGCAGACATGTAACCAATTGACTAGTCGGTATTCTTGGTTTCATGTTAAATCAGTGACAGTATAAAAATAAAAAAAAAAAAGATCGCTAATGTTTCAATTCTATTTAATTCGGTTGCGTTTCTAAAAACATGCCTCCCAGAAAGGCATTTAGTATGAAAAACAAAGCAAACCAAAACATATATGGTTTATATAACAGCGGCTGTATTTGTATTTCTCTATGATTGTTCAATTTAGCTATTAATCCGCGGATCATATGCGTGCCGAACCGTGGGGGTTGATCCGTACGTGGGGAGAGACCCATCCCCTATATCAGCCAATCGCTGTGGCAATTCTGAGTAAGCTCGTTCATGAGAAACAACATCATCCCTAGCAACGACGTCAACCCCGCCCTCTCTCTTAGCTTGACAATCGTAGGAATTCCTTAGTATGAGTTTGTCTTTGCAGCTTTGTGAATAGGTTTTAAGGTGGGACTCCTAACTAAAAGGTTTTAGTGCGATTTAGAAGTACTCCTAGTGGTAAGATAAAATGCTTTGTGAATACGGGCCCTGGGCAATATTTAATTTTGAAAAGACTAAGTACAATCAAAATAAAGAGGGTGTAATTTTCTCAAAAAATGGCATAGAAGCATACATTATTTAAAAATACTTTTACAAAGATTTACAGCTTTGTTAAATGCCATAATAATTTAATTCTCATCTGACATATGTTAACAAAGTATATCAATTCCCTGCTGTTCACTGCTGCATAGAACATTTTATTTTTAACCGATTTTATTAGTAATCAAAAGTTACCTATAATGTTCTTTAAGCAATAAGGCCAGAGAGGCTATGGTATATTGTCAATCTTAACAAAAAAAAGAAAAGTTACTCACACATACAAAACATATACTCTCTGTACATTGTGGCATCCCAAGGGGCAGGATGAGAAAATGGCTGCCTGGCCTTTTAATTCTTGGGAGCCACTGGAGAGGAAAAGACTACATTTCCCAGCAGGCCACAGTCCATCACCTGAACGGAGTAAAGGGATTGGGACTAACGACCAGTTGAAGGCCATTTCGAGGCCTATTTAAAGGACTGACTCACAGCATATGTTGAAAGGAGTAGGAAAGTGTGTGGTGAACGAAAACCATGAGAACGAAAACCGTGAGAACGAAAACCGTGAAGTCTATTGACTAGCCGGGATTTAGAAAGAGTGTTTTTGGATTGTGTACTGTGTTTGGACCTGGATTGTTTGAGGACCCCCCTTTGGATATCGACTACGGACTGGATTGTGGAACGGAACTGGATTTGTGGACTGGATTTTGGACAACGATTGTGGACTTTGTGTTTGTATTCCCCCGAAGACCCCACCCTTTGTTTTGTGTTGTCAAGATCGCTTAATAAATTATCACATACTCAGCTGTGCTGCTCATCCCACAAATGCATGTTCCTTACAAATGGGGCACCATTTAAAAGGGAAATAAACAGGCTTTCCAACGGTATACAATTTATTGCCACCATTTAAAAGTGTATGCAGGTTTTGTTGCAAATAAACAGGTGATTTCAATTAGTTCCCCTCCTTGGTTGAAGAAGGAAGCTAATTAGTGAAATCACCTGGTGTAGTGCACTGGTTGCAACAAAAGCCTGCATACACTCGGCCCACGATGGAATGAGTTTGACACCCCTGGCCAAGAGCATTGTTACAACAGAGAAATAATCTACCAAACACAAATTTCCGAACTTTTTGTTCGATGTTTAGTACCTGGGTATATAAATGAAACAGGGCTTACCTAGTCACCCTGGCTATGAAGCACGAGAAAAATAATTCAGGGTTTACATGTATAATGATACAAAAGCATTTTAGAAATGTATATTTGTCAGATGTACATGTAAATTCAAGTTAAACTCCAAGAAATAGTATTTTAATCTTCTGGTGTTATGAGTTAGCAAGCAAGCTGGAATGGCATCCATAATGGTCTATTGGCTGAAATAGCATCACATATGCACATCTTTTTCACTTTTACCAATAGCGTGGAATTGTATCTCCCCAAAATATTACTCAAAGCCCCTCATCTTCAATTGAATTCCATGTAAATATTTTATGACCCCCCCCATGGGTTCTTTTAAAATCCCCCATCTATCATTGACTCCCATATATTTTTGCTTTGAACTTTCCCCATTAATTTCATTTTCCCCATTCAAAACCCCTACATTGGCAACCTTAATCTCTAAACAGATTATTGGTAGAAGTAGATCTGAACAGACAATGTCATTGGTTGAATTAAATATTGACCAAAGGGGAGAATGAATAAAATCAAACATTTTTGATTATGTAATCGACAGGAAATTTTAGAAGGAGAAGCAAAAGATGAAAAAACTGAAGAAGCAGAAGATGATGTATAAGATACAGGAGAAGCGTAAAATAACCCAAGTTTGGGACTTTATGGTGTGGCCGTGTGAAGGTGTATCTGAATTCTGTGTGTTTACATGAGGTCAGAGGGTACAGAAGTTAATGTTTGTAAGGACTGAGAGTCTGTGTTCATTGTAGTTAATTCTGTGAGAGACCCTGAAAAGTATCTCAGTGCAGAATAGGTATGGGGTATGCCCTGCAAACCCATAACTTGGCAGATGGCATTCCTGCCATACCAATATAGTCATGGCTAGTGGGGTTAGGCACAACACGTCTTTAGCCATGATTATATTGACAATATACCACAATCAAGTGCCTTATTGGTTTTATAAAATGGTTGCTACATAGTTAAATCAATCAAAACACTAGTGAATTAAAAATATATATGTCATCCTTCTGTAAGTATATAGTACCACAGGGCAAATAAGAAATGGTTGCTATGCAACAAAAGAAACACTGACAGTTGCACTGTGGGTGGAGCTGCCAGAGCTTGGCTAGTAGTAGGGTGGCTATCTAGCCATGCTACTTATGGGAACACTGTAAGAGCACTTCTGGAGTAACAGGTAGGTATGATTTATTGATATTTATTTGGTCATTTCCATCTATATGCAAGAATGAAAGAACTGTCCTATGTTGCTTGGAGGTATTACACACCATTGTTCTTTTAGCTGGAGGAGCATGTGTTGTTGTCAAGAACGTCATTCCATTGTTTCCACATTTGGCCATTTGGCCTCAAGCAATGTTAGTTCAGTAGAGAGCTCAATTTAATTAGACTCTAACTATCTTAATACATACATCTAATGTAGCTAGTTTAAAACAATTAGCTATATTTAAAAACATTTTTTGCTATCTCTACAATCTCTTGTAACTATAAATAAATAAAATTCTAGCAGGTAGCAAGCTAACTAGCTAACATCTGCTGGTTTCACTTTTGTACACATTAATTTGTATGTTAAGTTACTTAAGTATGCTAAGCCAATAACATACTTAATTAACTATATCTTAAGTATGTTAAGCCATTAATTAACATTTTTAAAAGTAAGTTTTGGTGTTGTCAGGGACATATCCAGCAAGCAAGCACCTGTCAGACCACCATTGGCATGTCAGCATTGTGCATATCGGCAATACAGTGGTACGCTAGCAGCAGGACTATTCTGCCACTTATCTCAACTATTATGCCTCTTAACTATTCCTGGCTCGCCTCAACTGTCCATTAGCAGACCAACGTAATGTTTGCTAGGTGGATAACTGTATCAGGTTAAATACCTTTTGCGTTTAAGAATAACGTTATAGTGTCCATACTGTCAGAGACGACAATTGCATTACTGTATTTTTGATAATATTGCCTATATTGTGTTGCTGTTGTACTGATACGTAGTGATATTCCCCTGTGTACCTAAAATTCTTTTTAGCCATTGTATAAATTCATTTTATAATTGTTCTTTGAATAGGATTGAACCTGAAAAATAAACAAGTTGAATGATGTACTTTCCACAATTTTTATCTTTTGACCGTAATTGTAATTTTGTTGCGGTCTACAATAATTGTGACTGCTTGCGATGCTCTGTTTCAGCAGAGGTCATCGATTGGCTGGGAACTTGGACCATCTGGTAAAGGGGCCAGTCAGCTTTTGGTAGAAAGGCATCTCTACAATCCTTAGGACTGTGATTCTGATGGACCAGAAGTGACCAAATCTAGCCCACAATAACAGAAGATACATTGAGAAACATAGCTCAGAGAAGTAATTCAAGAATACTAAAAACTTTTGATTGTTACATTGTTGAACATAGAAGTTTGGCTTTAAATAGCTGACATTTACTGTATATTATTTGTTACAAAAATGTTATCAAATTAACTTTTTTTTCTGCAAGAGTCCCAGCCAGCTTGTAAATAAATGGCTGTATTTAAAATTAGCGCTTATGCACTGGATAATGCTAAATTGATCACAAGGCCACACAGACATGTATATATGATCTCAATGAATATCTCATCCCCCTTAATATCAATGGACTCCATTTAAATCCTCTCAATACAACATAGAAATGTGGATATCATCACCCTTTATATGCTTAAATGAACAATTACATTCAACCATTACAGTGCCATTACAAAGTAGATTTCAATATGTATACCACCATAGAAATCAAAATGTGTATTGGTACAATAGTACTGGAAAGAGCATAATTGAAAGCAGGACATTGAAAGCAGAAACATATGATGAATATTGATGAAGGAAATCATCATCATCATCATCCTCATGTCTCAGACTCAAGGATTAACGTACTGTGAGAATTACTAAAGTAAATTGCTCCAAAGCACACTTTTTTGTGCTCACAATGGCAATTCTTCCTTCAGGGAATGCATCCCCCCGAAAACAACTCAAAACTGCTCTTTGGAAGTTGAGTAATACAGAGAGAGTAATGCTGACCCATTACCGCTCTATGGTTGTGCACCAGATTGCTGTCTCCTAGAAACTTCAGGGCCAAATCATTACAATAACTCACACACTGATTTTGAGCTGCATGGAGGCACTCAGTGGGAGTGCCCTTTATCACCCCTGCTCTTTGCCCTGCCTCTAAGACCTCTGGTGGCCACTATCAGATTACACCCAGTTTTACTGGAGTAAGGATTGGACAAACAATTCAAAACATTGTTAAATGCTGATGAAACATTTTTATTTGTATCTGATCCTCTAACTGCTATGCCCACAGTTCTATAAAATGCATATTCTAAATTACGTGGTTATGAAGTCAACTGGACAAAGTCAGTTATCTCCCTCAAAGTAAGTCTCCCTCTAACTCAGTTTTGTCCTAGAACAGACCATTGGAACTCCTCCTGAGTTATAATGGCCTGAAAAGAGCATTACTTATCTTGGCATCACCTTTTCACCAAGGATGGAATATTTAGTTAAAATGAATATGGAACCCCTTTTCAATCAGCTGGAAATTGATATTGATAGGTCTCCTTTGTTTTTATCGTTATAGGGGAAAGCTAACGTGCTAAAAATAAACGGTGTACCAAAATGTAATTATTTCCTCCAGATGCTCCCCATAAAGATTTCCTTAAGTTATTTATCTCAATTTGAAAAACTATGTAACAAATTTCTATGAACTGAAATAACTGAAGGAACTGGTTGAGTCGAGGTGGTCTGCTCGCTCTGTTGCCTAATTTCAAAGCATTGCAATGCCTAAAACCCTCGCCCGTTGAACTTTTAAATTGTGCAATGTGCAGACATTTTTTATTTTCACATGTGAAAAGGAAACAGAATATATGTACATTGTATAGATGCACAACGTATAAATGCCACCACAAAGTCAAACCAACAAAATATGGCTCAATAACATATTTTTATTGTCGATTAAATGTCTGATCCATTTATCATTTTTTGACTGATATTTAATGTATTATACATACTGTCATATTTATTAATGTTTATAATTATGCTTTTGTTGCCTAAACTAGCCTGATACTGTCAAGTGTTGTGTTCTTACGACTAAAATAAAACCAATCCAATGGAATAAGAAGTGTTATTGCACATATTTAATAATAAAGAAAGCAATGATATACTGTACAAGGTCAATTTCAGAAATGCATTGCTCCCTTTGATAACAAAAATACACCGATCAGCCACAACATTAAAACCACTGACAGGTGAAGTGAATAACATTGATCATCTCGTTACAATGGCACCTGTCAAGGGGTGGGATATATTAGGCAGCAAGGGAACAGTCAGTTCTTGAAGTTGATGTGTTGGAAGCAGGAAAAATGGGCAAGCGTAAGGATCTGAGCGACTTTGACAAGGGCCAAATTGTGATGGCTAGATGACTGGGTCAGAGCATCTCCAAAACGGCAGGTCTTGTGGGGTGTTCCTGGTGTGCAGTGGTTAGTACCTACCAAAAGTGGTCCAAGGAAGGACAACCGGTGAACCGGCAACAGGGTCATGGGCTCCCAAGGCTCATTGATGCATGTGGGGAGCGAAGGCTAGCCCGTCTGGTCCGATCCCACAGAAGAGCTACTGTAGCACAAATTGCTGAAAAAGTTCATGCTGGCTATGATAGAAAGGTGTCAGAACCTTTCTGCGTATGGGGTTGCGTAGCCGCAGACCGGTCAGAGTGCCCATGCTGACCCCTGTCCACCGCCGAAAGCGCCTACAAGGGGCACATGAGCGTCAGAACTGGACCATGGAGCAATGGAAGAAGGTGGGCTGGTCTGATTAATCACATTTTCTTTTACATCATATGGATGGCCGGTTGCGTGTGCGTCGTTTACCTGGGGAAGAGATGGCACCAGGATGCACCATGGGAAGAAGGCAAGCCAGTGGAGGCAGTGTGATGCTCTGGGCAATGTTCTGCTGGGAAACCTTGGGTCCTGGCATTCATGTGGATGTTACTTTGGCACGTACCACCTACCTAAACATTGTTGCAGACCAAGTACACCCCTTCATGGCAACAGTATTCCCTGATGGCAGTTGTCTCTTTCAGCAGGATAATGCGCCCTGCCACACTGCAAAAATTGTTCAGGAATGGTTTGAGGAACATGACAACGAGTTCAAGGTGTTGACTTGGCCTCCAAATTCCCCAGATCTCAATCCGATCGAGCATCTGTGGGATGTGCTGGACCAACAAGTCCGATCCATGGAGGCATCATCTTGCAACTTACAGTACTATCGTCTTGGTGCCAGATACCACAGGACAGCTTCAGAGGTCTTGTGGAGTCCATGCCTTGACGGGTCAGAGCTGTTTTGGTGACACAAGGGGGACCTACACAATATTAGGTAGTTGGTTTTAATGTTGTGGCTGATCAGTGTATATAAATACATTGTTAGCACTGAGTGAGAAATGGGGTGTCCAACTTGCTTTAACATCAATACACTGTGCACATCAGCTAGCTTGCTACATAGACGTTGCTGCCATGTGGAGTCACTTATGGCAGTTTGGTGCAGATAAACAGATATACATGCATTCATGATTAACTTACAAGTATAAAAAACTGGTCAGAGCTGTTTCATCCTCATTCATTAATTCATTATCTAACCCACTTATAACTAATCAGGGTCGCGAACCTATCCCAGCATGCATTGGGTGAGAGGCAGGAATACACCCTGGACAGGTTGCCAATCCATTGCAGGGCGCTGTTTCAGATATTTTCTAATATATTTTTATTATGATTTAAATGATGGCCTGTGTGGCTCGGATAAAGTAACTGTAGAGCAGCTGACATATTTTAGACTGCATGCTGCCATTAGATGGCCGATCCCCATTGTGAAGTACAGACCAACAGTATATGCTGCACTGGCTGATAAAATGTATCTGACTACTATTTAAATCCACTGACACCATTTACCTTCCCTTTTAATTAAAACATTAAAAAATATCAGAAGAAAAGGAGAAATCACTAATGACGCACATCATGCCCTCTCACACCACAAGATTATACACACGGGAAGCATATAACACCATCTGAAGTACAGCATGTCTGCCGGAACACAGCATAAACTAAATTTAACATTTCTATGTATTAATTAAAGCCAAGAGTATGAAGGTCAGGCAGTAGTTATCAGTTGCAAAAGGGTTTTAAACATTTTTGTCCCTGTTGAAAACATTTAACATTCTCTTACAAACGACTGGCCTAAGAAAGGGTCCGTTACCAGGAGGTGCCATACAAAGATATTCTACGTATGTACTAACCTGGGCCCATATTCACAAAGCATTTTTAGGGTAAAAGTTGGTCCTAACTCCGCAATTTAGGAGCAACTCCGAAAAATAATGGGTGTGTCACTCATAAATGTAGGACTCCTACATTTTTGGGATAAAGTATTTCACAAAGGGTTTGAGAGCTAAAAACAGCTCCTAAGTCCAGGAGAAGTTAGAAGCAGCCAAGAGGACTTCTAAGTCGCTAAAGACCTATTCACAGCGATCCGAAAATCTGCTGCTGTCGCAATCGTGTCAACACTGGAGATATTGAATGATACAGAGCTCATAAAAAGGTACCGCCTCAAACGCGAGGGTATTATATATATAATATTATATATATTATATATAGATACCCGCAGATTGTTTACAAGATGCAGCCATGTAACCAATTGACTAGTCAGTATTCTTGGTTTCATGTTAAATCAGTGACACGTAGCCTACATTTGTATTTTAGAATCTTTATTAGAATATAATAGGGGTGCATCAGATCATTTTTCGGATCAGCAAAAAATAATAATAACGGGACCAAAGGCGCGTTTCCACCAAAAATTGCCAGGAACTATTCTCAAGGAATTGAATGAATGAAAATTAAAAGATCGCTAATGTTTAAATTCTATTTAATTCGGTCGCGTTTCTAAAAACATGCCTCCCAGAAAGGCATTTTAGTATGAAAAACAAAGCAAACCAAAACATATATGGTTGTCTATCTCTTCACTGTAACTCTGCATCGAGATTTAGGGAATTGTTACTTTAAAACGTAACAGCGGCTGTATTTGTATTTCTCTATGATGATTCAATTTAGCTATTAATCCGCGGATCATATGCGTGCCGAACCGTGGGGGTTGATCCGTACGCGGGCAGAGACCCATCCCCTATATCAGCTAATCGCTGTGGGCATTCTGAGTAAGCTCGTTCATGAGAAACAACGTCATCCTTAGCAACGACGTCAACCCCGCCCTCACTCTTAGCTTGAAAATTCTAGGAATTCCTTAGTATGAGTTTGTCTTTGCAGCTTTGTGAATAGGTTTTAAGGTGGGACTCCTAACTAAAAGGTTTTAGTGCGATTTAGAAATACTCCTAGTGGTAAGATAAAATGCTTTGTGAATACGGGCCCTGATATTCACTTGAACCTTTCCCATAAAGGAATATGGCTAACAAACTCCACTGGGAGGGAAAGTGTATGATAAAGGTGGTGGTGTACCTAGCTTACAAAAACATTGGCATTATTGGATCCAGGATCTGGGCCGGTATTCACAAATAATTTTATTTTACCACTAGGAGTACTCCTAATCCCACTAAAACCTTTTAGTTAGGAGTCCCACCGTAAAACCTATTCACAAAGCTGCAAAGACAAACTCATACTAAGGAAGACCTAGAATTTTCAAGCTAAGAGTGAGGGCGGGGTTGACGTCGTTGCTATGGATGACGTTGTGTCTCATGAACGAGCTTACTCAGAATGCCCACAGCGATTGGCTGATATAGGGGATGGGTCTCTGCCCGCGATTTCAACCTATAAAATAAATTATATGCTACTGTAAAGTGGTATATAGGTCTACCTGTTCCTGTTATATTCTAGTGGTGTAACGGATCGCAGTTGATCCGTGATCCGTACGGATCAACCCCCACGGTTCGGCACGCATATGATCCGCGGATTAATAGCTAAATTGAACCATCATAGAGAAATACAGTTTTTCTGCAGCTGTTACGTTTTAAAGTAACAATTCCCTAAATCTCGATGCAGAGTTACAGTGAAGAGATAGACAACCATGTATGTTTTGGTTTGCTTTGTTTTTCATACTAAATGCCTTTCTGGGAGGCAGGTTTTTAGAAACGCGACGAATTAAATACAATTTAAACATTAGAATCTTTACATTTTTTATTAAATTAATTCAGGCAGACGACCACCCTAGTTTCATAAGGCACTGAATCTAAAAATGTATTTTGTGAAAGAATAAAGATTTAGTGAAATAACTTAAATTGAAAAACTGAAATGATCATTCATTCAATTCCTTGAGAATAGTTCCTGGTCATTTTTTTTTGCCTTTGGCCCCTGTTATTTTTTTTTTTTTTTGCTGATCGAAAAATGATCCGATGCACCCCTATTATATTCTAATAAAGATTCTAAAATACAAATGTAGGCTACGTGTCACTGATTTAACATGAAACCAAGAATACTGACTAGTCAATTGGTTACATGTCTGCATCTTGTAAACAACCAGCAGGAATCTATATATAATATATATAATATTATATATATAATACCCTCGCGATTGAGGCGGTACCTTTTTATGAGCTCTGTATCATTCAATATCTCCAGTGAGATGACGATTGCCGGCAGCAGCAGATTTTCGGATCACTGTGAGTAGGTCTTTAGCGACTTAGAAGTCCTCTTGACTGCTTCTAACTTCTCTGGGACTTAGGAGCTGTTTTTAGCTCTCAAACCCTTTGTGAAATACTCTTATCCCAAAAATGTAGGAGTCCTAAATTTATGAGTGACACGCCCATTATTTTTCGGAGTTGCTCCTAAATTGCAGAGTTAGGACCAACTTTTACCCTTAAAATTATTTGTGAATACTGGCCCAGATATACACTATTACTCAGAAACACATAGATCATGGTGATCCACAGTTGACCTTTTTTAAAAGTATTATTTTATTTTATCTGCATACATATAGTATTGTTTTGGCCTGTTCCATTTAACTAAGTAGTGGAGTAGTGAAGAATATTCATCACTATTGAGGTAGCTCACAGTGACAGCAGAGTACTCTTAATTGGCTCTTTCTAAACTTAATGCTTATGATGCATTGAAGTTCTACTCTGCAACTATAATATCAATTATGCATGTATGTATAATCAAATCCTAGCACCTACAGTCTAAATTACCTTAATAATTGATCAAATTAATGATTGACTTCAAAGCACTTTAAATCCAAAACAAGGTGGGTAATATAGTGATATGTTAAAAAATGTTTTACCTCAATATAGAAATATTAAAAGAATAAAGTAAGAAAATAATACGATGAAGGAATTCTTTAAATAATAATTCTTGTCAGTTAATTAGCAAGTTAATTTTGACTGGAAATGTAATCACCTTTTCCATTCATGATTTCTGCTGACACATAACACTATAATATTTCCAGCCTGATTTATTCATTGGAATTGGGACCATAATTACTTCTCTGATTCTATAATTACTTCTCACTAATTTTGGCAAGTGCCCTGAGAATATCAGAATCTTTAACATCCTATTATGCAGACAAGAGGTCCAATATTTTTATAAATGTGGGGTGCAGGACAGAGGTCAGGTGACTAAGTCAGCGACCGACAGCTGAAGTCCCAGAAGGCCAAGGCGTCTACTGCTTTAATGCTTACTTAATATTCTCACCTGAATCACAGTACAATCACCTGTCACAGATCAGTCTGCAATTAATATTCACAACGTAGAACACAAACAAACCCTCATGCAAACATACATGTGCAGTAGAAAAGAACATAGATAAAATAGATTTGAACACAGGGTACCTTGTTTCAGTCTACAGTGCCCTACATGTCTATGTGGAATAACCATAGATATTAGCAGGCGCTGTACCCACTTTCAGTCATGCTTCTCTGGGCCAAGGCCAACATTCCCCAACAGGTGTCAAATACCACCAGAGAGAAATAATTAAGAGGCTGGGGAACTGGTCACAGGTTAGTTCCTTTTGACTCAGCAAACGGGTATCTGAGATGTTAAGCCTGTCGCTGTAACTCCCTGAGCTACACTGTTAAAGTGCTTCTCTGAGGGATAAGCAGCATGTCATGGCCATCTTTTCACTCCCATTTTGTGTATGTGTGTTTGCTCTTAAGTGGCTGAGAATGAGCAAATGCCATAGTCCCTGGTCTGAGCTCCCTGGAGACTCCCGAAGCCTCTGTGGTATGAGCAGTGTAAAGCAGAACAGAGCTCTGTGGGAATATTGCATGGCCCAACATGTTACATACAGTAGCAACTGTGGTTGCTAAGTGACAGCCAAATGTTTTGGCTGGTGGCCTTTCCCCCAATTCAGCTACCATGGACCTGCTCAAAGTTGGCTCTCACCCGTTTCTCACTCATGCACTTTCAAAAAAGACACCACCATAAACAAAAGGGGTCAGTGAGCCAAATATTCACTCATCTTAAGAAATGACCTTCTTACCTAACCTTTAGTGCTTTTTTCTTCATTAGAGTTCAACAGGCGATTATAACTAAACATATTTCCACTTAAAAAGGTAATTGCACTTAATTTCATGAAATACCATTTGTACATTTGTTGAGATGAACGTTTCAGATTTGCAGAAATTATTTAAGTTCAATGACAGTGCTAATGACAGGCTTTCACATATTGTAAACAGAATTAAGAGCAATGTTATGTGTCACTGCTTAATGGATTGCCCTATGAGATGCTGCTTGCCAATAATAGGCATATTTACAACTCTCGGTGGGTGAAGATGGAAGTGAGAGAAGAACACTGATATTTTCACAAAGTCTGTCCTTTTCTACCATTTATGCATTGATGAAAATAAACTGTGTTTGTTTGATATTACGGATTATTACTTCTCTTCTGCCAAGGGAGGGCCTGTTTGAAATTTGAATAAAGATAATTAAAATGAAGATTTTTAATTGCATTTAAATGCAAACATGGCTCAGTATTTTTTGTTCTTCTATAAGGAACATGCGGGTAATTCAGGGATATATTTGTGATGCATAAGTAGCTTTTATATGACTTTTAAAACTGGATTTGCATGCAACGTAATATTCCATTATTTGTCAGGATATTTAGGATTATGAATAAGACATTGTTGAGTAAACACCTTATTATGAAGACTTATGAGGTTTTTGGAATAAACCAATATGCTGAACACAGATATTTGAAATTGAAGAGGTGGAATATTCCATAAATATTCCATTAGATAAAAAAAATATTAGTCATGTCAACAGCAATTTCAGAACTCTTAACCCATTCAGAATAATTGGCTTGATCATGCAGATGTATATGACTGATTTGTATGACAGTGTGAAGATACCAGTGAATTAGTATAAAAAGTATAATTCCCCTAACCCCAGAACATTTATACAGTATATAGTTACATTAGGTACTATAGCTAACTAGCTACTGTAATGTTACCTATTGGACAGGACTGCTCAAAGTAGAATCTTGCAGTAATGTTATTAATGGTCCTCTCAAGTTTATTTCACATTTTGTCTTCACAAAACTGTAATATTTCCATACTGTAATATTTCATATTTAGAATATGGAAATATTTAGAAATGTATGGACCGTTTTTAATCTTTTTCTATATAAATCAAAGTTTTGGTTTTGTTGATGTAAACATATCAATCTATTCATAACATGCTCGCAGGTGAAAATTCACACTGGTACTCAAAAAGCTCCAGGCTTTTTCCAAAGAAAATACCTTTTTGTAAATCAATTACTAAAAAGTTGACACTAATGTGCACACTGTTTCAGGTGGGCTAGTTTTCACAGTGGGATGTTCAGAAATGCCTGCACTACTGTAAATCGTGCAATATAAAATGAATAGAAAATCACAATCAAGCCAAACAGCCCCCTTTAGTAGAAAACGACATGGTTTCTCCGTATATCTTGCAAGCAGCTTGCAATAAAAGCTAATATGCATGCCTTCGCATTGCTAGTTAGTAGCCTCTAGGCAAAGTCATGTCAAATACATTGTATGCTTCATCCCCTTTAATTTGGGAAATCATTACAGAAAGGTTTTTTTTCTGAACAAATATTTTAAGGAACTAAAGAGCCCTTTCTATGACAATGTGCTGGATTTTGTACAGTTTTGTACAGAATTTTGTACACAAATTCCCAACCTGTGTGCCGGAGGACACTAGGATTAAGATCTTGCCTGTGAGCATCAGTTTGACTTTTTTTAAATGCACTGTATTAAAGTTATGTTTCCCCTTTGTGCCAAAGCCAACTGCTTCCAATGTAACACTTCAAGTGAAGTACAGAAGAATGTGTGGGAGGGGGACAATGTATCATTCTGAAATTGTGCCTTGCCTTTACACTAAAGACATACATTTCTCCAGAACAATTCTTTGTTTTAATTCTCTTTGAGTTTCACTTTGGAGCTGTCGATCCTCAAGGTATTAGTGTGTGCCTTTGCCAAAGCTCATGTGGGGTCTATAATTACTTTGCACTTTCCATCCCTTCCCTAATTAGAGTAGCTAATGTTTGTGTTTCGATCTGGCAGCTTTGCAGTTTGTGGTAAAACATATTGCCTTCAAACCAAAAGTTTAAATGAAGAATAGTCCTGATGAAAGCTGGAGCTATTTTTAGGGGCATGTGTTGAACCAGTGACCTGCTCCTGAAGACAACAAGGTGAAACGGGGGACACAGAATTGAGCTTCCCAAACATAGAGCTGTAATCCTATGTTTCTGTCCATTAAATCCAGAGGTAAGGCATTTGCAGACTGATTCCAGCTGCTTTTATCCTGCCAGCTCCTGAGAGCCGATACATTGTTTGAAGTCTGCGCTGATGTTTTAACCAACAGTATCATGGCTGGGCTGAATGTACAGTATGAGATATATCTGCCTGTCTCTCCTGAGTATTTGTGTTGTTTTCATTGGCAACTATGAGGAATATAAATGTTGTGTCATATAAATATTTTATCATTTAATTCGTTTAAATTAAATTAACTTAAATTGTATTTGTCATGCAAATACAAACATTAATACATTTTTAACAACATAAGCTATTGTTTGAATGTTATGCTGAGTACCATTTTCATAAATTGTTTTTGTCCCTTTTTAAACTGTAGTACATTTCTTTAGTATCATTTTTACCTGTGCAGGCACTAGAGATGAACATTTGACTAAAACTTAGCTAACTAAAGGTATGACAATACTGGATGCACCAACATTAATGTTGGAAATTGTACATTGCCCCTGTCAAATAAATGAATACATACAATCAGAATGAATAATATTACAATTACAACGTACAAACAAAAATAAATCTGTATGTAAGCAGCCCCACCACATGAAAAGCAGATCATAAATGATATTACTCCAGCTGTATGCTCCCTATGATGGCTGTGCCCGAATTTTCTTAATTACACTCCACCACATCAGGGTGAATCACATCTGCCATCAGAGTTTCTTTTTCAATTTAAAAACTGGGACACATGAAGACAGTAAACATAATGGAATTATGATGATTGATTTCCATCATTTTTAAGGAAAAAAAATGATGCATTCCCACTATGTGCCTGAAAGGCTTTTTCAGTCTCTTTCTGAGATTAGTTATTGCCAACATCAGCTGAACTGCCTTTAGCTTCAGATTTGAAGGCATATAGTTTAAATATTGCAAATATGCACATTATGCATTTCATAAGCTTTTCATACACCTGCTTTTCCAAGCTGATTATTGCATGCTGATGGAAGTCAAGCACACTCACTCGGGAATAACATAAAACGCATAAACAAGTTTTGAGTTTAAATAAATGTATATGGTAAATTCAACTTTTGCAATTTCTTGGAAGATTCAGGCCTTTTTTCTTAACAAACTAAGTTTGGTGGGCTTATTTTGGTGAGTGTCAAACTGAAAAATCTGAAATAAATGATTTTTAAATGCAAAAGGACAAATGTTGACTGAATATAGGTACAATGATTTATGAAAATGAGGTCTGTGCAAACATGAAATGTCATTGGTATATCATGTGAGAATCCCTTTAATTTTCATAATTGGAAAAATGTTATTTAACACAGTTATTTCATCTTGGCCTCACCTTTTTCTGGCTACGTTGGCTTTTAGAACAAGAGCCTGACTGTGTCATGCTTAAATTCTCTGATTTGCAAATGATCTACATAGCCATTGCTTAATTGAGCTTTTTTCAATTAAGCAATGGCTATGACCTGCACAAGTCCATTGTTATACACCCACGGATCAATACTGCAGGATTGTGCAGGTTGCCCAATGAGGTCGGGTTTCGATCCCCGGCTGTGCCAGCCCAGCTCTGGCTGGGAGTCCCGTTCAGTGGTGGCGATTGGCTGTCCACCCCAAGGGAAGAGGGGAGGGAAAACTGGCAAGAGTTCACCGCGAAAACACAGAAAGCTTCCCTCTGGGCAAAACGAATAGGCGAGTTCCATCTTGAAGGAAACGGTTCATTGCCAGCCTTGGGGTAGTGGCTGGTCCCGTAGTTGCAGGCGGCGGGCTCATGGGGGAGGGAGAATTAAATAAATAAAGGGTACAATTGGCCACCAAATTGGGAGAAAAACATGGGAAAAAATCTGAAATAAATAAATAAATACTGCAGCATTGATACTCACCCAACGGCTCAATATCTGCACACTGATACCCAAAGATCAATACTGGAGCATGTACTGTCATGGCAAAGCTCTGGCCAAGCACAGCTTTTTTGATAAACAGAACAAACTGACGACAGGCTCACAACTTCATGGCACTTGTGTAATTTGCATACCCTCTAACTCTGATCATCCACCGCAATATGACATAAAATGCACAATGGTCTTTGTCTCAAATCTCAGGAACAGGAGAAGACTCATTACCATTACCTGAGAGGGACACAGAGAATAACCAAATACACTCACTGAATGGGTCAACCTTTTACACTTACAATGCTAATGGCATACTGAAAAACGACATGCAAATGAGAAAACATGAGTTAATTTAAATGTGCAGACAGTTGCTGTAGTCCTTTATATCGACTGGCAGAAACGTTCAAGGGAGTAGAGCCTGATAACACCTTTGGCTTGACTGTGATTTCTGGCTAGCAGCATTGGTCCATTTAGAGAATTAATGACACAACACATTTTTTTAAGGAACAATTTGTCTTTTTGTGGTTCAAGTAACAAGGACTGGCTGTACTGATTCAAGGGCCAGAGCTGTACGTGTTCCAGATGCAGTATTGCAGCAACAGCGGTTGTTTTCAGGCGTGCTCACCAGTAATGCTCTTGCTCTTGTGAGATCATTGAGAAACAGCCCTAAAATAACTAATTGCACTATTATGACTGTTCCTTTACAGCCTTCATTGTTGTTTATTAATTTACTCAGGCTGTGGGTAAGTGCTCATGCCAGGAGGCGGTGTGCCCAGGTCTTCATTTGTCCCTGTAAGGTCTATCCACAGTTATCCTGCTGGATCATTTCAACGCAGTTGCACCAGCACAACAAAGGCACACAAGGGAATCACTTAGAACACATTAAACCAGTTCCTTGTTTTGTGGTATGAGTTTTACAACCAGAGAATCAGGTCCTTATGAAGGCCAGTAAAGACAGGGCCAGATATGGGTGACCAGACGGCGCACCTCTTTGTCTAGCCTGTTAATCCCCATTACATATGTATTTTCCTGAACAAAACACAGCTCACACAGGAATCGCAGCCCTGACCTAGTGTAGAAAGTATACAGAAGCATTATACAAAGCTATGTTTAAATCCAATAAAGTAATCAAATTACATAGTAGAGAGAGCAGCACTTGCACAACTTTGCCCACCATGTTAAATGTTTGGCTACAGCCTGCATCACATGACAATCATACGTCAGCGATTTCGAAACGCTTCATCTTCTCCCTCTATACTACAACGCGAAACTGGCGTTTTACAATTTATCCACTTTGGGAGAGCGTCTTGAAAAGATCAGTTTATGTTGACAAAAATGCTGTCTTAGTGTGGACGGAAGGCCAAAATGGAGAAAAAAAAGATTCGTTTTCAAATGTATCTGCATTAGTGTGGACATGGCCTCAGTTGTTCTCTAGTTCCCCCTACCCTGAATCACACCTCTTGCAGTGTTGTGGTATTGTGGTCCAGCCCGGACGGGGGCCAGTAATTGATATGACAATGTTTCAGGCCTCATTTGCCCTGTTAGCCAGTCTGAGGGAGGTGTGATCAGCAGTCTCATAACACAAACATAAAAGTAAAAGTACACAAACAAATGAAAGGTGAAAAATGAACCATGAATAGAAAGGAATCTTGTTAATTACTATGCATCAGGAAAAATCACTACACCGAGGAAATGATCAACACATCAATGTTTCTACAGTGTATCACAGCATTGTTTTAGTACTGACGTTTGGTCATGATGGAGTTTTGCTGTAGCAGTGGGCTGGTGTAAGGATTCCAGACAGATAACGCTGCCAAAGCGTTGATGCAAGGTTCTGATGTTGCGATGGAGACAGCTGAGTGAGGCTCACCCTGTGCTCCTACCTGAACCCCACCTGAAGAGAGACTAAAGTAATACAAGTTGAGAGGTGTTCAAGTTTTTATAAATCCAACCCTTGATTCAATCAACATTTGTCTTTTATTCACAGTTAAATTCAAGTTAGTTTTTTATTCACACAGAAAAAGTAACACTTGCATATATTTGTGAGTCAAAGTTAAGGACAAATGTTACTGAATACTCACTAGTGTCTCAAGTCATTTCTGGATTACATCGTTACCCTGTACGCTTTTTCTGTCCAATTAAATACGTCCAGAGGAAATTACAGAGGAAATATCTGGGGAAACTTGGGTACTCTTGGTTTAGTACTCTTCTCTCCTCCACCCAGAAGCAATTATCTTTTTAACCAAAAGCAAGGCATCATTTACAGAAACAGGCCATGCCTGACAGCTCATTAATCTTGAGTAGACAGCGCTCGTCTGACAGACACTGGTGTGGGGAAATTGAGACACCAGCTAAAACAATGTGAACGTGTCCCCCTGATAACAACAACCTTCATGCTCACAAAGTAATAATAACCGAGGCTGCTACTTCACACTTTATTTATCGAGTGTAAATTAGATGCTTTCCCATGATAGATATTAAACAGTGGGATATGTACTTGATGGAACAAAGCACAATTCTATTTTTCATGTCTTGTCTTTTCCAGTGTTCAGATGTAGAACCTTACAGTTTCAAATGATTATTTTATTGAAAATATGGCCATTAATAATATTCACTTGAGAGAAAAAAATAATAATATTAATAATAATAATAATAATAATATAATATATAAAAAATATAATATTTTTAATCTCTATGTAATGATGGTTACTAATATTGAATATCCCTTTGGAGATACCATGGGTATCTTTATCTTTATTTATTTATTTTCATTTGAGTTTTTTATATTTTTTATATTCTTGCCTAAAATGTAAGTGCTTAAAGCATAAATTGCTTTATCAATTATCCAGCTCTACACAAAGTGATTTAATTTGAACACAGCTATAGTGAAGAGTGAAAAAGCAGAATAAACACACTCACACTAGTCTCTTAAAGCACATAGACAGCACAATGACTCTGAACAGCTGTAGTGAAAATGAGATGCAGACAAAGTGAAAACAATACTGTTTCAACACTGTGACAATTGTGGAGAAGTTGCAAGTTGACTAAGGGGCAGATCTGGGTGGGCGTGGCCTAAGAAAACTCAGATGGAGCATGAGGTAGTGCATGTACCACAAAAAGATCTGGTTCTAGAGGTCCTGGACCAAGTGACCCTTGTAGGCTCACTGGCTCAGTTTCCTAACCCTGCAAAAAAAATAAAATACCATGGCTACTAGAGGGAGAAGACACTGGTAAAGTTGTGGTTACGAGCATTCTGAGAGGGAGAAGGAATTGCTACAGTTGTTACAAATGTTACTGGAGGATGAAAAAAGCTCTAGTCAGGGTTCACACGGTAAGGAGAGGTAGAACAAAGTAAAGAAACATGGTATGTCACACTTGGATGTTCAGAACTGTTCAGAGTTGCAGCAGGTCTCTTACCTGTGGGTGGGCAGGTGAGCTAAGGTGCTGGAAGGCGTAAGGAATTAATACTAACATTAATAACACCAGACTAGAGACAGCATCAAACAAAAGGAGGACTTTGAGGTGACAAAGATGAGCTTCCCATTAAATAATCTCCACTGTCATGGAGATGTGGATCCTTTCAGAAAAGTATTGAGTAAAGTTAAAAACAACGGAGAAACTATGTATGCTAACAAGTATACATTTATTGGAGTTATTTATTGTTTGTCCTCCTTGAGTTTCAGTTTAGAACAAATAATGTCCGTCGTTTGGATGGGATGGTAAAAACCGAGGTTGTGACTCTCTGTGGTCATAAAAGATCCCATGGTGCTTTTTGAAAAGAGTAGGGTGTTAACCCGGTATCCTAGCCAAATTCCCAACCAAAAACACAATATATATGTACATGGAATTAATTAATTCCCTCCCTCCTCTCCACTGTGTATCTGATTTGCAGTGGTTCGTACTGGCGCAAAATGGCTGCCGTCGCATTCACCCAGGTGGGTGCTGCACATTGGTGATGGTTGAGGTGAGTTACCCCTTTCATTGTCATTGTAAAGAGCTTTGGGTTCCATTGAAAAGCGCTATATATGTTCAATTCAATTCAATGCAATGTAAAACTTGTGATTGCAAAGAGAAAATAGTTTTGGCTATATCTGCAAAAGACACTGCCTGAAGAAGACATAAATTGAAACAATGTTGCATGCTTTGCCTGTGCAAATATAGCCATAGCTATTTGCTCTGTAATCATGAGGAGTTTCACACTGTTTGTTGTAATCTCAATGAGTATGCATAAACTAACGCCAATAAATGGATACATGTAAGCATAGTCGTTCTTCTGTTTTTGACCTTACCTGTATCACCCCATTGAGTGTCATTCCCCTTTTCTCAGAAATGTAATGAAGCGAGTTTGAAGAAGCAAGAACAGACAGAATCTAGACTACCACTAAACAGCAGGCACAGATAGATACCAAGAAGGTATGCTTGGTTTCATGCAGTTTAAGAAAACTGGTTTAGCAGGATTTGGGTCATTAATAACAGATTGAGGTTTATAAGTACAAATTGTGTTTTTTTACCATTAGTCTATGGATGTGAAGAGGAAAATTTGCACGATTATCCCATTATAATTCTCTCCAGAGCGGGCAGAGTCTCTACAGTGGGCAGGCAAATTAGGAATTATATTAAGTCTCACTGACTTACAAATCAATTAAATGTTTTTCATATCAAGGTGTATTTAGAAAGACTACAAATGAAAAACAATCCATATAAAAATGTATGTGCACATAATGTGCTTTTTTTTTAATTACAAGCTACTCACCAAAGTCAAAAATAGGAGTTCCCACTCCTGGTCCTGGAGGGCCACGGGCAATGCTGGTTTTTATTTTCGCATTAAAATCAGCCACCAATTTAGACCTTAACCAGGTGAGTTAATTGTGTATTCAACCACTTTAATTCAACTTCAATTAAGTGCTCAGTGACAACAAAAACCAGCACTCCATGACCAAGATTGAAAACCCCTGGTCAAAGACAACTCATTTGACATTTAACTTTTAAAGGAAATATTATGATATAAAATGTCAATTTAAGAAATAGATTTGATCAATGTAATTGTAATCCCCCCCACTAAGAGGAACATCCAGATTGACTGTACTAAAATTAAGACATTAAGACAAATTACACATTTACACATGAAGAGAAATTACACTTCCCTATTGATTTGTAGTTGAAAGCTGGTTTAGGGTTAAATACTCCTTTCATGTCCTCCAGCTACTATAGTATTGATTGTTTTTCATGGGTCCATTTCCCTTATCTCTGAAATGGCTTAATTGCTCTTTGAAACTAGGTGCTGCCCTGCCAATCTCATACTTTAAGGTTACATTTTTGTAATTGATATAGTAAAGCATGCTTGGACATTTTACAGTTTGTAAGATATCCAGTGATTTTTGTGGCAGGGAAATGGAATTCATATTTTGAAGATTTTTCTAGTTTTCCTGACTGTGACTCCCCACAGCTGTTGAATCTTTGTTTTACATCCCCATTACATAACAAATTAACAAAGTGCTCTGATCCTTTGTATATTTATTACTGATTCATGTACAGTGTTTTTTCTGTTTTAGGAATGTAATCTGTTCAGTAATCGGACTCATTTAGTTTGTTTTTGATGGATTGTAATGGTTGTCAAGCATTATTTGCATAATTTAGGGGAATATATGAGCAGGAAACAGTTTCTCCTTTGAAAACCATTTAATACAGCTCTGACCATTGTATTTAGATAAAATAGCCATTTCTCTGGCAGTATTTAATTTTCTTACATGCCCCAGTGATAGCTCAATGGACTCCTCTGCATTTATGACCTCCAAGTGGTTTACATACACTATTGACATCAGTAAGCAAACCTTTTCAAGTTTGGTTTCTAAATTGCTTCCAGCAGCTTTTAAATACTGGTTATCTTTCATTGGTTCCTGAATTCGTCTTTCGCTGAACTTCAGGCATGTTCTTGTGTCTGGAAGGTACTCTCTGACGAGGTCCCTGACAGATGCCTGTGGATGATGGGACACTTGTGCCCATGTTGGACATGAACAGCTTGTGTGCCAGTGGAAGAGTGCCTTGATCTTTTTGCATTGTCATTTATAGATTCAGGGTCCTCCTATTGCATTTTAATAGAATTAATTAATTTTGCACAGGCTGTTGTAGGTGTTGTCAGATAACTGCTCAAGCTTTCTCATGCTCAAGAGCTTTTTGAATTTTTGAATTAAACCCAATTTGGTTTAAATTGTATCACATCAATATGATAAAGATATCTTAAAGTTAAAGCTATCTTGTGATGCCACCTCTCCCTTTTGTGGCCCTGCTGTAGGGACAACTAATATTAGCTAGAAGGTTTTAATTTGTTTCACCTTTGACAACTTATATTTCTTAAACATATTAATATTGTTAGCTACGTTTCTTGGCCAGCGGGCACAGTTTTATACTGTTTTATGTTACCTCGCCATCTAGGGTATTGTATTGTTAGTAAGGCATTTTCAAGAGTTTCTAATCAACTTCAATTTGTACACAGTTTTTAATGGAAACAAAAATAAATAAAAAGACCTGAACACAAAGACTATTCAAATTTCACCGTTCAGAGCAAACAGAATAGCACAAACATTCTTCACTGTTTTCTGAATTTTAATGCACCTCATGTGAAAACCCCCCATTGGAGTGTGAGTCATAATGCATTCCATATAAGGGCTTATATATTTGATCAGCTCTGCTGTGAGCTAGTTAATTTGCCCTTCTTCAATCAAATACGGTTAATTAATTTCACTCACATTATATTTACTAAATGATGTACATTTAATCAAATGCATGGTGGGTGAGAAGTGGTTTTGTCACAGATGTGACACATGGTTTCTTATCAATGAAATTACAGTACACAACACACTTTTTCTTTCACTTCATAATAGTCTCCTGACAATATGTGATGTGATTACTGCTCAGACCAACAGAACAAGACACGTTCTATGATATTTGTGAGATAGCGTGATATTTGTGATGACAGTTTTGATAAATAAAAACGAACTTCTATACCCTATAAAATCAATATGCATGTAGAGAAAGGTTACTTTATTTATTTATAGTAATTGAGTGCACTGAGTTTCAATCAGTTTGATTTATAGCAGTAAGAGGGGAGTGTGGGTGTTGCCTCTTACTTACGAGCTGAAAACACGTAATGTGTATTAGCACGGTATGGGTGGGATTGCTCATGCTTATTTGCATGAGTCATATTTAAATCTGCATGATTCAAAATGAGCTCGGCTGGGAGGGCTGGAACACACTTGCTGTGAGATGTGACTATGTTTATTGTGACAGTGACCTGTGAACTAACCTTTACCACTACTACCACCAATTCCAATCGGATCCCCACACTGCCAACTGACCCCCGGGAGAGGAGGGAAAGCCTCCTTGGATGAGCAGTCTCCCTTTAAAAGGAAGCTCTTTTGAAAGGAGTATGAAAGTGGCAGTAAGTGGAACATCAGTGTACAGGTTTTTTGTCAGTTGCTTTGAGCATGCCGCTTGGGAGAGAGGTGGGCGAAGGAGGGAGGTTGGCGGTGGCGACCATTGACAATCAGTCCTGACCAACCAATCCGCGGCATCGCCTTGGCCGGCTTCTGGCAGGAGTCTAGAGATTTAGCCACTATCAATGTCGATCTCCCATCCCAATAACCCCACCATGACTGCATCACCTTGCCTGACACCATCAAATCCTTTCTCCCTTACTTTTTCTCTCACCCTCAAGGAGACCGGGAAGGGGCCCATGGTGCACCCACCACCCCACCCCCACCTGCAGTGGGAATTGTTACAGCTCTTGAGGGACACGCCATGAATGCAGCAGCTCTTAACTAAAATCAGCAGAACGAGAGCAGAATATGGTTGGTGTACAGATTTATTCCAGCTGGCCACCTAGACAAAATAAATTTGTGTCAAATGCACCCTTATGTCTACGTTAGACGTGCGTGCCATAGATGCGCGTGCTACGTCTGTCATTGAAGCGGAACCTAAGTACTCTAATTAAAAGGCAGAGGGTGAGGATTTCTACACCAGAAGTGAATGCAATGAGTACCGAGTACGTTCCTCGTACAGCACAAGCAAACTGAAACAATGTTTTATACTTATGGCCTGTTTCTTTGCCTTGGCTTGCTGCGTTGCAGAATTAATTGTTTATAGACATAAATTGGCTCTAAAATGCTGGGTATACATGATTTGATTTATATTGTATCATTACTGGGTATGCCCCTAGTGTGTTCCCCCCTCCTGCACTAGTGGATCACTTACAACAGCAGATATTTTAAATATGCAGCAAAAAATACAGAAATAAAAACCCTTTTCATCTTTATATTCTCTTAGCCGAAAATTAACATAAAACTCAAACCTTGAAAAAAGTTAAACTTAAGTTTCCCTATCTGATGTTGTGGAGTTGGTGGGTGGTTTTGAAAATACACAACAGAAATACAGGACAAATGACATAGAAGTGAATGCACTGGTTCAATCATGAAGATTGTAATAACGTACCTCCCCAACCTTGAAATAGGCCTAATTATTTAGGACCACAACAAGGGAATCAAACACTGTGGAATCAATTCAATAGTGGACACAAATCAAATCACAATCAACTCTTTTGGGATTGACTCCCAAATCCTCCTCCCCAATGCCGTCAGGTGAAATATGGCAAAGAAGAGATTACGGGTATCCTAAAGTATTATAAAAAGTAGGCAATGACTCCTCTGCAATAACTTTATCGACTGGTTGAAAATCATCACATTTTAATGACACTCAGAATTGATGTTTGAATCTTAAAGGTGTTCAAGCTAATAATAACCACAATTGTCACTTGCTAGATTCGCTCCAGGGGCCTTATTTATAAAAAGTTGCGTAGAAACCATCCTATATTTGATCTAAGATCATTTCTGAAATGTGCGTAAGTGTGATTCAGAGAAACTGAACGTACGCACGTTCGTGCGTACGCCAGTCCCCCAGATGTGAAATCTGTAAATCACAAATGATCTTGAAATTGTGCGTAGCTGAATGGTTTTAGATCTCCGCCTTGTAAACGCCGCCTAATTTATATCATTAGCATATAAAGGAGCTCGAATCAAAACACAAATCCTCTACTTGATAATAGCGAGCTCCAAGAAAAATCATTTTAGCGAGGCCGAAATCAAGGTCCTGTTGGCGGAGGTGCAGATGCGTGCAGGGACGCTGTTTGGGAGCCTTTCCAGTGGCTTTACCAGTAAAACCAAATACGTGGCCTGGCAGTCTGTAGCCCAGGCTGTGAACAAGGTGGGGGTCCCTGAAGGACGTAAAGAAAAAGTGGTCTGATTTAAAACTGAGGTCAAAATCTCGAATAACTCGTTCCCTTCTTATTGCGCGGTTGGTGATATCTTCGAGAAGTGACAATGCTGCCATTCTTCCTCTTGCAAACCACTGCATTATTGGACATTTTATAGCCTATAGATTGACCTAAATGTTTTACAAGTGTGGAACAATAATATGTATATTAAATAAATTCCCTTCAAGGATGTGTCAATTATGCTAATATGGGTAGTTTTGGAAAACCAATGTGTGTTTTTGTTTTGTTTTCCACAAGTAGCCTAGCTTATGTTGTTTTAATTTATGAATAACTTTATTGTGCAAACCATTACGTATAGCCTAAGCAATGTGTTCAATCTGGTAATACTACTACTACTACTACTACTACTACTACTACTACTACAACTACTACTACTACTACTACTACTACTAATAATAATAATAATAATAATAATAATAATAATAATAATAATAATAATAATAATAATAATAATGAGGAAACAATTAGGCAGCAGACGGCATGTTAGCACTCTTAGATTTCCGAATACATTTTACATTATATTTACATTTTAAGCATTTAGCAGACACTCTTATCCAGAGCGACTTAGAAGATGTGCATAAATACATGTTAGGAACAATCATAGTACACGCAAGAGATCAGTGCAGTAATACAGCGATAGACATCATTGCAGGCAGCTGCGTACCATACCTGTAACACTGGGAAGGAAAAGGTTAGTAAAACATGTTTTTTTTAATGGAGTAAGCAGGGGTATATAGTGTTGAGCAAGTAGGCAGTGTTGATGACAATTAGCTATATGTACAGAATTCAGAGTCTGAAAAAGTTCTGACTGATTGCGGAAGGTAGTTCCACCAGCGAGGGGTCAGGACAGAGAAGAGACAAGACCTCGAATACCTGCAGTACTCCAACATTGCCACAAGGAAACGTGCATACGCCAAGTTGAAACCTGACGTGGAGCTGAGTACTTTTCCACGTCAAAGACCATTTTTATAAATCTGAACTTTGGCGTGGATTTGAGCGTACGCACGTTCTAAGATCAAATCTGTGCGTAAGTACGTTTTATAAATAAGGCCCCAGGAGTTTTATATCAGCTAGCTAACCAGCGGTGCAAATGTATCCAGACAGTAAAATGTATGTTAGCTTTCCCTGCATAGCTAGATTGTTAGCAACCAAGCATAAGGAGAATTAAATGTGAGAAGGATGGACCAGATCAAGTTAATTGTAAAGAAATACTAGGAGCTGAACCAGCCGCAGAACCGTTTTATAAAGGCATTTAAACAAAAACTGCTTGAAATGTCATTGTCATGGCTATTAGAGAATCAAAAAGTAATTTTGTAAAAAAATATTAATATAATTACCAATATCAAAAACATAGTTTATATATATCAATTATTTCTAATTCAAGACTGTAACAAAATACAATTGTGTAACAAATGTAGCCTTTTGGAAAAATTGAGAAGTGCACAGAGAGAAATGAGCATAGGTAATGCAAATGTTATTGATCATTTTGGTACACTTGGTAATACTAACCTCACAAAGAAATTGTTTACCTTTAAATGTCAACTCTTATAGCGAAACAATACAGGGTATGGTAGCTCAATAATTTCCATAATTAAGTTAAAAGCTAGCACATGAATTTTGCAACATATCATGTGGGCTGTCCTCTTACCTTAGCTGACTCTGGCGTGACGGGGAATTGAACCCCGGTCACTGTGGCCAGTGTTGAATGTTGTAACCACTAGACCACGCGGGAGGTCCTGTCCCCTTACTTTCTATAGGCACTTTGTTAGGAAATAAAGGAGATTAGATACAAAATCGAATCTCCTTTATTTCCAAACAAAGTGCCCTATAGTATCAATCTCACACAACAAGGGTTTTTCTCTGACTTCACAATCCTCAATGTCAAGCAGTAATCTAGCTAGCTAACGTTAACCCAGTTCAGTTGAGACATGCGAGATGAGACAAATTCTTTGCTAGATAGCATTAACTATTTGCTAACTTTAGCTAGAACAAAACCGCAGCTTATTATTTGACTTGTTGAATATGCAAAGACTTTCTTATAAAACGTCATACTAACTAGCTAGCTAGCTAAAATCTCATGTTTGATCTCATTTTCATCAGTTTAATTTTGGAATTTAGCAGACGCTCTTGTCCAGAGCGACTTACAAGATGTGCATTAATACATGGTAAGATCAATCATAGTCCACACAAGAGATCAGTGTAGTGATACAGTAATAGACATAATTGTTGGAAGCTGCATATTGTAACTGTAACACAGGTCTTCAACATAAATACATATTACAAAATACAGTATTAACTATGTAAGCAGTGGTGATGACAATTAGTAAAATGTACAGAGTCAGTGGTAGTGGAGTCTGAAGAGGTGGGTTTTGGATCGATCGTATTCTCTGGATGTTGTGGAGTGTTGTGTTGTGGTGTACAGAAAGATTAGGAGGGGGCCTACTACCAAGCCCTGCGGCACTCTGGTAGAGAGGGTGTGGGGAGAGGAGAGGGATCCTCTACAGGCCACCTGGTAGGACCGGTCACCCAGGTATGATTTAAACCATGCCAATGCAGATCCAGAGATTCCCATCTCAGAAAGAGATGAGAGCCTGCCTTGAAGCCAGATTGGTTGGGATCAATCAGTAGGGGGAAAGAATGAGAGAACAGTAGCTGCATAAATAAATACATATTACAAAATATGTGGGAGAAAGAGAACAGAGGTTCGGATGGCAGAAACAGTGGGGGAAGGTGAAGAGGGTTTAAGTGAAGAGGGAAGGGGGAAGGAAAAAGACAGAAAGCAGTGGTCAGACACATGAAGAGGAGATGCAGTTCCTGGTGAAGACAAGGTCCACTTGGTTGCCAGCCTTGTAGGTGGATGGGGATTCAGCTATGGTGAAGTCAAAGAATTGAAGGAGGGGGATAAATGCAGAGGACTGAGGGGTGTCCAGCAGCAGGTTACGGTCACCGAGAAGTAGGGCGGGGGGTGCCACCCTCAGGGAAGGAGCTGAGTAGGGCATCCATCTCATCTAGGAAAATCCCCAGTGGACGTGGTGGGCGATAGAGAACAATAATGTGCAGTTTACATGGAACAGTGGCAGTGACCGCATGATATTCGAAGGAGGAGGGTCAGAAGTGAGGAAGAGAAACAATACCAAATCTCCACAGGGGGGAGATCAGTATACCTGTCCTTTCTGCTCTATCTGTGGGTCGTGGAGTGTGGGAGAGGGTGTAAGCAGTGGAGAGAGCAGCAGGGATGGACGTGTTCTGAGGAGTGATCCATGTCCCGTGAGTGCCAGGAACTGCAGGGAGAGTAAGGAGGCCTGGGCTGAGATGAAGTCAGCCTTCCTGACAGTGGACTGGCAGTTCCATAGCCTACCTGCTACCATGAAGTCTATCCCGGATGGATCTAGAAGGGTGAATGAGATTGGAGAGGTTGCAGCTGTGAGTTGCATCTCTCCTCCTAGGAAATCTAGGAGAGAAGACACAGACTGGAATAGGGAGGTTGTACATAATGATAGATGTGGCAAGATTAGTATTCGGAGAGACAAAATTGAGGTACTTACTGTGCGGTGTTCTCACCTAGCTGGCCTCCCTTGGTGAACTCCTGCAGGTAGACTCCTTCGTCTTTGTACATTGAATCTTCATACAGTGAGGCTAGGAAGTAGAGGCTGCCGCATAAAGCTGCTGCTTATCAGAATTAAAGGTGCTTAAATATGAATGCTGGGGTAATTACTTGTGCTAATTACCCGCTGGTAACAATAGACCAAAACCAGGTAATTAATGAGTCACAACCACTATTCAACACGCACAGAACTAAACTGATTGCTTGTTAGACACCAGGCCGTGATAACATCCACCCAGAGTTTGTGGTCCACCAGAGTGCAACAACATCTGCTTGGCTCTGCACGTTCCTCTCGTCGTGCTTTCGGAGATCCAAGCTCCCAAAGATCTGGCGCCATGCTGCTGTCATAGCCCTGCTGAAACCAAACAAACCTGCGGAAGACCCCAAGGCCTACAGACCCATCTCGCTGCTCTGTGTCCCATTCAAGATACTGGAGAGGATGATTTACAGCCGTATCGAGCCAGTAGTGGACCCACAGCTCCTGAGGGAACAGGCCAGTTTACGGCGGGGCAGATCACACACGGACCAGGTAACACTACTCACACAAGACATAGAAGACAGCTTTCAGGCCAAAGAGAAAGCTGGGGTAGTTCTACTGGACCTGACAGCCGCATATGACACCGTCTGGCACCGCGGACTCCACCTGAAGCTACTGAGGACAATCCCAGATCGGCATATGGTGAACTTCATCATGGAGATGCTGTCAAACCGCAGCTTCATCCTACAGACCAGCGATGGCCAGCGAAGCAGGCTTAGAAGACTGAGAAGCGGGGTTCCACAGGGATCTGTCCTCTCACCGATGCTGTTTAACATCTACATCTACGACCTACCGGAGACAACATCCAGAAAATACGGTTACGCGGATGACCTGGCCATTATGCTACAACAACCAACATGGAAGGCGGTGGAAGAGGGTCTCAACCAGGATATGGGCATCCTGGATGCCTACATCTGCAGGTGGCGCCTGCAGCTCAGTACTGGTAAGACGGTGTCGGCGGCATACCATCTTAACAACAGGGAAGTGAAAAGGGAACTGGATGTGTCTGTTGATAACAAGCGCCTGGAGTTCCAGCAAGCCCCAAAGTACCTTAGTGTACGCCTGGATAGGACACTGTCCTACAAACAACATCTAGAAGAAGTGAGGGCCAAAGTGACATCAAGGGTCTCACTTATCCGTCGCCTCGCTGGTACGACCTGGGGAGCCTCCGCCAGGACACTATGAATCTCCACGCAAGCCCTGGTCTTCTCTGCAGCCGAATACTGTGCCCCAGTCTGGAGTAGAAGTCCACATGTTAATAAGGTTGATACTGCCATTAACAATGCCCTCCGGACCATAACTGGCTGCCTGAAGCCCACCCCATGTGTCCTACCTGCCAGTCCTAGCGGGAATTGCCCCGGCCGGCCTCCGACGAGAGGCTGCTACCCTCGCCCTAGCAAGGAAAGCCCAGAAACATTACTGGCATATCCTGCATGACACTACAACTAAAGCAGTGCCTCCAAGCAGACTCAAGTCCCGCCACCCCTACAATAAGGCGGCACAAGAGATGCTTAGTTCTATTCCTGAGGACCTGTCTACAAACACATGGGTGGTGACATCCTGGAAGCAGGAGTGGGAGTCGGCTGGGCCCACACGTATCCACCATTACATCCGGGACCCGGGAGATGGCGTCGAAGGAGAAGATCTACCACGCTGGCAATGGACGCTGCTGAACTGCCTACGTACGGGGGTCGGCTGCTTCAAATCACTTATGAAGAAGTCGGGCCTGGCAGATAGCGCAGCATGCGCATGCGGGGAGCCTGAGCAGACTGCCGACCACATAATCGCCATCTGTCCCCTGTATAGACCTCCTTTGGAGGATGGCCTCTTCCGAGTGGGACCAGAGACAAGGGCGTGGCTGCATGACACTGAGTTGGACATCTGATGGCGACACACGAAAGTTAGACAACTATGATACAAGCAATAACCCAAGAAGATGTAACAATTAAATACTAAACGATAATACTAAACTAAAACAGATAGATACAATTACGTAAAACAGGTGAGGCTAAGACAGATAAACTTATGCAGGAACAGCAGTCACAAAGTACAGTTACAACTACTACAAATAGGTCCTATACCAGATAACTCATTAGTCTGGATGCCAGCTGATGATAAATCCAAAACCAGATCGAATGCATACTGATAGCTAAGCTAGCCCAAGCAAGTTAACAGACTGACAAATCAATGCAATTATCCAACATTAGCTAGCTGCTGTGGCTAACTTTCAAATGCCAAGAGATCAATTTAGAACAGAAATGATTAACAGTTCAATTAAAATACAGAATTACAATAATAGAGGAAGAGGAAGACAAAATAATTTAAACTATTGCCAGCCTCACCTGTAACAGATGTCACTCTCCAAAAACGTGTGCCCAAGCTGCAAATATTGTAGCTATCTTCTATTGGACAGGGATGGAGCCACAGACAGATCCTGATTGATGGAGGCATATCAAAATCTAATTGGACGTACGGCTCAGAAGCTCAGCTTCCAGGCAGATCAATATTGTCCAATTAAATTCCCCAAAACCCATCACATATTATTCCATTAAATACAGTAAGTTCATAGAAACCCAGAGACAACTGAGACTGGCCGAGCTTCCACTTCAAGTGCGTGAGGTGATAGATAATGCTGGTTTAAACAAAACATTTCAGGCTAAGTGACATACCATGGAATTGAAATACCACTCTCTATCTGTGGTATTTTGTTTTATAGATATTAAGCAAAAATGTTTATTAATGTTGTATGTACAAAATATTTTCCATCCCCCAAAAAATTATAGGGGAAGCTAAGCTGCCCTTGTCTTAAACAAATCGCCACTGGTGCTTATGGTCATTTATTATTATTATTTAATATTGTTTTAATATTATTATTATTATTATTATTATTATTATTATTATTATTATTAATAATAATAATTTTGTTTGATGGGAAAATGGGAAAAAAATCTCAGGTATATTAATAATGAGAATAAGTTATTAAGATCAAGCAGCTGTCACAAAAAGCTCCTTACTTTCCTCAAGGTGAAATACAGTTTCTCTCTTTATAGTGCACCAGCTGTCCCCCTGGGCCTTCTGCTAGCTTTTTAGTTATGGCACTTATCTTTTTACTGTAGCAAACCCTCTCCAGATGACCCCTGCATTCCCTGCCCAGAGTAGTTACGATTGGCAGCCCTCAACGGCTAATGACGGCAATTTATATCAATTAAATAGAGCCGTTATTATTGTTAAATCGTTAGAGTGGCGTCTGAGCGATTAAGCCGCTCTGTGGCAGACGGCAGAGCGAGGCAAATAAAATCCCCCCAAAAGTAATTTTCCTGTTATGGCCCAAATTACCTACACAACTTTTGAGGTTATTTGTGTATACCACATTTACACTGCCTTATCACTGTAATGTAAAAAAATACTATCATATGAATATTTTGATGTCAGTTTAAAGTTATGAATGAGCCCGTGTGCTGTTTAGATCTGCACATTTTCTTGCAAATACGGTTATATAAGGTGTACCGTGTTTATAGTTTTCATTTTGTTTCCTATTTGGAAAAGCATTCCGTTCACTTTCTTTGTCTAGAATAGCAATTTGATTCGTGGATACCAAAAGTAATATTTGCAACGAGATGTGAATCTGTGCTTTAATAGTTTTTCCGATCTACACTCTGGTCTTATTTTTATTATGTCTGGTTGGCACCACAAATATCTGCCAGCATGTCTCCAATTCATAGCACAGGCAGTGTGTGACTGACTAAGGGAGGAAAGAGCGTGGCGAGACAGTTTATAGGCAGTATGACTTTAATGCAAGATCTTTACACTGTCTAAATCCTTCATATTAAATTATTGGTCTATTTTAAGCTGTTCATTTCATATTATGTCTGAGTTCGGCCACTAGATTCACAATGAAGTTAGTGATTGATTTTGAGAGTGGTCAGGGTCTGAATTCAAAGCGTATGTTTTTTTGTATTGACCCTATTTGCTAATCACTTCAAAACCTCAAACTAGTGTTTCTTCAGTCACGAGAGAGCTCTCCTGCTCCTTTGCATTCACAGTGGTGTGCAACAGCGGTGCGGCTATACAGAGCACACTCACTTCATTGGCACAGAGGGGATTAAGGGATTAAGACCGCCCCTTCAAAATTAGCAATCATCTGAGCATGAAAAAAGAGTTTGTCATAAGGAGTTACAGATGAGAGGGCTCTTTTGAAGCCCTTTCATATCAGAGCCAGCGGAGAGAGACAAGGATCCACAATTATCACAGCTATGTACACCAAACCTGCCTGTTGCTCATAGCACGCTAACAGCTTCCAGAAATCTCAAACCCAATCGCTAAAATGGGAGTCAGACCAGATAATCCATTTTTATATGCCAAACAACACCCTAAGGTTCACATTAATTCTCAAAAACAAAAATGACTAATGTTATTCAATGCTAATTATTATGAACTGGCCAGTTAATATTAAATTGCTTCTTTTTTTTTTAATGTAAAAAAATGTTTTGGTGAAAAAGTCTAAAATTGATTTGAAAAAGGGGTGTAAGACAGGAGGAATTGCTAAAGGGCTGAAACTAACCTGGAATAACTCCTGTTGAACCACTTGTGGCAATCCCAGCGAAATTGAAATAAACGCATAATTTTTGTGCGGAGTAAAACAAACAGACACCTCTTTGTTCGCCTCTGCAAAGCTCGCCAGCACGCGCACCTTGATTGCCCCCGGATGAGATCCTACATGTTTGATATCTACAATGCTGCTTTGCCAGCTGCTATTTTAAACCAGTCCCCTGAGGGCAGTTCTCCCGAAGTGCAGCCTTTTGATTCTTAGTGTCTATTTATAGGCGGACGGAGAAACAGGGAGCGGAGTCTGTAGGCTGTGCGTGGTGTTGGGGTTCATGCTCAAGTTAGGATGGCTTAATCGAATTTGACCTTGAAATTACAATTAAACCAACGGCAGCACTGAAATGGTCTCTTATGTTGCCTCCTTCAGTTTGCTGTATCAGGCCATCATCCAATATGAGTATTTAATGGCTGAACAAACATAAGTAATTCTTTAAAGGGCCATGTTTCACACTGTCAGCACATCTATTCTTGAACAACACACCAAGTAGATTTTTACCTGTTGATGCAGGTGCAGCATTTTATGCATTGATATACCTATTTCATCACCTTTGCCCTTGGATGTTCATAGATGTTGTTGAAAATAGACAGCACTGACAATTATTGGGATTGAAGCATTGTAGCTGAAATTTGTCCTAAATATGTATTGTTATTTATGTAGCAAACAAGAGCTATGGTTATCATTATTAGAATAAGTATCAATGCATATCATTATCATCATTGTCAGCTATGAACATAATTGGATAGCATTGTTATCTATAGATATAAGTCTAATTATTATTAGCTACAGGTGTCACTATTTGCAGTGTTAAGCATTGACAGTATTATTCACTGTGGATGTCATTGTAATTATTATTGGCCTTGGATATCATTATTAGGGAAAAGTGAAAAAAAGAAGAAGCATATATTCTCCTACAGCATTTTCCCCTCAGACTAGTTAAGACACCACCCACAACACTTGAACATCGGGAGAAAAGCAAAAAAACATTGCAACAACATTGTGCAGTTACACAATGGAGAGCTTATCTTTGTTTAGAGTATCTGTGAATAACTGGGGAAAGAAAATCATTTTACAAGAATCACAAACAGCTCTTGCATCTGGTGCCACCACAGAAAGATCCATTAAAATGAGTTCTACAGCAAGTTTTGTGGGTCAGTGGAAAAAGCATCTCTCGATAAAAGAGAAGTTAAGTGCAAACTGGGTGTGTATTCGCTGTATAAAAAAGGAAGGGATGAGATTTCCCTTTCCATTATAGTACACAATTGTAGACGTGTGCTGTGCACAACATTATCAAATCAAAGAAATTGGCGTAACACACTCCTTACAGAGAATGGCTCTTTACAATACCAACAGAAAGATATTTGTTACTTAAACATTAACACACTGTTTGTGTAGACCTTGCTGGATAATCATAAGACCAAATGGGATGGAAGGTCTGCAATGAAGCTTTATAATCTTATTTTTATTACAGGCAGGGAAAAGTTATCCATTATAATAAACAAAATACTAAGCCTCAATGTGAAATATATAAATGCTCCTACTTGTTCATTCTTTCCTGTTGGCAAGGGTATGGGCGGTGGAACTTAATATAAATTGCACAAAGAATTCTCATGTATTCTGTTTCTCCTGTCTGACTTTAAATTCTTCATCAAACGACTTGAATGTACATTGAAATTATTGCAAAATCATGCCAGCCTGTGGGTTTGGAATATGCGTATTCTCATATCTTATTCAAAGTGCAACAAAAAAGTTAAAAAAAAATAAAAGTAACTCCAAAGTGTGTCGCTTGTTGCTTGTTGGTGGAGTTGTGGTGTGTGAGCATGCCTATCTGTAGCTTGGCTCCGGCTGTGAGCGTGGTGGGACAGGCACCTCAGACCAGAGGCCTGGTGACGGGGCCTGCGGTCTCCCAGAGTGGGCGTGTGCACCCAAGGAGGAGGCGCGGGGGGGAGACTAAACTAAATTTGTCAGCACAAACTGCGTCTCTGCGGCAAGGGTGGTAATGACTCCAATACCATCTGCAAAATATATTGGAGTTTATGATACCATATATTCTGCAGATACAACCTCACACACACACACACACACACACACACACACATCCCAGTATACATACAGAGACACATACACACACACACTGATGTACACAGAAACACAGAGACAGACAAACACATATGTATAAACACAAACACACATAAACATACACATACACATATGCATTGCATTACATTCATTTAGCACTCTTATTCAGAGTGATTTACAATGCAATATATAATCACACACACACTCACACTTACATTAAAATGTAAAATGTAAATTTGCGCAGAAACTGTTTTTGAGGAGCTTGATGGTGTGATTCCCCTCCCTTACTGCCATTTATGACCAAAACTGAATTTTTGTCCACCGGCCTGTCACACTGGTATCAAAACCCATGGTTACATTTCACTCCAGTCTGCATAACCTCTCGCCTTCTGCCATCTCAGACAAGGTGCTGTCATCCCTATCACACATTGACCTCTTGGACCCCTCCACACTCCAAAACCATCGGCCAGTTTCCCTCCTTCCTTTCCTTTCTAAAACCCTTGAACGGGTTGTATCAAAGCAGCTGATATGCTACCTGATTCAAGATGACCTACTTGATTCTAATCAGTCGGGTTTCAAGACCAGCCATTCAACCAAAATGGCTCTTTTCTCTGTGACTGAGGTGTTCCAATCAGCTAAAGGGTCCTCTTTGTCCTCTGTCCTTATTCTACTTGATCTCCCTGCTGCCTTCGATACAGTTGACCATCTTTTGACATCATTGGCAGAAATGGCAATATTTGGCAATGCCCAGAAATGGTTATCATCCTACCCCTCTGACTGCTCTTACCAGATGACCTGTGGTGGATCTGTTTCAAAGTCTCACAGCCTTACCACAGCAGTCCCACAGGGATCCATCCTTAGTCCCCTCCTATTCTCTTCATATACAAAATCTCTTGGCTAATCCTACCACTGCTATGCTGATGATACTTAGTCTTTTCCTCTCCTTTCCACCCACTGATGAGCAGGTCACTTCACGAATCAAAGCTTGTCTCAATGACATATCAAGCTCGATGACATCAGTCATCATCTCAAACTCAATCTCTCCAAAAGCAAGCTACTCTACCAGCTGCTCCCCCCTAAGGTACTTGCGATAACACAATGGATTCCGCATCCCAGACTGCCAAGACTCACTGCTTTTTTTCCCCTTTTTTTTAAATTCTAAATGTGAGAGGGATAACACAACAGGGATGCAATAGAATGGTTTCTTAGCCCCAGTCATGTGACTGCTGGATATCATTACATTAGAATATGACATTGGCATGTGCTGTGTGAGAGGAACCTTCAGACAAGCGAAGCTGGAACATGTCTCTGGCTACCCGTAAAACCATGCTCCCTATCTGCATCCCTTACAGAACATGGAGATCTTTGACCTCTGATCTCTGACCACATTTGAAAATGTTAGGCTATCCAGGACCACCCAAAGAGCCGAAGATCAGACGTGGCAACAGACAACAAGTGGTACCTCTCAGTTCCATAAAGGAATCCATTTTGCAGATAACTGAGGGATATCTGTTGGTGACAACATGTTATAGGTTGGCAAACATTTAAGGAATGCTGGATAACAGAGAGAGATGATCCAACTCCTTGGGCATGGAGGTCATGTCATGTTCTGTCTTGCTGTTAGAATGCACATTGGCCCCCACAGAGGTTAAAGGGCCATCACTGGGAATAGGACAAATGTGCTTGATCAGCATAGAGGTTACTGGGCCAGAGGGCCATTTTTGTTTGATTTGGTTTACAGATGAAGGGATTAAATTTGCACTGTGATAGCCCCATACACCCCTTCTGCTATGTTTCCATTACAAATGCACCTAACTGCATTGCATCTCTTCTGTGTTTAAAGCAATCAGGGAATTTAGGGCTAAACTATCATATATAAAATATAATAATGATCATTTTGGATAATTCTATTTGTTTCCTATTCTGGGATTTTAAAGACAGCTTAAGTCTAGCAGTTTGTTCTTCGGTAGAGTGCTCTGAAGAATACGCCATGAATGAATGTCAGAATTTACAATGTGGCAGTTTAATCTCGGTATAGAATAAATGTACGACGCAGCCATGGAATAGTTTTACCTTATAAGATGCAACCTCTCAAGAACTTCTGTGTGGAGTTACATCACAACTAGCCAAAATGTTTACAAATAAATACTTTTCAAAATATGTTTTCTTTATCATGTCATTCATAATGAAAATGTGGTTTTGGTTTAATCTTGCACTCTAGAATGTGAATGTGAGCTTTGCTCTTTGACTCAGGAGTGGCAAGCTAGTCAAAGTGTTGTTCATTAAGTTTTGAGAAGAGGGGGCTCTTTCTATAATGAAACCACAAGCTCTCTTTACAGTTCCTCTGCTCTGAACCCGGCATTCCTTTGGCCTGACTGTACGTAACTGCACCGAATTATAATTAATTAGTGGTCGGAAAAAATAGAGACTGAGTGGCTTTCTGAAAATTATATACTACATTTCCACTGAAAGAGAAAACAGAAAGGCTTATGTTGCAGAAAAACATCACTACATTTGGCACATTCAGCTCTGCCAGTCCACTAGTGCTGTATGGAACATTCCATGTGGAAAGAAAGCGGGCATATATATATATATATTTATATAAACATGTTCATGTAGGAGTTGGTTTTCCTGGCTTGGGTCACAGCAAGGTCAGAAAGTGTGCAGCAAGATTGCCAGCACACCAGTACCTCCTTTCCATCTCTCATTCACTGTTTTCTTGAAGAAGTCTTAATTATTTGAATATGTACCACATACTGTATGTTGATTAAGTCAGAGGAAGCGTCAAAGCGTCAATTTTAGTTTGCTATTTTTCAAGCAACTATTGCATCTACTTTCATTTTGATACTGCACTTTTGGGGCCTTGACTTGAGGTCAACTCTTTATTGCACAGAGAGAAAACATTCTCCACAACACACAGAGCCACTGGCCCTAGCAAGGCATTAACATGGCTCTAACAAGGCACTATTCTGTGTGCATAATAAAAATACACTGGGCGGAGGGGCTCATATAGAATACAGGCCTAGCCAGCGTTGTCTCCACATTTGTCAAGAAGAAGCAGAGCAGGAACAAATAAACAACCTGAAAATTCTCTACAACAAACATTTCTTTCAAAACCAGGGGTGCTCAGCTGAGACTATGATTGTGATAACACTGTGAGAATTTTTAAATGTATGGACAGATCTTTCACGGAAACATTTCTCCAGACCAGTTCACTTGCAATGGCTTACATGCGATAGCTGCTATTGTCATCATAGGCTTTCGTGCTAGGAAAATGTGTGGCCGAGTCTGTCGGTTGGGTCTACAACACAAGAGAATGGACTGTCCCCCTGGTAGGGTAGAAATGAACAAGCAACACCACTGAAATTTCACCAAGCCTGGCAATCGCATAAAGGGGAAAGCGTTACACAGGTGCACAGGTAGTGTTGTAGAAGACACCACTGGCTATGGAACGGGGCTATATATTTTTTAACCTGTGTGAAAAATGGTTTGTTGGAGTAGGAGGTGCATTACAAACACAAGAGACCAGATTTTCTGGCTCCAATTAACAGGCAATTTTGATGAGTGAAAAAATATCAGAATGCTCTAGCAGTCCCAATATGAGAATGTTTGAGCCCTGGAGTGTAGCAATTTAAATGTATCTAACCTACAGTTACAGATATCTTCTCATATGTGATAAATAATAGAAACATCTCAAATGTATACAGAACAGATAGCTAGCTTAATAGAGACGCTCGTTGTATAAACACACAATATATTTGCATGAGAACCCACAGATAAAATAAACCAGCTTACTTGCGTTCATTGCCAATGCTGGTTTCTTGTGAAGGTATGGCTCTGTCGTGCACTGATACAACACAGACACCATTGGGAAAGGACTGGCAGTCGGACAGGAGAACCCAGTCTACAAAAACACAGACAGCAATACGTACTGCAATATCCCAGTGTGCCTATAACAGCTCCTTAAAGAGCACAGACCTGCGTACCTAAAGCTACTACTTAAAGAGAACAGACCTGTGTACCTAGAAGTCATAATGTGTGTTGCAATTTTTTTTTGCAAAATGCAAAATGTTGAGCCAGAACTGACTGAAAATGAGCAAACAAATAAACTTTTGGACTGGAGTGTGAGTTCGGCAGAGAGCACTAATCTATTAATCTAGAGAGCACAAAAATAATGGAAACACAAAACTATATTAATATTTATTAACTAATAATGAGTTGGGCCACCCTTTGTCTTCAGAAGAACTTCAGTCCTTCTTGGAATGCTGTTTTTAACTGTTTCTAGTTGGATATTGAACCATTCTTCAAGAAGGAAAACCTCCAGTTCTTTGAGGGTCAGAAGTCCAGGTTTTGTGCTCCCCATCTTATGCATTGTTGCACATTGGCTTTGGTTACAAACGGTTTCCAAATGGCAGCCCTACCATAAATATCAGCATTCTTTCTTCTTTCTTTTTTAAACATATTTTTATTGGTTTTATACAGTAAACAAAACAAGTGTGTAACAGTTGCACAACGCCACAGTAATTAAACCCTTCCCCCCTTAAAATAGTTGGCATTACAAAAAAAAACAGAAAAAATAAAATAATAATATATACTGTATATATATATATATATCAGCATTCTGTCCGAAGCTCACAACATACAGTTTTTGTTGAGACAATAATTTTTGTTTTATTGTTTACACCCAGGTGAAAATTCAGTTCTGTGGTAATTTTTGAGGCTATTTTGTGGTTTTTAGCAACTATCCTGTTAAGCATGCATCTATCCCTGTCTGTGAGCTTCGATTTGCAACCACTTTCCTGATACGGTTTTTCCTTGCTGTGTATGCCATCATGATTTATGACACCGTTCCCCTTGATACATTAAATAATTTTGCCGTAATTTTCTGACTGACACACCTGCAATTTGGGCACAAACTATTTGACTTCTTTCAAAATCTGTTTGATCTCTCATGTTGCTTTTGAAACTCACATATGAAAATTTTGATTTTAAAACATCTTTTAAAGCAGAAACATATTGGTAATTAGTATGAAACACATGCGTAGACGTGTTTACATTTTTTCAGTTTGTTTCAGATTTTTTGTCGCTTTTCTCCCAATTTAGTAGCCAATTATATCCTCTATTTATTTTGATTCGCCCTCCCCCACAAACTGACCGCCCATCCTCCAGGTCAAGCCAATTCCCTGAGGCCAGCAATGATCCGTTGGTCTGACACAATTGGGTTTCAAACCGCAACCGCAATAGGCAGCTCACACTCACAAAGCGCCAGTTAATGCGAGTGCGTTAGACCGCTACGCTATCCGAGGCCCCTACACTCCTTTTTAATTGGGGAGGAATTCCTGCTGCAGTGGCACTATAGAGTATAGGTAATGCTTTACAGCACAGGTGTCAAACTCATTCCATGTAACCAATGCACTACAACAGGTGATTTCACTAATTAGCTGACTTCTTCAACTAAAGAGGGAACCTAATTGAAATCACCTGGTGTAATGCATTGGTTACAATAGAAACCTGCACACACTCGGCCCTCGATGGAATGAGTTTGACACCCCTGCTTTACAGCATCATGACATATCAGTGGCGGGCCGTGCATTTCACACCTAGGCCTACAGTAGTGCTCCGTCTGAATCAATCCACCCCTCAATAACTATTTTATGGCTATAAAAACCATCTTATTATGCAGAAATGCAGTATAAAGAGCCGTTGCATCGTGTAGCCAGAATAAATGCCTTTACTGAAGAAACAAACCCGGGGTGCACAAGTCTCCTTGACCCACATAAAAAAGCATCAATAATAACCTCATAAAATTGCAATATTATTTAGGAAAATAGCAACATTTTACTCACCAAAAATCCTTATTATTTGTACACAAAATCCATCCTCCTTTCTTTCCTCAAAAAGAGTTCAATTACTCTGTCGTACAGATTATCCGTGCGTTTCAGTTCCATCAAGAACTATCGCCATAAAAGCTAATGCTGAAAGTCAAGCCTGCCCTGTCGTATTTCTGGCAGAAGTTTTAATTCGCTTTAGGGCTGAAAATGTCCGCTCGCTAGCTCTGGCTAGTACACTCTCTGACTATCCAATCAAAGGGTGTGAATACGCTGACGTTACCGTACGCCTGCTAGAAGGCCTTGGTGTCGCCAACTCAAAATCTGATTGGTTGAAGCAACAGTTTGATCGACACTTATTTTATGCTACAGGGCCCGCAGAACTGATTGTGAAGGCCTCCAGGCAGATTTCTTTGACCCTGGCAACAAATGATGGCTGAAATGTGATTGGTTAAATGCTTTAATATGAAAATACACGTCTGGAAGCAGCGCAACCAGGGGAAAAGCTATGAAAGGAAGCGGACAGACCATTTGGAATTATTTAATAAGTATTCATGGACAAAATATAATTAACATCAGTCTGTGATTCAGATATTTTTTAGGCCAGCAGAGAAGGCCTTGCAGGCCCTGACGGCCCACCACTGTGACATATTAATAAACCCTACATAAGAGTAATGTAGTTATGGCCACATTAAGTATTCATATATTTTTACATGCCGCACAGAGCATATGATAAATACTGACTGGTAAAATTATTGAATTTGTCATATGGGCTGTCAAGTAGGTAATAATGTAAAATTATTGCTTTATTATGTTGTGCTTATTAATATGTTGTGTATGCATTATTTAAATAATGATACCAGTATTTCTGTATTGATTTGTATGCTTTCCCCATCTCATGCATAACTGGCCATAGTTATGCCATGCACACCCTAATATCTTTCATCCTGCTGTATCAGTGACTGAGCAGTCAAATCTGTGCCAGCATCAATATGCCACCACATTGGCCTCAGTGTGATCAATGCACAATGGGAAATTTAAGCTAATGACTGCTCAAAACATCCTCATTTTTAAACACATCCAAACACCCAATGAGGATTTGGGCTTCCATAGCCCTTCAAAGGCAGTCACCTTGATTTGCCAGACATACAGATCATTTGGGGGCTGTTTACCTACAGTTTTCATGAGCAGAAAATGTCATAGTGTCATTGGTCAAGTTTATGAAATGGAAAAAATATGAATGCAAAATAATATGAAAGCAAATATGAAAATATTCCTTTTGAGAAGCTTGGAAAGGGTTGAAGTCCAGTTATGCCTCAATTTATAGAAACCCAGATACAGATTAGCCATTTTGTTCCCTCAGCTCCAAATGTATCTGGTTCTTATACATACATCATAATGCCTGTGAGAAAAAAATGATTTTATTCCAAATTAATTTTTACCAATGTGTTCAATCTTGTGATCGGAAGGAAACCAGATGTAGATTCTCACTGTATTAATTTTAGAGAGGATGATGCCAATACATATTTCCTATTGACTGATAGTTTGTTTGATAAGACTCACTGATGAAAAAGAAAAGATTGGGGTTGCTGGGTGGCTCATCCTGTTAAGGCAGTGGTCTAGTGTGTGGATGAATATCAAATACCAATCATACCAGCGACCCCCTGCTGATCGAGAGGGCGCCCACAGTCTGCCAGTAAAAAGCTACACATGAAGTGTCTTCCTCCAACTCATGTCTGTGCAAGCTTAACCTGTGGACTACGGTGTGAAAAGAAGCCATGGCTGACATCATGCTTCGGAGGAGAATGTGTGCTTGTCTATGCTGTCCTGGATAGACAGTGGAGTTTGCAGCAAGAATGCAGCTCAATGATATGATTGGGCACTCCAAATTAGGAGAAAAAAACCTTTGTTCTAAATGACCCATATACAGAATTTATCTTACTGATTAAATGTTATTCATATCAGGGGAGTGCATTGCAACAAAAGAGGCTACTGTTTCATAGCCACAGGAACTAGCCATAATCATTTTAAAAGGAGTGATTTCTTCTCAGTGGCTTGTGCTTGAAGGCTGTGTCATTGACTGAGATTTGAATAGGGGCTCTGTGGTTACTCGCACCACACATTAATCCAGCATGGAAGATTTTTCACACCCTCGATAGGAGCCATGGGAGTGGCCAAACTCCGAGGACACACAACGTAGTCAGGGAGCTGGAGGCGCCAGACGCATTCCTGTATCTCTGGCAATCACAAGCAAAGCACCGCAGATAAACACCGTGTGGGATCCAAACACAAAAGTCGTATTTATGCCTCGTGTTGTGTACGTTTTCCTGTCAGAGTTTTGCCTCAGAGTCCACGCTGAAAGGGCCATAGATTAACCCAGAGTGGTCATGCTGGTTAAAACAGAGGATTGCTTTTTCCTCAGAGGGAAAGGGAAAAAATGTATCCATAAAAAAACCTGTACCTAAACAAGGTTTGACTCCTTGTGTTGCCAAATTGAGGACTAAATTGCACTCGTCCTGTTGTTTATGTTAACTGGAATTTTTTTTTTTTTCTACGTTGTGATTAATGTGCTGGCGGACGGCATGCCATCCACATCAGACAGATTCGGCATCCTGTCGTGGCTCTGTAGATCTCTATGGAAGCGCAGGCTCTGTACCAGCGCACACATTAGTTTCAGTGCCTCAACTTTCCGTTCACCGACTGGTAACCTTAAATATTTACAGTGCTTGGCAGGAGCTGTGCCCAGGTATTTAGGACTGCGTGAGTAACCAAGCTCCCTCTGTGCAATCCTCTCTCATGGCTGCGGAAAGCATCCCTTTCTTGCTTGTTGTAGTTATGATTATGGCTTTGATTTTCCTGACTGGAGAATAATTAGGCTTGTGATACATTTTTTCCCAGTTTAGTTCGTCATATTGAAGACAACCCCCTTTTAAATAGTGAATGGATTATCAATGTATAGGAATTGCTTGCTGGCTGAAGTCAGTGATTACTTATTTCTGTCTACATCATTTAATTTTTAGTTAATTTATTAATTTCACATCCAGTCATTTATCATTCAATATTTGTTTTCTTATGTGTCCAATATTTTTTCTGCTCAGGAAGCAGTGAAATGGCAGAGGAGGATGTTAAGGCATAGTTTGGGAAGTATAATAGCTAGTTTTCTTCAGCAATCCCAGTTTAGGGCAAAACATCATTTGTGTGTGATTTTATTTTGGTACTTATAGCATCCAGTGGAAACTATCCATTCTCCCATTAAATATACCAACCCAGGGGCCAATCATCCAGTCCCTGATATTGCACTCCAGACCTCTTCAGCTCCTTCACCATCCCAGAACACACGTCTCACCTGCATTTCGTACAAACCGAAGACCCATGGTTGCCCATTGTGCAGGTAAGGGTATACCTCCTTCCTACCTACAGTTCATCATTGTACCTTTCATACCTGCATGAGCTCTCTGCTCTGCAGCCTCCATTAACCTGGCTGTTCCTCCCTCTATGGCCTCACCTTCCAAATTCACTTTTAACCTTTAACCTCACTAGCGCCGCATTGGTGGAATGAACTACCTGCTATCACACTTCCCAAATTCACCTTTAACCTCACTAATTCCCCATTATTGGTTGTGCTACCTTCTTTCGTCAGAACTGCATAATCACTCACCTTCTTCTGATGCTCATGTTACTTGTCACAAATTTACAGTATACTATGTTCAAAAAATATATGTCCGCTACAACCACTGGGTGAAATTTTATACAGTGCACAGTAGTTCACTGTACAATAGTATTATGCATGGTGATGTTACTGTTATGAGTTATTATTAGTTATTATTGTATGTTGAGACAATATATAGGGGGGTAGACAAAATAATGGAAACCAAACAATATATGAATATTTATTATTATTTATATATTTATTATGAGTTGGGCCACCCTTTGTCTTCAGAGCAGCTTCAGTTCTTGGAATGCTGTTATACAGGGTTTTAACTGTTTCTAGTGGGATATTGGACCATTCTTCAAGAAGGAAAGCTGCCAGTTCTTTGAGAGATTAAGGCAGTGGAAATCTACTCTGCAATCTGTGTTCCAGAACTTCCCATGAAGGTTTAATTATGCTTAAATCTGGTGATTGGGGAGGCCATGGATGGTGTCTGACTCCATCCTGGTGGTCATGAAACCACACTTTAATCCATTTAGCAGTGTGTATAGGGGTGTTATGATCTTAGAATATGGGAACATCTTGAGGAAACAATGTTTGCACCATAGGATGCACCTGGTCACCTACAATGGCCTTGAATTCCTTGGCCATAATTCTATCATGCAGAGTAATAATCAGACCCAATGACTCCCACAAGATAGCTGCCCATACCATAACAGATCCACCACCATGTTTAACATTTGGGAACAGGCAAAGTGGGTTGAAGGCTTACTTTGGTTTTCTCCCAACATAAACCCATCCAGATGTAGGAAAAGGAGTAAAAGAGGACTGATCAGACCATATTACTTTCTTCCACTGCCAAGTCAAGGTTTCATGCTTATTACACCAGGTTTGTTGCGTTGTTGTGCATTGGCCTTGGTTACAAGTAGTTTCCAAATGGCAGCCCTACCATAAATATCAGCTTTGTGAGGCTCACAAAGTACAGTTTTTGTTGAGACTGGGTCACAGAGGTGTAGATTCAGCTAGTTAGTTATCAACTACCCTGTTAAGTGTCCATCTATCCCAATTGCTGAGCTTCGACTTGCAACCACTGTTCCTCTTTCCTGATGTTTTAGCTTGTTTGATGTATGTCATCATGGTTTTTGACACTGTTTAGCTGTTTCTGTGACTGACACACCTGCAATTTCACAGATAAGAGTGTTGATTTTAAAATGTATTTTATAGAAGAAACATATTGGTAATTCGTATTGTCATGGAACATATGTAAACTCCTTCTTAATTGTAATTTAGTTGCTTCAAAATATGTCCTTTTTCATTTGGTGTTTCCATGATTTTGTCTACCCTTTGTATATTCTTATCAAGTGTTTTTGGCAATACGTGCGCACTAAAATGTTAAGTCTTGAATGGTTATATTGTGGCACTGTTTTTCAGCTCGATGCCTTTTCTCTGTGTTAACAACAGTGTGTGTGTGTTCTAGCTGGTTTTGTTTCTCCAGTGATAAGCCTTTCATTTATTTTGCCCTGACAGCCTTGTGAGTCACTCTGAAAAAGAGTGTCTGCTAAATAAATAATAATTATAAAGTCAGAGAAAATGAAAGTAGAAGAATAAGTGGAATGTAAATAAGGGTCATGGCCGATGACATGTTAATGCAGATTTATTTTTGTTGGATTTTATTTTAAATAATTATAAGGGATCCCAATAATTTTGACATATATCTTTTTTGGGAAAATAAATATTGCTTGTTAAAGAATAGTTTTTTGTCTTAACAATTGCATTAGTATAAAATAATACATACTTTCCAATTTTTTTGAGGATAAAATATAGCTCATAACCTATATTGTTTAGTTTATACAGCCTTTTTGCTCAAGGAGTTGACTGTATATATACTGTATATATATATATATATATATATATCAGTGGCGGGCCGTGCATTTCACACCTAGGCCTTCAGTAGTGCTCCGTCTGAATCAATCCACCCCTCAATAACTATTTTATGGCTATAAAAGCCATCTTATTGTTATGTTTTGAGTGTCTGTTCGGTTTGTTTTTGCACTTTGTTTATTTATCTTTCTTCAGTCATGTTTCATTCTCGTTCTGTCATGCACTTCGGGAAATTCTGTTTCGGTTTTTCCGTCTTCGTTTCTAATCTCGTTTTACTTCCTTCTTACTATCTAATTACACTGTATATATTAGTTAGATGTATATAGTACTAACCAACTAATCTACTAACATTAGGGATTTAGATTAAGTTACTAACACTACTAATCACTAATTATCTCACGCTTCTAACTATCGCTGTCATTCACTCTTGTCTCTATCGCTGTCATTCTCTCTCATGAAACATGACTGAAGAAAGATAAATAAACAAAGTGCAAAAACAAACCGAACAGGCACCCGTTGCCGTTGCATCGCAGATAGATAACTCGTGTATCCAGAATAAATTCCTTTACTGAAGAAACAAACTCGGGGTGCTACAGCTGCGACACACATAAAAAACAATCAATAATAATAACCTCATAAAATTGCAATATTATTTAGGAAAATAGCAACATTTTACTCACCAAAAATCCTTATTATTTGTACACAAAATCCATCCTCCTTTCTTTCCTCAAAAAGAGTTCAATTACTCTGTCGTACAGATTATCCGTGTGTTTCAGTTCCATCAAGAAGTCCTTTTCTATCGCCATCGAAGCTAATGCTGAAAGTCGAGCCTGCCCTGTTGTATTTCTGGCATAAGTTTTCATTCGCTTTAGGGCTGAAAATGTCCGCTCAAATGTTTGAATCACAGACTGATGTTAATTATATTTTGTCCAAATGGTCTGTTCGCTTCCTTTCATAGCTGTTCCCCTGGTTGCGCTGCATCCAGACGTGTATTTTCATATTAAAGCATTTAACCAATCACATTACATCATAGTCAGACACTCTCTGACTATCCAATCAAAGGGTGTGAATACGCTGACGTTACCTAGGCCTTCGAGAAGGCCTTCGTGTCCCCAACTCAAAATCTGATTGGTTGAAGCAACAGTTTGATCAACACTTATTTTATGCTACAGGGCCTTCAGAATGGATTGTGAAGGCCTCCAGGCAGATTTCTTTGACCCTGGCAGCAAATGATGGCTGAAATGTGATTGGTTAAATGCTTTAATATGAAAATACACGTCTGGATGCAGCGCAACCAGGGGAACAGCTATGAAAGGAAGCAAACAGACCATTTGGAATTATTTAATAAGTATTCATGGACAAAATATAATTAACATCAGTCTGTGATTCAGATATTTTTTAGGCCAGCAGAGAAGGCCTTGCAGGCCCTGACAGCCCACCACTGATATATATATATATATATATATATACAGTATATCCATCCATCCATCCATCCATTATCTAAGCCGCTTATTCCTGGTCAGGGTCGCGGGGGGGGGGACTGGAGCCTATCCCAGCATGCTTTCCGGGCGAGAGGCAGGAATACACCCTGGACAGGTTGCCAATCCATCGCAGGGCACTACATACACCATTCACTCACACACTCATACCTACGGGCAATTTAGACTCTCCAATTAGCCTAACGTGCATGTCTTTGGACTGTGGGAGGAAACCGGAGTACCCGGAGGAAACCCACGCGGACACGGGGAGAACATGCAAACTCCGCACAGAAAGGCCCCCGGCCTGGATTCGAACCCGAGACCTTCTTGCTGTGAGGCGACAGCGCTATCCACTGCACCACCGTGCTATATAATATATATATATATATATATATATATATATATATATATATATATATATATATATATATATAAACAATGATTAATGATTACATTATGGATGTTATTACTAACTAACTAAGTTAATTAACTTGACCAGCCGGGATTGAGAAAGAGAGAGTTTGAGTGTGATTTGGATTGGTGATGGACTGATCAAACTTAAAGATTTTACTGACGTATGTTTTAAAAAGTTTGTTGTCTTGTTTATTAAATCATTGTTTTGTTTTTGAATACTGCCTCCTCCTTGTTCTTGAAATTAACGTTTGAGATTAATGATTACATTATGGATGTTATTACTAACTAACTAAGTTAACATTTGAGGACGATCAAACTGTAACGTATGTTTCAAAAGTTTGTTGTCTTGTGTACCACTTATGTGCACCCCTGCTTATACAGATGTGTTAAGAACCCATAAAAACCGTCCACACTCCAATAGCCAGATCATAAACCCAGACGAACCCACCCCGACAAACAAATATTCCTTTGAGTCAACAAGTTAGATAAAAAGATACAGGATTTATTTATGTGAAGATTTTGTGTTTGTGTTTGTGTTTGTTATATGTTAACCTGCTACTCCCACTGTCTCTTTCCCATGTCTGGGGGGAGAGACAAAAAAAAAAGAAGAAAAAAATCAGGTCCGTAGACCGACAAACTCCACTCCGTCTCCTGGCTGCTCTGTTCCCATCCAGGGATTGTCACGTGACGTGTGACAGTACCTTTATACTTACCAGGTCTGTTAAGGGGGTAGCAATCGCAGCAAAGTTTTTACAGAAACTGCGATAGATTTACAGAAATAAGCCTCACAGCCTGATAATCCAGATATCACAGTATTAACCAGCCAGGAGCGTAGCTGTAGCAGGAGCGTTCCGCATTACAAAACCCATGACTGTATATTGATAGAAACCATCGGGAGTCATAAAAGCAGAAATCTCTTTCACTCTCTCTGTTACCTTTTTAGCAGATCTTGCTAAACAAAAACGGGAGAACCAACAATCATTGATCAATACAATCAGCCATTCATGTCATACATTTACATTACACTTTACATTTTAAGCATTTAGCAGACACTCTTATCCAGAGCGAATTACAAGATGTGCATTAATACATGGTATGATCAATCACTGTTCGTACAAGAGATCAGTGCAGTAATACAGCGATAGACATCATTGTTAGCAACGCATACCCTACCTGTAACAGGTTAGTAAATTAAATTACGTTTTAAACAAGTATACATATACAAAAAGCAGTATTAAACATGTAGGCAGTGGTGTTGACAATTAGCTAGATGTACAGAATTCGGTGGTAGTGGAGTCTGAAAAGGTGGGTTTTGAGTCTCTTGCGGAAGATCGCAAGTGATTCCGCGGTCCTGGCCGAGTGCGGAAGATCATTCCACCACCGAGGGGTCAGGACAGAGAAGACTGCGAGCAGTGGCTGCCAGGCACCCGGAGGGATGGGACAGTCAGTTTGCCAGAGGAGGTGGAGCGGAGGGGTCTGGCTGGGGTTTAGGGAGTGATGAGAGTCTGGAGGTAAAGGGGAGCAGTACCTCTAGCCGCTTAATAAGCCAGCACCAGTGATTTGAATTTGATGCGTACTGTGACGGGGAGCCAGTGCAGAGAGGAGAGTAGACATGCGTGAACTTGATTGAACACCAGACGCGCAGCAGCATTCTGGACCAGTTGCAGTGGCTTGATGGCATAGGCCAGTAGGCCTGCCAGCAAGGAATTGCAGTAGTCCATATGTGAGGGCCTGGACCAGGAGTTGTGTGGCCTCTTGGGTGAGGAACGGTCGGATCCTCTGGATGTTATGGAGGGAGAATCGGCAGGTTCAGATGATCGCTGCAATGTGGCCTGAGAAGCACAGCTGGTTGTCCAGGGCCACTCCACGACTCCTGGCAGAGTGGGACGGAGACACTATGGAGCCCACGGTAATTGAAGCATCAATCATCAGGGAGCCCTTCGCTGGGAGGAAGAGCAGCCCTGTCTTCCCCAGGTTCAGCTTCAGGTGATAGGTGGACATCCAGGCAGAAACGTCTGCCAGGCATGCAGAGATCCGTGCCGGGACCTGGGTCTCAGAAGGAGAGAAGGTGAGAAAGAGTTTGAGTATCATCGGCATAACAGTGATAAGAAAAACAATGAGCAGAGATGACAGAACCAGGTAATTTGGTGTACAGGGAGAATAGGAGGGGGCCTAGCACTAAGCCCTGCCGGACTCCAGTGTAGAGGGTGTCTGGGTAGGCACATCGGGAAACAACTCAGTGTGGGACATAATCACATCGGTAATCTTAGCCTGGTGAGTGGACAATAAATGAGATATGTGAGACAAAAAATCTGTTAAAATTTCCGAATTACACAAATTAACCTCTTGCACAGATTTAGGCATAAACACCTCCCCCTCATCAGATTCTACAGGCAGAGCTGCAACAGCGCAGGGCATAACAGGTTTTGCATTTTGTACTCCAGTTACCTCACCCTCTCAATCACAGTACCATTTCAGCATATTAATGTGACACAGTTGACTTCTGTTTTTGCGATCAGGAGTGAATAACATAATCACGCTCACTCACCTTACTTTCCACCATGTAATGTCCACTATATTTAGCTTGCAATGCAGAACCAGGAATGGGTAGCAAAGCCAGAACTTTCTCGCCAGGCGAGAACTCTCTCGACTTAACCCGTCAGTCAAACAATTTCCTCATCTTAGTTTGGGCTACCGTAAGGTTGTCCTTACCTATGCATGCAGCATAGATTTCAAAGTCTGATGAAATCTCTCCAGAGCAGCCTGTGACTCGGGGTGGTAAGCACTCGAATAGCAATTTTGAATAGCGAGCTGCTTCAAAACCTGAGAAAAAGTTTTGGACATTAACCCCCTGAGGTCGACGGGATCACCGACGATCCCAGCAGCAATAAAAGTATACTACTATTTCTAACGTCGCGAGATTTTTTAAATTAGGTTAATTAGACCAAAAGTGAACTTTGCCTTTTCCTCTCTTTTTTACCTGGAAGTACCGCCCCCCTTCTATTGACATGGTAACTAGGGGCTAGTCTCGGGGAGGGGCGTGGGGCCATGTGTGAAATCGCAGCGTAAACAATGTCCCGACATTATATCGCATCTTGTCTGTGTTTACGGTTGCGATCTGCCAGCAACAGACGGTGTATGCTGATATTTATTTTATTTCCCATGTTTTCAAATATTCGTGAAAATATATGAATTCTGCGTCTTGTGACGCTATACGGAAACAATCTGAATCATTGCGAACTACTGCGAATAATTAACAGGAGGATATTTAACCAGCTGGCATTCTCTGTTTCGGCGCTTGGACATTATCTAGCTTAGCTTGATAGTACCTATTGTGATTAATGTTTCTTGCCTCTCGAGAACTTGTTTGTTCGTGTGCTTGTTGTTGTTTAGATTCCCAGCGTTTAGTTTATACCGAGTTTTTGGATATGTTTTGGATTTACCGTTTTACTTTGCTTTGTTTGTTCCTGATTGTTGGTTATTTTGTTTTGTTTTGTTTATGTCTTTCTGTGTCTTTGCAGACACAGATTTTGCTTTCGTTTTCCTACAGACGTTTAACGATAAATATCTTAAACCCAGAAAACGAGCTACTTTTGATCATGTGCCTGTGCCCACTGCCAAACAGACTCTGGATGTTGGCAAATTGGCTTCTGTTGGTCGCAAGAAATGCGTACTCTGCAAGATGTCGGGGAAACAACAGTGCACTCCATGGGAGTGCAAGGTTTGTGACGTTCCCTTGTGTCTACAGTTGACCAGAAACTGTTTTGAGAAGTGGCACCAAAGACCGTGAAAGAACAGATTGTCTCACCATGTTTTAATTTTTAATTTTTTGTATATAGTTTGATGTTTTCAATGAATCTTCCCAAATGAAAAAAAACGTCTTCTTTTTTCTGTCTTCTGCATGGCTCACTGACTATTGCTTACTCTGATGGCTTTTCTCTTTGTCTGACGGCCTTTGAGACAGAGATGGCCCATCTGACAGATCTTACAGGTGTGGACAAGCCTCAGGTGTGGATCATGAATATTCAGGAAATTAGCATATAGCCCTCCCACAGCCTGAAATAAATGTGACCAGTTCTGATAAAAACAGGTTTTTAGCTATTTAGATCTCAGATGTGCTAAACTATTTTCACACCCTTACATAACCAAGACCTTGATGAACAAACGCATATTGGCAAAACAATTAGTCACTATAGTTTAGTGTGTGCTTTCACAACTTTTGTGACGGCAGAAACATTTACTCTTTATAACTTGTGTGTTTGTAGATCTATTTACAAGCTGCATATGATACTGACCAAACTATTGATGGCATATAAATGTAGCTGTGATTGTCCTTCAAATAAAAATATCAAACACTTTGGAGTAAGTGTGTGTTAAGTTGATGAAATTGAAATAAATATCAGACCACACCAAAATCACAAACCTCAGGGGGTTAAGTTTGACCCATGAAGTTATTATTCTTTCTAATGGTTCACTCATAGCAGGGATCAGATGCAGAGGAGCTGGCGGAATAATTTGATTCAATTTGCCAGTCTTCTGACATACATGACAAGTCTTACAATGTTTTGCCACATCCGCTTTCAAACCAGGCAAAAAAAATGTCTCAACACCCGCTCATACGTTTTGTTAACCCCCAAATGCCCAGCAAGGTGATGATCGTGAGCCAAGCACAATATTTCACAACGATAAGCTGATGGAACCACAATTTGATTAACACTCCACTCCTTCTGAGCTGAAGCAGTGAGCAGTAATTTGCACAAGCTGATCAGGGCAATTAGTAACAAATGGGACAGAAGTCACCTCAAGATTAACTAAAACTTTACCACCAGCTAAATTGTTCCCCAAAAGGAAGGTTACACCTTCCACAGGAGGACAAGGATGCACACCCACATTAACATATCCAGTCACTAGATCAGATTTTAGCATTACGGTGTGCAAAGGTACATTGATATAATTATCCATCCATCCATCCATCCATCCATCCATCCATCCATTATCTAAGCCGCTTATTCCTGGTCATTGAGGCAGGAATACACCCTATAATTTAGACTCTCCAATTTTCATGTCTTTGGACAAAAGATACCCGGAGGAAACCCACGCGGACACGGGAGAAACAATCCACCAGAAAGGCCCCCCGGCCAAAAGATGACCACATTTCTTACAATCCACCAAAAGATGACCACATTTCTTACATAAAAGCATACCCGATTTTCTTTTTCACTTAAATCCTCCTGCTTACCACCACCAGCGGCAGCAGGAGTACTGTCCTTCACCGAACCCCCAGTGCTTTTCGGAGATTCTTTCTCCTTAATGTCACTATGACGTATTGACAACTTGTTCACAAACACATTCTTATGAGTAAGGACATACTCATCAGCAAGGACAGCGGCCTTAGAAATCAAGCTTACCTTCTGTTCATTTAAGTACGCTCAGGCAGACAATTTTTCAATTCTTCCAAAATGATCAGTTCTCTGATTTGATCAAGTTTCAATACTGTCTGAACTTTTGGCGATAAGCCTCAGGTACCAATTTGTACGCTCGCGCAAAATAGAAGCTTTCACTACCTCATAATCCAAATTCTGTTCTACCAATAGTGACAAATGAGCGTCTTGGTGTTTTCCCCTCAACACGCACTGCAAAAGCATGATCCAATTTTGTTTTGGCCATTTCAAGGTTATAGCAACCCATTCAAAGTGAGAAAAATATTTTTCCACCTCCCCCTCGCGAAATGGCAGAACCATTTGGATATTTCTCGTCACATCAAAGTCAAAAGACTCTTTCTTGACACCAGCTCTAATAAGCTCAATCTCCAGTTATTTTAAACGCAGAGCTTTTTGCGTATCCAGTTCCTTCTCTCGCAACTCCTGATTTTAACACTTTGTTGTACGTCGCTCTGGATAAGAGCGTCTGCCAAATGCCTGTAATGTAATGTAATGTAATGTAAACTCAAGGGCGAACTCATCTCTAGTTGAAACTGGCTATCTCAGTAGCCTCCATAGCCAACGTTTTCTTATCATCAGCTGCCTTAATATCACCCAAAATAACTTGCTGCTCAACTAATACATCAACGATTTATTTTATTATTACTGCCTTAGTAAGCGTGCGACTTACCTTAATGTTATAATATTCAAAAATAAGCAACAAGTCTGCTTTTTTACAACTGTCCAACTGTTTCACAGTCGGATCTTTAACAAACGAGTCCAGGTTAAACTCCATTTTTATATATGGATAGCAATTCACAAAAAGTCAAAACGAAGCACAACCGAAGCACAACTGTGATCCAAACAACCGCAACACGACTCCAAAATTCAATCTCGGTACGAGCCCCCACTTGTTACGAACCCATAAATACTGCCTGCACTCCAATAGCCGGATGGTGAATCCAGATGGGACGCGACAAACAAATATTCCTTCGAGTCCATCCATCCATCCATCCATCCATTGTCTAAGCCGCTTATTCCTGGTCAGGGTCGCGGGGGGCTGGAGCCTATCCCAGCATGCGTTCCGGGCGAGAGGCAGGAATACACCCTGGACAGGTCGCCAATCCATCGCAGGGCACACACACCATTCACTCACACACTCATACCTACGGGCAATTTAGACTCTCCAATTAGCCTAACGTGCATGTCTTTGGACTGTGGGAAGAAACCGGAGTACCCGGAGGAAACCCACGCGGACACGGGGAGAACATGCAAACTCCACACAGAAAGGCCCCCGGCCTGGATTCGAACCCGAGACCTTCTTGCTGTGAGGCGACAGTGCTATCGACTGCACCACCGTGCCGCCTGGTATAATTATTTCTCTTCAAAAGATAACAATCCACCAAAAGATGACCACATTTCTTACAATAAAAGCATACCCGATTTTCTTTTTCACTTAAATCCTCCTGCTTACCACCACCAGCGGCAGCAGGAGTACTGTCCTTCACCGAACCCCCAGTGCTTTTCGGAGATTCTTTCTCCTTAATGTCACTATGACGTATTGACAACTTGTTCACAAACACATTCTTATGAGTAAGGACATACTCATCAGCAAGCACAGCGGCCTTAGAAATCAAGCTTACCTTCTGTTCATTTAAGTACGCTCAGGCAGACAATTTTTCAATTCTTCCAAAATGATCAGTTCTCTGATTTGATCAAGTTTCAATACTGTCTGAACTTTTGGCGATAAGCCTCAGGTACCAATTCGTACGCTCGCAAAATAGAAGCTTTCACTACCTCATAATCCAAATTCTGTTCTACCAATAGTGACAAATGAGCGTCTTGGTGTTTTCCCCTCAACACGCACTGCAAAAGCATGATCCAATTTTGTTTTGGCCATTTCAAGGTTATAGCAACCCATTCAAAGTGAGAAAAATATTTTTCCACCTCCCCCTCGCGAAATGGCAGAACCATTTGGATATTTCTCGTCACATCAAAGTCAAATGACTCTTTCTTGACACCAGCTCTAATAAGCTCAATCTCCAGTTATTTTAAATGCAGAGCTTTCTGCGTATCCAGTTCCTTCTCTCGCAACTCCTGATTTTAACACTTTGTTGTACGTCGCTCTGGATAAGAGCGTCTGCCAAATGCCTGTAATGTAATGTAATGTAATGTAAACTCAAGGGCGAACTCATCTCTAGTTGAAACTGGCTATCTCAGTAGCCTCCATAGCCAATGTTTTCTTATCATCAGCTGCCTTAATATCACCCAAAATAACTTGCTGCTCAACTAATACATCAACGATTTATTTTATTATTACTGCCTTAGTAAGCGTGCGACTTACCTTAATGTTATAATATTAAAAAATAAGCAACAAGTCTGCTTTTTTACAACTGTCCAACTGTTTCACAGTCGGATCTTTAAAAAACGAGTCCAGGTTAAACTCAATTTTTATATATGGATAGCAATTCACAAAAAGTCAAAACGAAGCACAACCGAAGCACAACTGTGATCCAAACAACCGCAACACGACTCCAAAATTCAATCTCGGTACGAGCCCCCACTTATTACGAACCCATAAATACCGCCTGCACTCCAATAGCCGGATGGTGAATCCAGATGGGACGCGACAAACAAATATTCCTTCGAGTCCATCCATCCATCCATCCATCCATTGTCTAAGCCGCTTATTCCTGGTCAGGGTCGCGGGGGGCTGGAGCCTATCCCAGCATGCGTTCCGGGCGAGAGGCAGGAATACACCCTGGACAGGTCGCCAATCCATCGCAGGGCACACACACCATTCACTCACACACTCATACCTACGGGCAATTTAGACTCTCCAATTAGCCTAACGTGCATGTCTTTGGACTGTGGGAAGAAACCGGAGTACCCGGAGGAAACCCACGCGGACACGGGGAGAACATGCAAACTCCGCACAGAAAGGCCCCCGGCCTGGATTCGAACCCGAGACCTTCTTGCTGTGAGGCGACAGTGCTATCCACTGCACCACCGTGCCGCCTTTCCTTCGAGTCAACAAGTTATATAAAAAGGATTTATTTATGACATACAACAGATAAAAAAAAAAATCTATAAAAACAGTCTGACTAAGCCCTATCACCAGAGAGGATATAGGTTCTAAACTCACTCGCGTGCAAGTGAAAAAGGATGTTCTCTTCCTCAGACTGCTTCCCCTACTCAACACTTCCCTAGCTATCAAAAGGTACATAATAAAAAAGATGCACAGGGAAAAACGGACAAGCAAGTAAGGTAAAAATCTTTGCAAAAGTTTTCCAAAAAGGCACAGCTGAATGGCATGAAGGCAGGGGCATGGCTGGGCAAGGTCGAGGAGAGTGCAGCTGGGAACAATCCAATCAGCGCCAGAGCGACCACGCATCGGGAGCATGGACTCAATCAGCAACCAAGCACCTGTATTTTAAGAGTCTCTGGGGTCAAATTTTGGTCAACCGTAACAAAATCCATGGCATTAGATCGGCACACACACTTATGTTTAATAAAATGAGATGCAACAATCCATGACAATTACCCAGGGATGTTGGAATCTTGGAAAGAAATCATACCTCTGTGGCTCTTTCCCTGTGTGCAGCTTTACTACTGTTAGCCAATGAGGCCTTTCAGCTTGTCAGAGGCTGAACTTTAACAGGGATTTATCTGCTTTGTTTAGCTGAGGCATAGTCAGACAGTGAGATTCCTCAACCTAATGGATGTGAAATGCTGGACAGAGATTCATTGGGGTCTGCAAAGGGACCACTTCCATCTGGCAGAAATACATACCTGAACTATCACATTAATGTGTTAAGCACAAGATGGAATAAAGTTAAATAAGTAAATATTATTTTAGTTAGGGCTAACACTGATGTGTTAGATACATGGAATAACGTTTTTTTTTTTAAATTGGAGTGAGGGTTAGGGTTAACATGTATGTGTTCAATACAATATGGAATGCTGTTTAATAATTTAATATTTTGACTAGATTAGAAGGTTTGGCAAACAAACCATGGTTGACATGGTTTAAGCATAAAGGAGGGAGTTTAATGTTTTTTTCATAAGAAATCAGCTATTATGTATGGATGAAGATGTAGATGGATGTAACGATAAAGAGTGGATGTAGGTTATCCTAATAGTTATACTTGTGTATAGAGATATAGAGTATTTGGTTTGGTAATATATTATGATAGCCATACAAGTGTAAGGCTTTAATGACATCCTCAGCTGGATAGAAGAATGAAGTGATGGAGGGATGGAGTGATGTACAGAACAATAGAGAGAGGAAGGACTGAGGTAGCTTTTTAGTTATACATGTGTTGACATTTACAGTATATGGCTTGGTAGCACATTGTAATTCAGACGATTATAATACAGTTTTGCTTTATTGGCATTGTATATTTTACAATACATATTGCCAAATTTTGTGTAATTGTCATAACAATTATATTGCTGTGACTGTTAAAAGAAAATAACCATAATAATGGTGATGTCATTAGTAGAATAGATTATCAAACTTGGAAATACTGTCATCGTGTTGATAAAAAAAGACAGTTTGTGAAGATTGGCACTTTGCAATGAAAATTATGCAAGTAGGCTAATGTATTGATTTTATTTAATAATATCTGTGTGTAAAACATCCATGGGTTTGTATTTTATACATTGCTAGAACCAACCACGTGTAGGACTTTTATTATGACAGGGACACATAACCAGGAGAAGAGACATTTGCCAGAAATGTATAAAAGGCACAAGCTGGATACACAAGCATAAACCAAAGGTATGTATGGCATCTGGTGGCTATACATTAAAAAAATAGATATATTTAAAGTGGAGGAACATAATTAGGGTAGCCAACTTAATTAGGGTGAGGGCTAGGGTTAGCATTAATGAGTTAAACACAACACAGAATAAAGTTGAATGTTAGGGAAATTATCATGGGGGGCAGTTGGACACATCATACTTGCTATGGCTAATTATGTGCCATTATGTGCCCATGGATATTTCAGCCAATCGGCACTTGCACAGTAGGATCCAGTCTGTGGGGTGCATCACTGCTCTAAGAACAGATGCCTAAGTCTGGTACTCCCAACATTTTTGTGCTCTCTTTTGTAGTTTAATTGATACAGAGTAACATAAAAGCAGAACATTTTAATATATGCCTGCCATTAAAGGCAACTGATTTTCTGGTGTTGACAGGACAGCAAACCTGCAATGTAATCTGTACTGTTTCATGACTAACAAGTGTGCCACCCCTGATACCCACCAGTTGTTTAGAGACCTTTGTCGCAAAGCCACACTTAATTAGATTTGTTTAACCCCCTAGACTTGTTTTTGTTAAATTCATCCAGTATAATTACAGCAACTGAAACAACTGTCGAAATATAAAACTACCTCTCCCAAACGCAGGTCGGCATTTTCTTTTTACTTCAGAGAGTATTCAGAGACACATTTGACTCTGAAGTCTTCAGATTTTTTGCTCCGGGTTTAATGAGTTTCATCCCTCGGGGGTCGGGACTGCCTCGGTAATAAGAAAGAGAGAGAGAGAAAGAGAGAAAGAAAAATGTCTGAGCACAAACAGGTTTTTGGTGATGGATTGTAGGATGTGTTGCCACTGGATGTTTAGGGTATTGAATGTTGGGGTTTTGGCATGAGCTGTTTGGACTGTTAAATGCCAGGGTGTTAACAATGTTTGACTTGATGGATGTCAGGGTGATGGAACTGTATGGATAATGTGTTGATGAATGTTTGAATGTTGGTATAGAGAGTTTGAATTGATGGGTACTGGCATGTTGGTACAGAGACTTTGAATTGATGGACACAGGCTGTTGGTACAGTTTGAATTGATGGATACTTGCATGTTGGTACAGGGTGTTTGAGTTCATACATGTTGAGATCTGGGAACAGATATTGAGTTGATCGTTTTTGAGATGTTGGTAAAGAGTTTGAGTTTATAGATGTTGGTGCAGGGTGCTTGACTTGATAAATGTTGAGATGTTCATGCAGGGTGTTTGAATTGATAGATGTTGAGAATTTGAAACAGTGTTTTTTGAAATTGATATATGTTGAGATGACAGAACAGAATTTCAGTTGATTGAAGTTGATTGAGATGTTGGTACAGGGTGTTTGAGTTTATAGATGTTGAGATGCTGGTAGACAGATGTTATTATCCGTTGAGTGATGACTGATTTTTTCTCATGGTAGCTGCTTGCTAACATGAGGTTTAAGTATTTTTACAAGCTATGGTGTTCTGAAAATAAACCTAACTGGTAGCTTACAGCAATGTTTATTTTATATTTGGAAATATTGTACATTTTGGGTCATATTCCTGTACACCAACGATTGACACACAGTAGTGATAATAATAGCAAAGACACATATCAAATGATTGGCTTCAATGTCTCACTGAATACCAAAGGTTAAATTACAATGACAAGCCTGTGTACTGAGAGGCAACACAGTGGACTGACAGTGCAGCCTACTGATGGCATGACTGCACTGAGAATGCTATATAATATAAGCTTTGTAAAATGCCCTGTATAAGGGTGTCTAATAATAAAATATATATTAATAGTCTTGTTTTTCCTTTCGAGTTAGGAGTGATCTGCTTGCTATTCCTGCAAGCAGAAAGCCTTATTGTGCCATTGACATCTGTGATAGATACTAATACCTGATAGCTACTGGAAGAGAATACAGATATCTGTGCTGGGTTAGTAATGCTTGATACTGAAAGTGTCTACAAGGGGAATAGCTATGACAGCCACTGTTGCGAGGCCAATGCTGTATCAGGAGGGAAACTGTATCCCTCTTAGCAGGCTGAACTTCCCACACTGCGTTAAAGCAACACGATCCCAAAGAAAGATCTCTATTATTGTTATCACGACAGGCCCTTTGAGACGAGCATCCCGAATAAATGTATCCTGTCTCCCAAAAGCCCTCTTCGAATCACCTCCCACAGCATTCCAGACATAAGCGAAGGGAATGTGGAAAGCAGCCCCTTCCCCAGCACCATGTGAATACCAATGAAGAGGTGCGATATTGGCTGTTGGCGTTTTGGATTTGCGGATTAGGGTTGGCGATGAACAAGCGGCCCTCAGCAAATTTTGCTCCCTGCACAGATAACCTCCCCGGGAGGGGTTGGAGACGGAATACTCTCAGTGCAGCCTGTCAGTGTGCTGTTTATGGACTCCATACATCCTGGGGAAAGGGAGAAGTGGGACTGTCACCAGAAAAGCACCTTTGAAAACAGAACAGGCCGTGAGAGTCTTGAAACAGATCTGTGGATTTTCAGTTCCAAACAAAGCCTTCAATAACTTGTAGAGTGAGTTATCACTAAATGTATATATAATTAATTAATATATATTAATTCATTAATATATGATTACATATTACATATAATTAATATTAGATATTATACATTGTATTGCTGTTATAAATGTAAAAATGTATTGCTCAATGTATCCACTGTGAGTTGACCTCCCTAATGCAGAGGCACATTTGCAATGTGAAAAATGTAAATTACCTGCTGGAGGGCCATTTTGCAAAAATGCTTCATTATTACAGATTATTATACTGTTTGCAATAAATCTTGTTATGTTAGGTCCATTGGCTTCAAAAAAGTAAAAAACAGAAGCCAATACCCCAACCCATACATAGAGTACATACTATAAAATCTGATATATACATGCCTACACACATGGGCACACACATACATTTAAGCAATTCACAAAAATGAATTAAAACTAAAAAATATGTCATCTTGTATAAATGTAATATAACCTCTTTACCTGAATGGACATTTTGTTATGCCTTTGGTTTGCCAGTGTTGCATACTCTTACATACAGAACCTACACCCACAGGTTTTCCAGCAGATTCCTGCAGAGGGAAGAAGTGGTTTGCTTGGTGTGCAGACTGGTGTGCCAGCTGGTGAGTAAGTGAATGTGTGACTCACCCCCCATAATCCCATTCTTATTCCCCAGGGGCCATTGTTGGCAGTTTCTCTCTATGTTTTAATTCACTTAGCCCAGCAAGTTGATGAGATCTCTTCCTGCTCGTTGTCGACCATCTGCTTCCCCTTGTGTCACACAGGCAGGCTATGCATAGGACGTGAGAAGTGCGTAAAGAACAGTGTGGCACAGCACTCCCACTTTTCTTGGGGCATGGCGGGCAGGGTGGTTAATCCACAGGCTAAAGAAGTTAAGCACCAGTCACTGCGCTATGATCCTGGCTCTCGGAACACAAGTCACGGTTGGCCGGCGCTGGGTAAACAAGCTGGCGGTCCCAGCACAGTGCCGAGGTGGACGCCGGGCTTCTGCTGGCCTGGGAATCACATTGCTGCACAATGGGCCAGGGCTCTTCATGAACCTCTCAAACACTCCCTGACCCTTGTCCTGGCCTTTTCAAAGCCTGCTGTCTGTTTGCTCAGCGAACCCGATCTGAAGACGGCCCCTCTTGTGGATGTTGTTTTCCCAGGCGAGAGTGAGTGGGCACTTGTTTGCCTTCCTCTGAGCTGAAGTGCCAGTGATATGAAACACATTCTAACAAGCCAGTGTGGCATTCAAAGACATTTTGACATTGAATATGTATATAGCTCTGTTTGGGCATGTGTGTGTGTGTGTGTGTGTGTGTGCGTGTGTGCACACACATACAGAAAATACAAAATAAATGTTATTCTCTGAAGGTTTGTAGGGGCCATTTCCTTGAATATGAGGAAAATTAATGCATGATTATCTAAGGTTCAGAAAAAAATGACTGCTATCCTATCCTAGAACGCCTGTCCCAGGAGAACAATAATAAAACATAAAGCATCAAATATAAATGAGCTGTCTAACATGAAATATGCATCTCATACATTATATCTAGGTACATAACATCCTATTTTTAACCTACTTCATAAGAACCACAGCAATTCCACATCTTCCCCTCTACAGTTATTGGTAAGCCTTTGGGTATTTTATCCTAGAATCCCTTATTAGATGATATTGTGGACCCAGTGTCATATTTTAGACGTAACAACATTGGATGACATCTGGAAAGGTTCCCTAGCATGTGGAACTAGAAACACATATACAGAATATGTACTATGATGGATTATACGTCATCCATCTCAAAAGGTAGTCTTTTTAAAATGATGTAGCATTATGCCATAAATTCAAAGATGATGATGGAATTATCCTTGATTTACTTGAATAAGGCAGAGACCATTACCTAAAAGAAAATGACCTTGATATCATGTTGTGCTTTTGCCAAAACATGGGGAATCAAGCAACTGGAAATTGAAATCCACAGCTGATGATCAATGTGTTAGGTTTTTTGTGCTTCTCTGCATTTCAATTTGGAGTGAAAACAAACACAAAGATGCAGCATGGTGATGTCTTAATCTTGCTGATGTGCTGTGACTTATGGTCTCCCACGGTGTGGGCAATCTTTAACTACGTTTCAATTAGCATGTTGCAGTGAATTCTCCCTGAAGTGATAAAAACACGTATTTTGCTTATATATGGTATAGTGGAAATAACGAGGACGGTAAACTATAAGGAAGTTAATGGGAGCTAAACTAATATTCAGGAAAACCAAAAGAATAAATGAAATCAGTTTGTTTTTATCAATAACCAATTTCTGTGTACTTATTTTTTTCTTAAAAATTTGTTTTTGTGTAATCTCCAGCTGGTTATAAACAATGAAAACTAAATGAGCCTGGTTATAAACAGTAAGCTTATTGAAATGAGACCATTTATAAACACTGAAAACAGGGATCTTAGTAAAAAATGTGCCTGGATATAAACACTGAGCTTATTGAAATGAGGACCATTTACAAACGCTGAAAACAGGGATCTTATTCAAATTAGCCTGGTTATAGATACTGAAAAAAGGGATCTTATTAAAATGAGCCATGTATAGACGATGAAAGCGGCAAGGTTATTTAAATGAGCCCGGATATAAACAGTGATCTTATTAAAATGAGCCCAGGTATAGATGGTGAAAATGGCAAGCTTATTAAAAGGAGTGTAGCGTGGCAGAATCGGTGCTCTGACCTCACAGTCATGTTTTGGTTGGGTCCCTCCCCAGTTTCTCACAAGCCCCCCTTTCACCTGAGGGCCGAGATCTCTGCCAGAAACAGGGCCTTCACATCCTGTTTGGCCCTATAACACTTTCAGCCGTGCTGACGCCGGTATATTCCACTGACAGAATATTCCGCCTGTCATGGGACACCGCTTGTAGTGGTGTTTTGTATGGTGTTGCATCCACCACGGTGGTAAAAACACTCAAATTATGGTGTGGATATTAAAGGTGTGGATGTAAGACTCCTAAAAGTCAAGACTCCTTGTCTTTATATAAATCACCCACAACCAAATATCTTAGCTATTACCACTCAGTTATACAGCTATATTTTTTTTTATGAATAGTGATCTCATACACAGAAAAACAAACAAGAAATCAGTTTGTCATTTTTTTGTGTTAGTTTTTTTATTTTACATAGTTTTTTATTTAGTTTGACTAAGCTCAACAATCACCAAAATTAATATTTTATTTTATTTGTGAGTCAAAGTTAAGATAAAATGCTGATTGAATACAGGCCCATGTCTCTTTGGTTGAATAGATATGAATAGGTAATTACAGAGCTGTCACAGGTGTAGTCTTAACAGCTGTTTTTATCTGAAGGGTCCCTAAGGAGTCACAGTGGTTTCTCAGGTTCTGATTATTTTGTTGGATAAGAGCGTCTGTACACTCACCTGTTTTCAGGGCCCATCGTTGCTCTGTGCAGGTTTGTGACATGGCTTCTCCTTATGATTCTATACACTGAAGTGTCTGTGTGAGTGTGCATGCATGTGTTTATTTGTGTGTGTATGTGTGTCAGTGTGCATGCATGTATGTGCGTGTCTGAGTGCATGTGTGTGTGTGTGTGTGTGTGTGTGTGTGTGTGTGTATGTGTGTGTGAGTCACAGAGAGAGAGAGGCTTTTGGCAGACCACCCCTACTACAGCACCTCTGAAGGCTTTATGGAAGAATGTGCTGGAAGTGTGCCATCCCTATCCTGAGCGACTGCTCTACCTGCCTGCAGAAGACTGCACGTTTATGGCGTGCGCCAGCACCAATGGGAGTCTGATTTCCCTCCTAAAAGAGCCTTCTGTTCACAGCTCCTCCTGTGGCAGGCAGCTCCAGAAGCTGCCTGCCACAGAAAGTAACTTCAGAGTCGAACACTGGCCTTTTAAGCACGGCTTTACTCTTATTAGCATTGCCCAGAGGAAGGCATTGTGTCTGCGTTATAAAACGGACACACTCTCTCTGCTTCACAGAGAATATGAAACCCCAGGATGTTGGAAATAAAAGCATGCATCAGCTAGACTCGTCAAGAACATCTACTTGAATATTCTGAGTTAAATCATTTTTTAATTTTGATGGAAATATTTATCAAAGGTATCAAAAATTATAATATTTGTATGCAGGGTATTTCTTTTGGGATCTCTGTGTTTTGATAGTTCCTTCACGTTTTCCCTTTCTATAGACTTTAGAGTCAAATTAACAAGAAGGGAACACTTCTTTAAAGACTCTCCTTTATGTAAGAAACAACATCAAACTCAATGACTAGACACTGGATGACAGACCTCACTCTCTCTAAAAATTAACTAAACTGGTAATTTTCGGGAATATGGAAACCTTTCAAATCTATGAATTTGAAGCTCTTAAAATGTAAAATTCTTACCAGAATGTATTAAACATCTCACAAACTACACTAGATGAGTCGAAGGGACGATGAAATGCAAAAACAAGCTTTTGGGACAGGACCACTAAAAGGATAATGGATTTATTCCATTCTTACTCAAAGCCTTCATACTTGCCAAAGAGTCTCAAATACCTATAAAAAAAAACAGAAATACAAAATATATAATACATAATATATTCTATATTTCATATAAATATAATACATAACAGGGTAGCATGGTGGTGCAGTGGATAGCACTGTCGCCGCACAGCAAGAAGGTCCCAGGTTCGAATCCTGGCCGGGGCCTTTCTGTGTGGAGTTTGCATGTTCTCCAGTGAGAGAGCGAGAACCCCAGTGAGAAACACAAAACTTCCTAAAGTTAAGCCACATTTCAGCACTAAACAGAATTTTAAAAGTACAAGATTTTCTATGTGAACTACATCACACTAACAGAGACAGAATTAATGTAACTTCTGATGTGGATATAGCTTGTACTTACTGTTATAAATAGCTTTCAATGATAGTAAATACACATGCACCGTTTTGAAAATACATATATAAATATCATATTAACAGGGTAGGGGAAATCCCTGGTTTTCTGATGACTTATCCATGAGAGAAATGGGTAGCCTGTGCAATGTGGATACTCAAATTCTGAAGCTGGCTTCTGAATTTTACATAACTCAGGATCAAATGAAGTCTTCATACACAAAAACGCCATTCCTGCCAAAACTAAACCAACCAAGCCGTGATTGGGATCACAGTGCCATCTTTGTGATTTCCAAATTGTTTTGTTGCAAAACCTAATATATCTCATGCTTTATGTACAGTTATTTAACGTTTTGTTGCAGAAACCATATATACAATACATGCCATGCTCTCTTGTTAGCACAAACTGAGATATCCACTTAGCCAATCAGCATGCAGCATTATGGTCACATGATTCCAATATGTCAGCCTCCTTGTCGTGATCATTCGCCTTGCTAAATACACAAAAAAGCTCCCAAACTGAGCACTTTTCTCTTGAAATAATGAAAGGTTTTGACAGTATTGAAGAGCCTGTGTTGCTCTTATCATTGGGGTGTAAAAGGAAGTGGCTTCCAGACAATTTTGCTCAAGCTGTGGCGAAGAAAGCATGGCATAATGGTGATGGTAAGAATCCAGCCATTTCATGCGAACAATATATGTGGCCTGTGTGTGGTGTCTACACTGTCTGTTGACAATCTTTCTTACATCAAGACGCTATTTTGCTGTTTTACATGGATATTTAATAGTGTAAAGAAGGATGTGTAAAGTTGAGCATGTAAACAAACAGAAAGCAAGGGATGTGACAGTGAAGTACTTCCTTCTGAGGGCAAATAAAGAAAGGATTGTGCATGCAAGGATTCATTCCTCAGCATATTGTGTGAGTAACATTATAGTCATGAATGCATGGACTCATTTATCTTTTTTCATTTCTCTTTAGGTCAGGATTTGATTTAATCTTAGAATTACAGGCATTGTTTTGTCAATATCAGCTGTTTCCATCAAAATCTAAATCAACTACCATTTTGTGGAATGGATATGCATGGCACTCATTGGGCTAATTAACTCATGATGCACTGCTACCCTGAGGCTGTGCTGCAATAGCAGGCCATTGTGATTTCACACATTGATTATCACTCAGTCATGCGAGTGGTTTTTAAAATTTCATAGATAGTCCATGCCATGTGGGATGGAGATCTGTTTTTTCAAATGTATTATTGTTATTTTTTTCATTTATATATTTTTTATTATTTTATTTTTGGGAGGGTGCTACCAGCCCAGTTTCTGACAGTTATTATAAAGGCAGTGTAAACACATATGCCTGCATGTGTCTATCGTAGCTACACTTACACCTTCCTTCAGTGATACACTTTTATGGCATACGTGATATATTATAAGCGCTAATTGCCATCTTGTTGTAGCGAGTAGTATTGGTAGTATGGACTATGAGCAGTATAGGGTGCAGGTATATGTAATGGTGAATGCAATAGTTGGCATAGGTTAAAGCTTCACAGGATTTGTATTATTTTGTATTTATTTAATTATTTATAATATTCTTTTTTGGGCATGAAAAATATAAAAATGATTAAGGGGTAGGGTTCAGTAGGATACAACCTACTGCATGTACGCAACATTTAGGGATTTATGTTGTTGATAGAAGGCTAGACACACATGTGTATACACATATGTGTAGGATTGACACACATACATAGACATGTGTGTATACATGGTTTATAAAAAAGTTGATATTTGCCAAGCTCCATCTGTGTGCTGGGAGTGATGGCAATGGCATTGTGATTTACAGTTTTTCTCAATTGTTTACACACTAACACTGGTACTTGAGACACAATGACCACAACCTGTAACTCATGTACCAACTCCCTGAACTAATTCTGCTAAAATACAAGCACATTTCCTGCTTTACACTCAGATTGCAGTTATAAACCACACCTTTTTCATAACACAACACACAATTCTCTACATTTGGCACAATCTTCATGAATAAAATCTCTTGTGTTCACATGGAACACACTGCAATTCAAAATGCTAAACTTAAATTTCCTACTATCCACACTGGGGGCTCGCTCCTCACATGGGCACTACATAACATGCTCATTCCACCAGATCAGATAGGTGGCCCAGAGCAGCCCAGGTGCATTGTCATCTGGGACAATGTAAGTTTCCACCAGGCTGCTCTGGTCCGCAACTGGTTCATTGACCACCCACACTTTTCAGTATGGTTCTCCCACCATATTCTCAATTTCTCAATCTGATTGAGGAGTTTTTTTCTGCCTGGAGATGGAAGGCCTATGACCACAATCCCCATACGCGTAAACCCCTTCTGCAAGCTATGGAAGATGCATGTGCAGATATAGCTATAGAAACTTTTCTGGGCTGGATTCGCCATGCTAGGCAATACTTCCCCCGCTGCTTGGCCAGGGAGAACATTGCCTGCGATGGTGATGAGGTGCTGTGGCCAGACTGAAACAGAAGACAGGATGCACCCTAATTTTTTTACCATGTACAGTACACTTTTCTATTATTTGTTCTGTATGTAGAACACTTTACACATCCAACTTTGTGTTTGTTGGGATGTATACAGTATTTTTGGAAAAGAAATCGTAGCATATTTTTGTTTATATTACAGTATATTTGTGTGCTTTATATTTGAGTATAGAGTAACAGACTACTGTACATACGTAGTAAGTATTTATCATTCATAGTAGTGTTTTACATTGAGCACATCAGTGTTCAATTGGTTCTTAGAAATGTCTATTCATATGATGGTGTGTGTGTGTCATTTGAACACAAAGTACCATTTTGAGAAAACATAACATTGTTTTGAATGCATAGTTGTATTTTGCAGGAGATTTGTGGAGTTTTGCCTTTTGTGATTGCATTTTTGCCTTTTGTGAGTGCATTTTTGGATTTGTGTGTAGAGTTATGAGAATATGAGGTATGCTTTCAGAAAACGTGTGTAAACAATTGAGAAAAACTGTAATAATATCATAATACTTGTATTTGTTCATGACTATTTGAACATTTTCTTTTTTTTCAGGTGTCAAGAAAGACAGAGCAACAAAATACTGGCTGGCCCATTGTATTGCAAGACCTGAAAAGTGAGGTGGCCCAAGAAATATGGAGGAAAAGCAGGCAAAGAAAAAGGGCATTCAGCACCATAGGAAGTCAGTCACATGTTGTGCAAGCCATTATGCGCGTTGTGGTGCCCCAGGATGGAAAGATATCTCCCAAATGATGTGTGGAAAAAAATGCATCAGCTCTTCCTCAATGCCCTATACCTGCCACTCTCCTGAGATCCAAGCTAGGAAAAATGAGGTTCTTGCCTGTTCTGAAATTATGTTTTTAGTAAACAAATGTGTGTTCTTGGTTGTTCTGTTCAAAATCACCAACAATGTTCAAATGGACTATACCATAGTGTGTTTAACTATGACTTTTCCCAAGTAGACACAAGTGAAACAGAAGCAGCTCTGCAGGATGAGAGGGAGAAGTTCAGAAAAGCCAAAGTACTGCAACTTTGGAAATTCTAATTTAAATATGAATTCTACTGACCTATCAAAAAGCGTAATCAGGGATTCTGAAATGATCACAGAGAAAACACAAATCTTAACAATTATCGACCTATTTCTAAGCTTTCAGTTCTTGCCAAAATGTTGGCATCTCTTACCAGTAAACTATTAAAAGGAATCCTTTCTGATAATGATATCTTCATCATGTTTCGATCGCTTCCAAAAAACAAGACAGTAGCAATACAGCTATAATGAAGGTTGTAAATGATATCGGCAGTAAATGAAATGGGTGGCAGTGTTAGCATAATGGTTAAGGAACTGGGATTGTAACGCAAAGGTTGCAGGTTCAATCCCAGGTGGGGGCACTGCCGTTGTACCCTTGAGCAAGGTACTTAACCTGAATTGCTGCAGTAAAAATATCCAGCTGTATAAATGGATTGTATGTAAAGAAATGTGAACTGTGTAAGTCGCTCTGGATAAGAGCGTCTGCTAAATGCCTCAAATGTAAAAATATCACAGAAGCCCTTGATTCCAAACAGCACTGTACTTCCATCTTTATTGATTTGTCAAAGGCTTTTGATATTGTTAATCATGCTGTATTGTTACAAAGATTGTTGAATATATGTCTATCATCTGAAACTGTTGATAAAAAGTAGCTTAGAGACATAACTCAATGTGTACACTTTGATGTATTGATGTCTGACACACTATCTGTAAACTCCAAAAGGCTTGATCCTGGGCCCAATTTTGTTTACTATCTACATTAACAATCTGGGTCAAAATGTGAAAGATGCTCATTTACAACTATATGCAGACTACAGCATCATCTATAGCTGTGCCGAGACATAAAATTAAGCCTTAAGAAAATTGCAATCTGCTTTTGACACTGTTCAGTATAAAGTCTCCCAGCTTAGACTTGTATTGAATACTGAAAAGGTCAAAGTAATGATTTTTCTTTTGATACATAAAATAAGCAAACAGAGGTGCTATCATCTTACAAGCACTTTTATTTTTTATTGGACAACCATCTTACCTCCAAGTTCCATACTGAACAATGGACAAAAAAAAATAGGTGTGAAATTAATGTTAATTTATTGTTTGATATATGCTGTGAGTTTACCCTGCAGTCCTACTTGCAGGTAACTGACAGTTCCACCTTAATTATTCTCCTCAGCTTGCTGTGGGAAATTGTTGTGCAGATTTATGCAGATATCTTCATTATCAGGCAATTGTTTGTTATTGCTTTTAAAGAATTGGGCCAAAATTGGTAAAGCAAACAGGGGAGTGATGCCACTCTCTCTCTCTCTCTCTCTCTCTCTCTCTCTCTCTCTCTCTCTCTCTCTCTCTCTCTCTCTCTCTCTCTCTCTCTCTCTCTCTCTTCCTCTAACATACACACACACACACACACACACACACACACACACACACACACACACACACACACACACACACATACATACTAAAGAAATGTTTTCAGCTTTAATGTGATTGATGAACATTTCCCTCACTGTGTGTTAGTTTGTTCACTGACTGTCAAAAAGGCTGGGAGCTCTTCTGTAATCTGAGGCTTGGCAAATATTTGATATAATCTGCAAACTCCTTTGTGTCAGCAGACTAGTCCATCATTCCTTACCACTAAGCCCTGGAACAGTGCATTCGCACACATTGTGCATATTTCTGCAGACCTGGGAACTACAGGGACTACAAGAACTACAGACAGCCGGGCAGAGAATTTCAGTTTGACACAGTAACCAAAACTGCACATGACTGGCTGTACAAACCATGTTCATGTACATTTCCCTCAGGCAAAAATATTTCTCATATTGTATATGTTGAACAGAAGAAGATAAAACAAATATTTGTGGCATGCGAGCCTCAGAGTGAGGGTCAATCTGGTCCACAGAATCATATAGTAGGAAGTAATTTGCATAGGGCAGAACAATTCCAACAGTTGTCTGGTTTGCCCAGCTAACAAGGCCACACTGCAGCAACACAATATAAAATACGACTGAAAGAAAAAATATTTTTGTTGTTGTTATGAGTGAGTGAGATGTGGTAGGTAGGCTAATGTTTTAAGGTAATTAAGGTAATTTTATTTATGTGCACATAATCTGGGCCCTGTTCCTCGTAGCTGGCTAAATTAACCGAAAAACTATTAGGATAACTTGACATAAATCTAGCTTTTATGATTCTTGAAGCAAGTCTAGCCAATGAAGTTACCATGGTTGCTCTGTCACTTGCTCCGTCACAGGCTAACTTGAAGTTAGCTGGATATGTGTATAAAGTCTCACACCCCTACCCAATGAGAGAACTTGACACACCCCTCTACAATGGCAGCACCCTGCTTGAGAGACCCCATCAATCAAGGAGCAATCTTAATATTGTATTATCAATCTTAACATTTGCTAAATATAATATTCACAAATGTACATTTACAAACACAAAATTCAGATTATTATGAAGTACAGCAATACTTTCACAATTAGATCCTCCCATGACAAAAACAAATTCAACTCTTAACCTACACTATATGGCCAAAAGTCAGTGGACACCTGACCATCACACCTATATGAGCTTGTTGGACATCCCATTCTAAAACCATGGGCATTAGTATGGAGTTGGACCCCCCTTTGCGGCTATGACAGCTGCCACTATTCTGGGAAGGCTTTCCACAAGATTTTGGAGTGTGTCTGTGGGAATTTGTGCCCATTCAGCCAAAAGAGCCACACCAAACTTGCCTAACCATGCCTTTATGGACTCGCTTTGTGCATAGGGGCACAGTCATGCTGGAACAGCAAAGGGCCTTCCCCAAACTGTTGCCACAAAGTTGGAAGCACCCAATTGGCTAAGATGTCTTCGTATCCTGTAGCATTAAGAATACCCTTCACTGGAACTAAGGGACCTATCCCAAACCCTGAGAAACAGCCCCAGACCATTATCCCTCCTCCACCAAACTTTACAGTAGACACTATGCATTCTGGAAGGTAGCGTTCTCCTGGCATCCACCAAACCCAGATTCATCCATCAGACTGCCAGATAGTGAAGCGTGATTCATCACTCCAAAGAACACGTTTCCACTGCTCCAGAGTCCAGTTGCGGCATGCTTTACACCACTCCAGCCGACGTTTGGCATTGCGCATGGTGACGTGAGGCTTGTGTGCAGCTGCTCGGCCATGGAAACCCATTTCATGAAGCTCCTGATGCACAGTTCTTGTGCTGATGGTGCTTCCAGAGGCACTTTGGTACTCTGTAGTGAGTGATGCAGCAGATGATAGGCGATTTTTCAGGCGATAGCACTTGTCGGCCCCGCCTCTGTGAGTTTGTGTCGTTTACCACTTCGTGGTCGAGCTGTTGTTTCTCCTAGGCACTTCCACTTCACAATAATAGCACTTACAGTTGACTGGGGCACATCTAGTAGGGCAGAAATTTCACTAACTGACTTGTTCGCAAAGGTGGCATCCTATGACAGTGCCACGTTTAAAGTCACTGAGCTCTTTATGAACCATTTTAAATTCTAAATGTTTGTCTGTGGAGATTGCATGGCTATGTGCTGGATTTTATGCACCTGTTGGAAATGGGTGTGGCTGAAACACCTGAACTCAATAATTAGTAGGGGTGTCCACTGACTTTTGGCCATACAGTGTATGTAGAACTACTTTTAATATATTAATGGAAATAATGAAACTTCAAACCCCTCTGGCTTAAATGTGAAAATGTTTGTCTTGCTTGTATTTTCAGTTTGAATTTATGTATGATTGACAGTTTGAAATTGCAAAAAAAAACAACCAAAAACCAATGTTAATTAGATTAACGTTCCATCTGGAAAGTTTTGACAGATTGTCAGGGTCCTTTAAGTCATTTAGGTTTTTATTATATGAATGCCTGTGGTGTTTGCAGAGAAAAACAAATGGCTTGGTTTTCAAGGTTGCAAAAACACTTTATTAGAGCACATCGCTCTGATCCAGATACATTCGTACTGCCACGTCAGGAAGCTCTGGACTCCGTCAATCCACTCCCCGCTTATCTCTACTTCCCGGCTGACACGTCACCTGTCAGGTGAGTCCGAGAACGTGGGCGTGTTGCCGCAGGGAATTCTGCCTCTCTCTCTCCAGTGCTCACTACACAAGCCCCCCCAGAATTTACTGTGGCAGCAAACCGCCTAGGGGTCTGGATTACACGGCCAAACCTCCCCAGTCTCTTGCCCGCAGCCCCGGACGGATCAGGACCCATACCAGAGTCAGTTTTAGGGCTGTCACCAGGGTCAGGGTTTAAGTCAGGGGCAGGATTTCTCGACCTGAGAGCGGAGGGCGACCTCTGCGCGGAGGACAAGCGACCTCTACCGGCGAATCTAAATCGACGTGCGCCGGTTTTAAGCGGTCTACAGTAATGCGGTCAGATCTACCCCCCGATATCCAAAACAAAAAATTTCTCCCGGACTTTATTACTCGAAATGGTCCCTCGTAAGGAGGCTGCAAAGGGCTACGATGCTTATCTTGGCGCACAAACACAAAGCGCGCCTCACCCAAACCTGGATGAACGTGGGAGCGGGGCAAACCGTGATGTGTCGTAGGCACAGGCTTAACGATTTCAGACCGTCCCGCAGAACCGGGAGCTGGCGCGTAGCTGACCAAGGCACCGAACAGCTAGGTAGAAACTCCCTGGTACGTGCAACGGTTGCCCATAAACCAGCTCCGCAGAAGATGCTCCTAAATCAGCCTTAGGGGCCGTCCTAAGACCCAGTAAGACCCATGGGAGCGTATCAAACCAAGCGTCCCCCTGCAGTGCAGCGCGGAGGGACACCTTTAATGAACGGTGAAAACGCTCGCACATCCCGTTAGCCTGAGGGTGATACGCCGTAGTCCAATGCAGCGTCACCCCCAACTGCCGAGCTATCGCCGCCCACAACTCTGACGTAAACTGAGCCCCACGGTCGGAGGATAAATCGGCCGGAACCCAAACGCGAGACCCACGCACTAATAAACGCCCGAGCCACCTCAGCAGTGGTGGTGGACGTCAGCGGTATTACCTCCGGCCAACGCGTGGTCCTATCTACAATTGTTAAAAGGTGTGTGTAACCCCGCGACGGAGGCAACGGCCCCACTAGATCCACATTAACGTGGTCAAACCGCCTTTCAGGGACGGCGAACGGCGCTAAAGGAGCCTTAGTGTGCTTGTGAACTTTAGCCCGTTGACACGCTAAGCAAGCATTCACCCAGTCACGAACATCCTTTTTCAGGCCATGCCACAAACCTTCAGACAATAGTTTTGCGACGCCTTGCGGCCCGGATGGGATAGGTTGTGTAAAACCTCGAAAATACGCCGCTGCCAAACCACCGGCACCACCGGTCTGGCGACCCCGGTGGACACATCACAAAGGAGTGGGGTGCATGAAGGACCAAAACTCACCTCCTGCAGCTGCAGACCTGTAGTCGCTGCGCGTAACGCCTGCACTTCGGGATCAGACGCCTGGTCAGCAGCCATTTGCCCGTAATCCACCCCTAAATTGACCGCGTCCACTATGGACCGCGCGAAAGACAGTCAGCCACCACGTTGTCCTTACCTGCGACGTGCTGGATGTCCGTGGTGAATTCGGAGACGAATGCCAACTGCCTTTGCTGACGGGCGGACCATGGCTCCTTAACCATAGCCATAGCTAGGGCTAAAGGCTTGTGGTCTACAAAAGCCGTGAACGTGCGGCCTTCGAGCAGGAAACGGAAATGACGCACAGCTAAATAAAGAGCAAGGAGCTCACGATCGAACGTGCTGTAATTGCGCTCAGCAGGACGGAGCTGGCGGCTAAAAAAAGCAAGCGGCTGCCAAACCCCATTAACTAGCTGTTCATGCACCCCGCCAACCGCAAAATCCGATGCATCCGTGGTTACAGAAACCGGCACGTCCGACCAAGGGTGCGTAAGTAGAGTAGCATTCGCTAATGCCTCTTTCGTTTAAAAAAAAGCATGCGACATCTCGGCCGACCAACTTACCAGTTGCTTTGCTGTAGCCCCTTTAAGGGCAGCGTACAGGGGCAGCATTAGCCGAGCGGCTCTGGGAATGAAACGATGGTAAAAATTTACCATGCCCAAAAACTCCTGCAAAGCCCGAACTGTAACCGGTCGCGGAAAATTTTGAATAGCCTCGACCTTAGAAGGGAGGGGCACCGCACCTTCCCGGGTGACGCGGTGGCGAGGAAATCCACCACGGGAACCCCAAATTGACATTTCGCCAGATTAATAATTAACCCGTGTTCGCTGAGGCGCGCAAAAGGGCCCGGAGATGGGCCTGGTGCTCATCGCTGGTGACACTGGCCACCAGGATGTCGTCTAAATAAACGAAAAGAAAAGGCATATCCCGCAAAACCCTATCCATTAAGCGCTGAAAAGTTTGGGCCGCGTTTTTTAACCCGAAAGGCATTCTTAAAAACTCAAATAGCCCAAACGGGGTTATTACAGCGGTTTTAGGGATATCTTGCGGCTGAACCGAACCTGGTGATAACCCCTGATCAAATCAATTTTAGAAAACAAAACCCTCCCAGCTAATCGAGCCGAGAAATCCTGTATGTACGGTATAGGGTAGCGGTCAGGAGTCGTGGTGTCATTAAGTCGTCGATAGTCCCCCAAAGGGCGCCACCCCCCTTTTTTCGGAACCAAGTGGAGGGGTGAGGCCCAAGGACTGCTGGACCTACGCACAATCCCCAAGCGTTCCATGGAGTCAAACTCCGCTTTAGCCACAGCCAGCTTCTGCGGGTCCAACCGCCTTGCCCGGGCGTGGACCGGCGGACCCGTAGTGGCGATAAAATGATCCACCCCATGCTTGACGGCTGCCGAAGAGAACGTGGGCGTAGTGAGGTCCGGGAAATCCATCAGGAGGCGCTGAAACATATCCGCAGATGACAGGGCGCTAGACAGCTTGGACGTCCCGGTGCTGCTGGGAGAACCCGAAGCGTTGCGAATGTCTCCGCATTCACCAGCCGTCTGTTCCTCACATCGACCAGCAGGCTGTTAGCACACAGAAAATCTGCGCCCAACAACGGGTAGATACAGACGCTAGCACAAACACCCACTGGAAATGTTGCCCATCAAAACAAAGGTCCACTGCTCGTCTGCCAAAAGTGGGGATAGTGCTGCCGTTGGCTGCCTCCAGAGGTGGTCCCACCCCCAGTCTGTACGTCCAAAGCAGACGCAGGGAGGACGCTAACCTGCGCGCCTGTGTCGCATAGAAATCGCCGATCAGAAACAGAGTCCATAACAAAAAGCAAACTGCTAGCCTTGCCGACACTCAACGCAGCTAATGGGCGTCGGCTCTGCCGTTTCCCGACGCGAAAGAGCAAGGCGGACGGCACTGCTTAGCGCGTGTGCCAAACCTGGCATGATAGTAGCAGAGGCCCGCTGTAGGTCGCTGCCGCTGAGTAGCGGCGATGACATCCTCCCGGATAGCCAGCACATCAGCAGCGCCAACCACCCTTACTGCAGGACCGGGCATCCGGCTGGAGTTTAAAACTTTATCGGCTTCCCTGGCCAGAGCCCTGAGGTCTTTCACCGGGGAACCTGCCAGAGTTGCACGCACTTGACTGGGCATCTGCTGCATAAACAATTCCCGGAATATGAAACACGGTTGGTGGTTACCCAAAAGTGTCAGCATATGGTCCATTAACTCCGACGGTTTAGAATCCCCCAAACCAGGCAGTGTAAGGAGCTTGCGAGCACGGTCAGGTTCTGACAGCTCGAAAGTCTCCAACAGGAGCTGTTTGAGAGCCAAGTACTTATCGTCTTCCGGAGGATCCTGGAGTAGGCTTAATACCCGTGATGCTGTCGAACTATTTAGAGCAGCAACCACGTAGAAGTATTTCGTGTCCTCCTGCGTTATGCCTCTCAACGCGAACTGCGCCTCCGCTTGAGCGAACCACACGGCGGCATGTTCCTGCCAGAACTCCGGGAGCTTGAGAGCGACGGCGTGCATCTTTCGTAGAAAAAAAAAAAAAAAAAATAATCACTTCGGAATCGTCCGAAGAAACGTCGAGTCACCAATGTGGTGTTTGCAGAGAAAAACAAATGGCTTGGTTTTCAAGGTTGCAAAAACACTTTATTAGAGCACATCGCTCTGATCCAGATACATTCGTACTGCCACGTCAGGAAGCTCTGGACTCCGTCAATCCACTCCCCGCTTATCTCTACTTCCCGGCTGACACGTCACCTGTCAGGTGAGTCCGAGAACGTGGGCGTGTTGCCGCAGGGAATTCTGCCTCTCTCTCTCCAGTGCTCACTACATGCCTATATTTACATGAGAAATAAGTGGAATTTAAGCCCATTTTAAACACCCATCCCATTTTCTTACAAATGATCTGCTTACAGTTTTTTTTTATAGCCAAGACGCATTTCTTGAAATTATGCTCCATTTCCCAAAACTCTACACACAAATGCATAACTGCACACTCATCTTCACAAACTTCAAGCTTCCATGTCAAAACCAAACTCTCCACTCAAAACCATGTAATCTTACATCTAAACCAAACTTTGCCTTCAGACATCACACAAAAGCCATCAAATACACATACACTACAAAATAGCCATTACACACAGGTGAGATCAATTCAAAACACTACCGTAAAAACCTGTTACTGCAGTGAATAATGGGGCTAAACAAGCCTCCTCCATGGCCTGGAGGAGGTGAGCACGGGTGTAGGGGTCTCAATCATAGACTTTCCAGCGCCATGCCAAAAAAAATCCTCTATGGGGTTTAGGAAGGGAGAATATGCAGGTAGAAAGATGTTGCTGAATCTTGGGTTGTTCGTGAACCAGTCACGAACTAGAGTAGCCCTGTGGAAACTGACATTGTCCCAAATGACAATGTAGCATGGCTGCTCTGGTTGTGCTTGCTCCCTCTGGTCTAGTCGGTATACATGATCTCGCAGACTATCGAAGAAAGCCAGCAGACGCATGGTGCTGTATGGACCAAGGGTAGCATGGCAGTGGAGGACCCCTGCTGTGGCTGATGGCGGCACACGTGGTCACATTCCCTCCTCGCTGGCCAGGGACATTCACAATGGCCTGGTGGCCAATTGTGTTCCTCCCCCTTCTCCTCCTTTTGGTAAGGTTAAATCCTGCTTCATCAACAAAGATGAGTTCATAAGGAGTGTCTCTGGCATCAATATCAAAGATTCTCTACAAAAGAGATGAAACACAGTACAGTAATGACCACTCTGAAACACATTGCTATAGTACACAAAAGTAGGCCATCATCAAAAACCCTCTCTGAATCCTGCTGTCATTTCAAGCTACTGACCTGTCTCTCTCCTCCCATTCCTCTCCAAAACACGAGAGCGGGCTGTCTATAACCAACTGTTTGCTCATTTCCTACAGAATGATCTGCTTCATCCTAACCAATCTGGGTTCAAGGCAGGCCACTCCACAGAGACTGCTCTCCTTGTGGTCACTGAGGCTCTTCACTTAGCAAAGTCCCAATCCCTTAACTCCGTCCTCCTCTTCCTCGACCTGTCGGCGGCATTCGACACCGTGGGGCACCAAATCCTGCTCTCACCTCTCGTCGAGATGGGAATCTCTGGATCTGCATTGACACGGTTCAAGTCCTACCTGACTGACCGGTCCTACCAGGTGGCCTGGAGAGGATCCCTCTCCTCTCCCCACACTCTCTTTACCGGAGTCCCGCAGGGCTTGGTGCTAGGCCCCGTCCTATTCTCCCTGTACACCAAGTCACTCGGTTCTGTTATTTCTGCTCACGGTTTTTCCTATCACTGTTATGCTGATGACACTCAACTCTTTCTCTCCTTCTCTCCATCTGAGACCCAGGTCCCGGCACGGATCTCTGCATGCCTGGCTGACATCTCCGCATGGATGTCCTCCCACCACCTGAAGCTGAACCTGGGGAAGACAAAGCTGCTCTTCCTCCCAGCGAAGGGCTCCCCGATGATTGATGCGTCAATCACCGTGGAAGGCTCCATAGTGTCTCCATCCCAGTCTGCCAGGAGTCTTGGAGTGACCCTGGACAATCAGCTGTGCTTCTTGGGCCACATTGCAACGATCCCTCGGACCTGCCGATTCTCCCTCCACAACATCTGGAGGATCTGACCGTTCCTCACCCAAGAGGCCACATAATTCCTGTTCCAGGCCCTGGTGATCTCACGTCTGGACTACTGCAATTCCTTGCTGGCAGGCCTGCGGACCTGTGCCATCAAGCCACTGCAACTAGTCCGGAATGCTGCTGCTCGTCTGGTGTTCAACCAGCCGAAGTTCACCCACGTCACCCCTCTACTCTCCTCTCTGCACTGGCTCCCCATCGCAACACGCATCAGATTCCAATCACTGGTGCTTGCTTTTCAAGCAGCTAGAGGTACTGCTCCCCCATACCTCCAGTCACTCATCACTCCCTATACCCCAGCCAGACCCCTCCACTCAGCCTCCTCTGGCAAACTGACTGCCCCATCCCTCCGGGCGCCTGGGAGCCGCTCCTCGGGGTCTCGTCTCTTCTCTGTCTTGACCCCTCGCTGGTGGAACAACCTTCCACAATCGGTCAGGACCGCGGAATCACTTGCGATCTTCTGCAAGAGACTCAAAACCCACCTTTTCAGACTCCACTACCACTGAATTCTGTACACCGAGCTAATTGTCATCACCACTGCCTACTTGCTCAACACTATATGCCCCTGCTTACTCATTTAATAAAAAAATATAAAAACATTTTACTAACCTTTTCCTTCCCAGTATTACAGGTATGGTACGCAGCTGCCTGCAATGATGTCTATCGCTGTATTACTGCACTGAACTCTTGCGCGAACTATGATTGTTCCTACCATGTACTTATGCACATCTTGTAAGTCGCTCTGGATAAGAGCGTCTGCTAAATGCTTACAGTTTTTTTTGATTGCCAAGACACATTTCTTGAAACTCTAAACACAAATGCATAACTGCACACTCATCTTCACAAACTTCAAACTTCCATGCCAAAACCAAACTCTCCACTCAAAACTATGTAATCTTACATCTAAACCAAACTTTGCCTTCAGACATCACACAAAAGCCATCAAATACACATACACTACAAAATAGCCATTACACACAGGTGAGATCAATTCAAAACACTACCGTAAAAACCTGTCACTGCAATGAATAATGGCGCTTATGGTTTTCCCCCAGAACAACCTCTTTATTGTTGATGAACACAATATAAAGACACAACACATGTATACATTTGCTATTTTTTTCATTCCTCAATGTACTGTAGTAAAATTAACTGAAATTGAGTGAAAAAGTAAATGTACTACTGTAAAAATATGCAACTGATACATAAAGAACGTAGAATACAGTAAAATAATTTCCATGTATTTACCAATATAAACCAATGGAGAAAAAAAACTGTTTGTACATAAAGAAAGAAATCACATTTGTTCTACCTCAGCATCTCGTCTCTGGTCTGGGTCAGGCCAGAGATTCTCATCAACATCACAGGCAATATTAGCCCTAGCCAGGCAGTGGGGGAGAAAAACCCTTGCATGCCTTATCCACCCCTGGCAAGCCTCAACTGTAATATCTAAACAAGCCTACAAAATTAGACCATCATATAGCCTGTACTACAGTATACACTGCTGTAATACATAACTGTACTCAAATACTTGATACAGTATGAAAAACCATACTTGCACCATCCTCTTCCTCTACCTTCAGGTCTTTGTAGATCCATTGTTCCAAAACAAGTGAACTGACCCATGGCCCTTTTATCTATCTATCCATCCTGAGGTTCTGATTGGTGTGTGAACAATTTTGACTCTTAGTGTTTCCTCCTGGGGAATTGTGTGTTAATTGGGTTCAAGTTGTGATCACTTGAGTTAATGATATTGAATGCCAGTGCTTTCTAAATGAGCACATGGTGCAGCCAGTGATATATGAAGGATTTGTGTGTAGAGTTTTTCACAAAAAGTTCAACCAATCTGAATCATGTGTGAAAACAGGGGAATAGTGTTTATAGTTTTGGGAAATGGGTCTGGGCGGCACGGTGGTGCAGTGGATAGCACTGTCGCTTCACAGGAAGAAGGTCTCGGGTTCGAATCCAGGCCGGGGGCCTTTCTGTGTGGAGTTTGCATGTTCTCCCCGTGTCCGCGTGGGTTTCCTCCGGGTACTCCGGTTTCTTCCCACAGTCCAAAGACATGCACGTTAGGCTAATTGGAGAGTCTAAATTGCCCGTAGGTATGAGTGTGTGAGTGAATGGTGTATGTAGTGCCCTGCGATGGATTGGCGACCTGTCCAGGGTGTATTCCTGCCTATCGCCCCAATGCATGCTGGGATAGGCTCCAGCCCCCCCGCGACCCTAACTAGGAATAAGCGGCTGAAGATGAGATGAGATGAGATGAGATGAGAAATGGGTCTGTCTTTTGGTAGATGGTGTCATGGTTTGGGATGTTTAGTTAACCCATTAAGACCTGGAGTGACGTTTAGGTCGCATCGATTTTGCGATTAATGAAATGCGCTGTGATTCGCTGAAATAGACGTGGGGGAAATGAAGTGCACGTTGGTGTCGGCTTTTTTTTGTGAAATTTTTTTCCAGAAAACCCTCAGGTTTTAAGAGGTTGTGTAGAATAATTGCTTAGGTTTTAATAGGCGTTTTTAGCAGGCATTTTAGGTCTGAATGGGTTAATAGGCCCAGTTATAGTGTGTAAGTGATCGAGAAAAACTGTAAAATGTAAATGTAAATGTAAATGAGACAATATTTTGCCTCTGTCACTGTCGTTTACAGGCCTACGGCAGCGAACTCGCAATACGAGAAGGGATTGACATGAAAATTAGAGGGTGTAATTGGCTACTAAATCCTACCGCTAAGCATATTTCTCATACTCTTGTAATGGATGTGCATGTCTCTATTATAGGACACTGTCACACACTATGCGACACAACCACGATTGGAACAGAACAGCTGGGCGCAGGGAATGGCGTTATCGGTCTGCGGACCCACAGGGAGAGAGGGAGAGAGAGATATGGAGAACTAACACTGTATAAATTAACTAAATAAACTTTGTTCATGCCCCTCACGGGTTCTGGCTAAAAACAGTGAATAAAACCAACAAAAAGGGGCCTCAGGTAACGTAAAGTAATCTGCCTGGGATGCAAGTTGCGTACTGCACCTATGGTTCAAAACTGGTCTGCACCAGTCCAGCCCTGGCCTGGAGCCCTGATTGGGGGTGGCGATTGGCTGTTCGCCCCGGGGGGGCTGAGCCGGCACAAGCTCGCCAAGAAGCGCAAAGGGTGTCTCTAGAAAGTAGGAGGAGTCTCGGAGGAGGTGGATCATCGCTGGCCTCTGGGAATGAGCTTGCCCCGCAGTGACTGGCGGCAGGTTTGTGGGGGAGGGTGAATCGAAAGAAATAGGGGGTATAATTGGCTGAAAAATCTGAAACAAATTCAAGAAAAAAACGACACAAAAGCGCCTTTCGCCAAAACACTACACATTCACACACGTTTGCAACTTTTCAGTTGGTTATTCACTTTGGTCACAGTTCTCTCTTGCCAGCATTCAGCTCCTGTGTTCCAGCTACCTACTAAGAGAGCAGAGCAGTTTTAAGCACACAGGTGCAATTAGATAATGCTGCACAGCTGTGTGCCCTAGCTGCCCTGCCAGTAGGCGTGGCCATTAATCACCTCGATTCCCCTGCATAGACCAGCGCCTTCCACAGACATAATGTAAGTAAGACAAGCATGGATGTAACATGAATTATTCAAGTAAAATGTGTTTCCTCATAACAGTGGTTCTTCAATTACTCCAACTGCTATGATTACTATAGCCTCTACATACTTCCCCCCACCCCACCCCCTCTCCAATCACCATGACTACTGAATACTATAGCCTGTACATATGAAATGGCCTGGGTAGCTTCTCTCTGTTTCTGCCTATAATTAACCATAGACACTACTAAATCAGAGACAAATGCTGAAGGAGTCATGCTTATGTCAAATATGCATTATCCAACGTTATAAAGGGCTGTACTACATATTATGCAACCTTTATGAGACAATTAATTCTGTCACAAAATGGGAAATAATTCACTCTGCATACAGAACGGTCATCAGAAGTCTAGATGTATTACAAGATCATGGATTTATGGCCAAGCAGGTATCTGCAATCTATAATTTCAAAACACATTTAGGTGCATGAACCCGGGAGTACTTTTTAAACTCCCATTTTAACTACAAGTAAAGCTTTTGAAAATTGAACGTTTTTGTGAAAATACAGTACAAATATTTTGGGTTTGAATCAAATGTTTACCCTGTACATATAAAACATACAAATAAACATATTTCACCATCACTTGAAAGTGTTTGAAAGTGTTAGTGGCCTAACACAACTTAATTGATTGAACTTAACTTAACAATTAAATGCAAATGTTTTCTTCACAAACACAGTTTGGCAAGTTTATATTAGTGATTGCAGAATTGTATATATACAGTGAATTCCATAATTATTGAGACCTTTGATCATTATGAGCTATACTGTATGCTCAAACAAATGGGGAAATTATATAATTTTATACTAATACAGTTCAGAAAATATTTTCTTTTAGTAATATTTTTTTCAAAATCCAACAAAAATAAATATGCATTAACAGATTAGTTAACATATCGGGGGGACTTTTAACCATTCCTCAATGCAGTGCATGTGTAGTACCCTCTTTGATTCAAGCTACAACTTTTGTATTCAAGTCTAGAGATTGAGATGGCCATTTCAAAACAGTAATTTTGTGGTCTGTTAACCATTTCTTTGATGTTGAGGTATGCTTGGGATAATTGTCTGAAAGATCCAGCTTCCTGGCAGGGTGGAACCAGGTTTTTAGACAAAATGCCTTGGTACCTGTTAGATTTCATGATTCTATTGACCTTAACAAGAGGCCCAGGCCCAGTAGCTGTAAAAAAACCTCACAACATCAACCACCATATTTCACTATCCTTTTCAACATGAGCATCCTTCTTCTGACGTAAAACCCCAGCCCTGGTGTGCATGGCCAAAAAGCATTTTGGTCTCTTCTGACCATAACACCCTGTTCCAATCATAATATAAAAATGTAAAAAATTGGGGTTTTTAGCAAGGTAGAGGACGGCTGTGCACTGTGCGCCCACAGACGAGTGCTTTTTTCTGGCCCATGAGGGCCCCAGAACGGGTTTGCACAAACAAAATCCCCCCGGGACAAAGAGGGACATGCAGTGAAGTACGGACTATAATGAGGCAGATGTCTGGCCATTGGCTCAGCCCGGTGGGGTGCACATCCTTGCTTTTGTGGTAGGGATTCTCCTGCACTCCACCCCCCTCTGCCCTAACCCCAGCCCCTCTCCTGCCTCTACAGCCCCCACCCCCACCCCCAGGACTTTAATTATCCTCTCCAAATGCATAGGTCCATTAGAAGAGGCATAATAGCCTGAGCTCTTCGCCCCTGCTCCTGCTAAGCGAGGCTGGGAAGAGTAGCTCGTTTTTTAGGCAGTGTCACGCTGGCTGGCCCTGGGTCTCCCAGTTCTCACATCCCCCCCTCCAATCACACCCCGGCCTGCGTTGGCATAACCAATTACAGCACAGAGTTCCACCAAACAAGCCAATTGGGGTAATTAATTTATTCACATCCCCCCCCCCCACTTGGAATGAGCCCCACTTTTATACACCCTCATGCCCCCCTTCATCTCTTTATTACATGTGTGAAGAGCAGTGGAAGAATGCAGTGCCTTTCTTTTCCAGGCACTTTTAATATGTGTGTCTCCCCCACCCCCTCGCCCGCTGCCCCCATCTTCCCTAATTCCACTCCCCCCCATCCCACCCCCCACCCCCTTAAAGGTAATTACATACAATTTTTGTATAGATGTAAAATTCATTTCTTTGAGTCCTTGCCAGGCGATACAGAGGGACACACCCCCCTATACACACACACACACACACACACACACACACATGCATGCATGCACACATATACTCACACACATGCACACACTCACAAACACACACACATACACAAACACACGTTGCTTTATTTACCCAATTTTTCATTCTGCACTCCTTCCTTGTAGTTGTGCCAAGTGGATGACATCATAGCTTCCTCTAGCAGGCAGGTGTGACAGAAGGGGAGCGCTCAGCTATTGCAGACCTTGTTCCTTTGTATGAGATGGTTTTCACAGTGTAATCCAATGGCAGTTTAAGTGCTTTGTTGTAGGAAACTGAATTTTTCACAGCAAAGGAGCGATAGTTTTCCTCCGCCGAGCAGCTATTTGAACGGACTTGAAGGGTGTTGGGTTTTCTACACCATAAACCATAAACATCCAGATTAATCCATCCGCATGTTATCGCATTAAATTTGGTCTCCATTGCAAGCCTCTTTGACACGGATGAACTATACCATGCTGAAATCCTGTGTCCTTGCTGGCAATGATATGTTTAGAACTATAGTGGCAGGAATTTCTGTTCGTCATCTAAATTACAGCATATAACATTGAATTAAATATTGTTACATCATTAAATAACATGGTTTTGGGATTATTGAGAAATAATCAGGATCAGTTTATATTTATTTTCTTGCTTTGAATAATTCCTGAAAAAGTCAGTAAAACACTTAGAAAGAAAATTAGGCAATTAAAAAAATATATATACCTAGATATACAAAAGTGTGTAGCTAAAATGGGAATTCATATCTTTCCATATCTTTTTATGGACTGCAAAGGTTTTGTCTACATTTTTAAATACTTAAACCAAGTTTGTTGTAGAACAGCGACTGAAAGGTATTCAGTTATGAAAACAACACTTGCATGCTTGTTCAGAAGCAGGAATACTGTATTAAATTTAAATTAATATCTTAAATTAAGATTAATATAATTTATGCCACTCTAGGGAGCCAGTTACTTTACATACCCGTACTTTGACAGTGCATTCTACCTACTAACTGAAACACGTATAGGGAATGAGGAACATTAGGTTGTCCCTCAATGAAGTTCAAAGACGGCACCAACTATTGAAAGAAAACAGTCTTGTTTTGGGCTACAGAGCGATTCCAATGTTACTTTAACTGGCAGCTGTACTTGTTACTCACAACAGCACCACACATTAGTTACAAAAGAACACTAGAAGACTACACAAAAGAAGACTAAGTTAACATATTAGTTCCTTATCTTCCTCATCCTCCTCTAGTTCAGTTCATTTGTTTGAGGTGCTATAATGGGCTTATGGGACTCAGCACTTTCTGGACATGTAAATGGCTGCATTCAGACTGCAGCCCTTAGTGTTAAATTCTGAATTGTTGCTCAGATTCGGACTCTGTCCTGTCAGCCTATCAGTTACCTACTGAGAGAAGGGCTCCCGAGGGAGCCTCTCATAGCTTGGTGCTTGCTCTTCATCAGATATGATAAGTTCATGCCAATTTGCTAACACACTGGTATTAAAGGGAAAAAAGCGACTGATCTGATTGGTCATAATGAAACCAAGCCCTAATCACATCCGGTGGTAATTTATTCTTCATAAACCAACCTCTTTAAAAACTGTGCTGCAGGTGCGCTACCATCTCTTGTCACAAAATGAAAAGAATGGAGTTTCCTTGACAATGAAACTAGAGCAGGGGTGAGCAATCTTACTCTGTGTGGGCCGGTGTGGGTGCAGGCTTTTGTTCCAGCCGAGCAGTAGCTCACCTGATTTGACTAATCAGCTAATCAAAGTCTTCAATCAGGGCTTTGATTAGTGGAATCAGGTGTGTCACTGTTCAGTTGGAACAAAAGCCTGCACCCACACCGGCCCACACAGGGTAAGATTGCCCACCCCTGAACTAGAGCCTGGAAGCTTCAACAGAAACAACTTTCTGTGCTAAATATAAAGAGTTAACAATCTGGTTATTTTAGACAATTTGTTGTTACAGCACATTTAAAAAACAGTAAACTCACAAGATGATCTGCCACTCCAAGTGAAAACACCCTTTCCAAGTATATAGTGGTAGATGATGACAAGCATAATCAGACAAGCACCCCAGCATCCCAATGTCTCCAACAGTGTTGTTGGTAGATGGAAGCAGAGCGGGGAATGTCTCTTCACAACAGAGTAAATACTAGCAGCTAAACAGCAAGTCCACGAATGTGGCTTCTTGCGTTGCCACAATTTAGACTCTCCAATTAGCTGAACGTGCATGTCTTTGGACTGTGGGAGGAAACCCACATGGACACAGGGAGAACATGCAAACTCCACACAGAAAGGCCTTCTTGCTGTGCGGCGACAGTGCTATCCACTGCATCACCGTGCCGCCCTCAAATATACTAGCTGAATAGCTGTAATTGCAGCTAAAGTCAAGGGGGGGTGAATACTTATGTAATCAATTATTGTGTATTTTGTATTTGTAATTAATTAAGAAAAAGCTTTAGTTTTTTTTTTTTACATTATAGGATATTTTGTGTTGATCAGTGACAAGAAATTCCAATTAAATCCATTTTGATTTCATGAAGTTAGAAAATAAAATGTGAAAAATTCCATAGGTTGTGAATACTTTTTATACCCACTGTATATCACAGTTGATGGAAGTGTCATGTTATTTACTGTGGCATTTTTTCCCCACTCACACCATTCAGTCAGAGCTTCATTAAACATCTTGTCCAAACCCAGTAGGGCTGCACCGTGTTCATCTCAACACGTATACCACGGTTTTAATTATTAACCGCGGAACAAATTAACTTCACTTGGGCACTTGACATGGTGGTGCTGTGAGTTTTCCAACACAGCAGGCGTGTAGAGCTGCCCTTCAGCGGGCTGTATGGCAGAAATGCTTTCAAATGAAAGGGCTTCTAAATTGCCCCTTCAGACAGCTCTGGGCTGGGATGTCCCCCTGTCCTGCCCGGGGGTTGGGGAGGCTGGAGCACGTAGCCCATGGTGCTGAGACTCGACCCCTACACCCTCGCCCAAGCGCGAGGGCCACTTCTTTTCTCTTTTCCTCAAAGCCTAGTGCCAAAGAGAGACCATCTTTTTTAAAAGGAATTTCCTTTCAATCTGGTCACGTAACATACTTTACACCAGGGGTTCCCAAATGTCCCAAGCCCACAACCCACTTAATGTGCAAACATGTTTTCTGTGTTTAATGTGACTGGAATGAATGTCTGTGGAAAGTGTATTATACATAGTAAGTAATTTGTTTCCCACATGCATCTCATAACCCACTTCAACCACTCACATAATCCACCAGTGGGTCCCATCCCACAGTTTGGGATCATCTGCCTCACACCATTGGCATTTTAGCATGATGTAGGTAAGTGATCAAGGCTTGTTTTTGAAAACTGCATTTCCTTTTTTTATGTCTAAGCTAAATAATAGCATTTGTCATTTGTTTGTGATATTTGCGCTGACTAAATGCATTCACTACAGCTGGCAGTTCCCTGATGAACCCTGTAATTGGTAGCTACCGAATAAGTAATTGAGATCACTGGTTGTGGGTTTATTATATATAATTACTAAATCAAACTTTCTCCATGAAGACTGAGAATGGAGCAGTACAATGCAGGTAAAGGAATGTAATTTTGTAGCTACTGTAGGACCATGTTGGACATATCTGTCATATTAAAAGAGACATGTCATACGGCAGAACAGTACAGCAATTTCAATCGCAACATTTCTTATTGCTATTGGCATTTAAAAATAATATTTGTTCCATTTCTAATCCGTAGCTAGGAATGATTAACATTAACACAATGATGGGTAGCAAGCAAATTCAGCTCTGTGTCTTGAAAAGCTTCTAGTCACCAGACTTTTACAGTTAAAAAACCCCAATAGAATCCAAGCAGAACATTCTTTCTATTTGGTTTTATAACCTCAGTCATATACAGTATATATATACAGTATATTCAATCTTTAACCATGTATGAAATTACCCTCCCCCCTAACGACACTGTTTGCGGTTCTTGCCAAGGCAATAAGTAATTAACAATTAACAAATGCTGTGATAACAAATGGTTGGATTATTTCCATACATTCTTTTGGAGGAGGGAGGGGGGACATCATGGTTGAATTTGAGGGACCTCCTTTCAGTAGAGGGAAGTGTTTCTGTTGAACATAGACAATCAAAGATATGAATGAAAAAGGTGTCATCTGAAATTCAGAGATTAATGTTTTATTTGGTTGAGAAAAAACCTGCACATATTAGTTTCCATTTGGCCTCCATTTACAATGTCACATTTTTCTATTGGTTTAAGGAAATTCAGGACTTAAAATACTAAACATAAACTTAAACATACAAATCTACTGCTCTCTGCATGTTAAACTGTTTGATTGGATGTCATCAAAACTTTGCTCAATTACTTTAGAACCCAACTGAACTCCAAGACAGATTTAAAATATAGCAGGTATAGCGCAGATCTTAGTTAACAAATGCAGACCAAAGTTGAAACGCTTTGGGAAAACATCCCTGTCAGGACAAGATAAGTGTTCAGAATGTTTTCTCTGCATTTGGCCTTATTCATTTGTCATTATTGTGTCTGTCATGAGTATTGATTCTTTTTCAAAAATATTGTTCACTTCTAGAATGGGGGCATTTTTAGCATTCTGAAAATCACTGGCAGATAAGACAAGAATGTGAGATATACGCACGTTTCCAAGGTACAGTAGTTGTGCAGCAGTGAAGAGTTCATCATGGCTATACATTCAGGCTGTGGTTGTTTTTCCCATTCTTTCAGGGGATCTGAGTGCATTTCTAACACAGCACTGCTCTTGCGGGGTTTCAGTGGGGCATTTCCCCTTTCATCAAACGCTAAAGGTAGCCACATCGAGGGCCTTCTTCCTGTGGCAAGTACCCCCTCGCGCACACAGTCTGTTTTAGGTAACATAAAAGGGATGTTCTTGTGGCCATGAAGAGGGTAGAACGGCATTTTAATGAGGGCCCGTGAAAAGGAGTGGACATTCTCCGGGGCTCCTTGGGCTGGTTTTGCCGTCCCTTTGTTTTTGGGGAGACGTCTCTATTTAACCCCCTCTTTCTTGGTCCTTGGGGTATTGAGGCGGAGTGCTAACAGGCAGCAGCTCGGTACAATGTGCTTTCAGGACCGCGGCCCCAGAGTGTAAAGGGGCCCAGGGTCTGGCTTGATGAGGGGCCCAGAAACAATGCCTCCCCCCCTTCACTCTCAATGCTGCCCAAGGACTGAGAACATGCATAACGTAAGCGACACTATCCATAGCAGAGCCAGAGGAAGGTGACATCACTCCGTTGTGTTTTTGTTTGACAAGAGCTTCTGGAAATACTGTACTGCTTACAGATTTTGTCCTGCTATTATCACACTACACAAAGCTACTGAGATTCCAAAGAATTTCAAATTAATACTATACATTGTAGAGTTAATGAATTCAACACTTGTAAAACTTAAAAAATATAAAAATGACTCACAATGAGCTAGATACTCATTTAAATATGAGTCCAGCAGGATTCATATGCTCATCCAGAAATTTGCAGGTGGTGCAAAACTACAGTACATTGCCCATACAGTAACATGGCACCAAATGTTAGCCTTTAATTGCAAAAGTACAAAAACAAAAACAAACAATATTTTCACCTATAAAATCTCACCACAAGTTCCATGATCTTGTATTCAAAATACATTCCTAGCACGTTCCTAACCCTGGTTGTTTTAATATTTTCCTTGTTTGGAAACTTAAAAATCAAAACTTCCCTAGGCTGAAAAGTGTAAGTGGTCTATTGGAATATATATCTTTTTTATCTACACATTTTCATCAGGCCAAGCATCTCCCCCACAATTTCAGGACATTAACATTAACAGCAACATGTCTAACATGGATAACTTGCCAAGCTACATCTCATATAAATTTGCTTTAGGTCATATATATTGATATAAACTTACATTCAACTCCAAAATTATTCACATGCTTCATACAGATGAGCAAAAAGGCTGTATACAATAAAGAAACAACAGGGAATGAACTCTATTGTATGCTCAAAAAATGAGAAAATTATATTCCCATTCTTAACTATGCTAAGTTTTTTTTTTTTTTTTACTTCAAAAATCTAGGAGCACACAACAAAATCTAGGAGCACAAACTAAAACATGTTATTAAAGTATTTATTTGCATCCTTGTCTAGTTACTAATGACATGTGTTACATATTTCATGTTATTTACTACATATTTACATATTCATTCAATGTTTATTTCATTTTACACATTTCACCACTTCCAAAGACTTCCATTGTAGTTATAGCTCAATGACTATGCTGGAGGCTCTGTTTGAATTGCAAAATAATCAGACTGATGAGATGATTAAAGTATGCTCATTTTTATACCATTTGTGGTAATAAGACTGCTTTCAGCAAGCACAGAAAACAGATAATTTGGCCGCATATGATATCTCTCACATATCTCTCACATGATTGTTTTTCTTTGCTTTACATTTTGTAGTTTTTATCTATTTAACATTTAATTTTCAGTTGTGACACCATTATCATTATTAAAGCCATAGTCTTGAAATCGATACCCTTTGCTAGCTAGCTAGCTAAGTTAGCCCTATGCTTTTCCCTTGCTAGTCTGGTTGCTTGCTAGCTAGCATGAATGACAACTTCTTCGTGAGAAACTGGGGAATATCAACATTTCCTGGAGAATGTAGGGAATTTCCTAAATGACAAGTCATATTTTGATAATAAACTACTTTGTGGTCTTGGACATAATAACCATATCTGTGCTCATTCATTTGTAACATTTCTAGCTAGCAGACAGTCGTTAATAATAAAAAAGAAACTGATTAATTCCGCTCATACATTATGCGAACAAGGTGGCTGACTATTCAGGGACCTGTCAGCAATACAAACACTTTGAGAATTTAACTTGGAGAATTTATAGGAAAGGGAGTCAATTGTATTTATAATAGGGAAGGGGGGCATAAACATTGAATAGTTTTTGTGTTTAAATGCTGTTATCCCTTTTTCCCCTTCAACCGAGCTGTAAGAAGTCAAGCTTATTACATGATTCTGTGTACATTGTGCTGCTCCCAGTACCTAAGGCTATGTCATAGCTCAAAAGTAAATGTATGGTTTCTGAGGGGAAAATATGCACTCGCACCCGTGCTCCTAAATTATATTTTATGCTTGCACTTTCAAAACTCTGGGAGCATATGTGAGCAAATCGCTTACACTGTAGATCCTTGTCTTTTATATTAATACAATTAAAAAATATATTTTTTCCACCTAATTTTTCACACCGCAAATAATTATTTTAAATAAAATCCATCAAAAATAAATCTGCATTCTATAATCTTCTATAGTGTTTTATTTTATTTTTTAGTATTTTTTATTTAACCTTTATTTAACCAGAAAAGCCACATTGAGATTAAAAATCTCTTTTTCAAGTGTGTCCTGGCCAAGACAGGCAGCAAGAAAACAATTAGTTGCAGACATACAAAACATATAACATATAACAAAATCAAAGTTTAAAATAGAAAGATAATTTTTTTTTTTAAAATTAAAAATAAATAAATAAATACAATGTATATATATTTAAAAAATAACATAAGATATTTACAAGATTTATATGTCTCCAACCAACCCTGGCGTACAAGGAGCAGTGGTGAGTTAAGGCTTTACAATTTGTAACAAACCTGAGTGCCCCATAGTAGAGAGTGTCCAACGCATGGAGACACTGCAAGGATGCATGCATATATATAATATCACCAAAATCCAGCACAGATATAAAAGTTGCCTCAACGAGTCTCTTTTTCCTCAAAGGAAAAACAAGACTTGTTTCTAAAATAAAAACCCAGTTTCAGCTTTAGCTTAGTAAGGTGTTGTATGTGTGGTTTAAAAGAAAGAGAGACATCAATTATAATTCCTAAATATTTATATGTCAGAACAGACTCAATCTTGTTTCCCTGTAGAGTAATAATAGATGGTAGATTTAGTGGCTTTTCTTTGAGTTGGTGAATATCATAAGGCCTTGTTTTGTCCGCATTCAGAACAAGCTTCAACTGAGAAAGGTTATCTTGTATAATATTAAATGCATGTTGAAGCTGTCAGAGCAGTATGTGACAGTATCGTCAGCATAAAAGTGGCAGTGCGTTGGTTACCCTTGATTAAGACCATTAATATAAATAGTAAATAAAAGTGGTCCAAGGACCGATCCTTGGGGCACACCCTTGGATACACTAAGGAGGCTTGAGGAGAGTCCCTCAGCTTGAACACATTGCATCCTGCTGGTTAGATAGTTTTCAAACCAATGGACATTTTGTTCTGACAATCCAACAGCAAGAAGCCTTTGCTTCATTAAAACATGATCGACAGTATCAAAAGTTTTGGTTAAATCAATAAAAAGAGCTGCACAATGTTTCCTATTTTCCAACTTTTAAGGTTGCAGTGGTTGTACTATGTCGTTTCTATTGTATTATAATATATGTGCAGTTCCATGACTCTTCAGCATTTGGTTAATTTATTGTAATAATCATAATAATAATTTAATTACATTAATAATGTTTATTATTTATTATACAATAATGAAAAATTTACATTTAAAATGCCAAGAATGGCACCCATGTGAGCTATTAATATGATATTTGCTGTGGATATATTTCCCTGGGCCCTTTAAATTACTCTAATAAGTTATCTAATCAGACATATTGTATGATTATGAGAAGATGTTGTTTTTGCTAATATGCAAATTATTGAAAATATAGATCATCAGGATCTTGAATATGGAATATGTAAATGCAATTTAATGGTGCCTGTGCAAAGTTTCAGACCTCTATCATGTACTAGTAATTTTATAGAATTCTTGAAATGTAATAATGAATCTGCTGTGTAACATTTGTTATTTTTGGACAATAAAAAAGCAACCAGCATCCAACATCCCTAACAATGATCAGAACAGTCCCAAACAACATAAATTCAAATTATGTTAAGATGCAAAAAAAGAATAAACAATGGATAGATGATAACAGTTGAAAAATTCCAACCCCATGAATCACAATGTTATTACATTTGTTGAATATGTATAATTATTTAGAACATAATATGTCAACAACCTGTAACATATACTGTATGTAGATTAGTTTATAAATATATACTGTATGTAAGGGGTAGCCAACTCCTTATATATAATTAAGCATTAGCAATTTAAAAAAATCTATGGTACAGTTAAGGTGAAAAGAGAGTATCTTGTTTTGAAATGTTTTAATGAATCCTTAAAGTCAAGGTTGCTCTGTTTGTTCTGTTATAATAGCTTAAAACCGATCCACTGTGGCGGCCGATAACATAGTGGTCTAACGCACCGTATTTTGGCTGGTCCGAGACTGTCAGGGATATGGTTCGTAACCCATTTCTACCAGACCGGCGCTGGTCGTCAGCCCCGATTGGGGGCGGCATTTAACTGTGGGGACACGGGGGATGGGGGAGGTTGACCCAGCTCAGGTCCACTGTGGAGGGTAAATCGAAATAAATAGAGGGTGCAATTGGCTACCAAATTGGGCGAAAAAAAGAAGCTGATCCACTATATCTCTTAAAACAAATGTGTAACTCACCAATAGTACATTCAGCTCAATACATTGGGGTTGTTTACCCTTTACAAACTCAAACTTTGATCCAGTCAAACGTCGTAGGTTAGCCAGATGCTACGCGTCAGAGAATCATTGGAAAATTGCAGCTCACTGAAGTTATGGCTTTTTGCCAAGTGACTATCCCTGATTTCAGTACAGAACCTCCGTAAACTGAGTAAAAGCACATATCAGCATATGAACACATCTCTGTTTATATCTGTTTTCTTTTCCATTACTAAATCGATTTAGAGGTCTCTGTTGAATAATTGTGAACAATTTACAGTCAAGGGCATGTAACACATGTACATAATTTCCAGGGGAAATACATCCACATGAACTCAAAGCACACTGATATGATGATGCCTTCATGATTCCAAAATATATTTCTCCCCTTAGGCCTTTTCTTGTAAAACTCAAAATGGCAAATTAAATAAAAAATGAAATAATATCTATTTAATTTGTTTCGAGTGGTCAGTACAGACTGAAAGGTATGTTGTTCTCAGGTTGAAAGATGACAGTGATAAATTGGTAGGTTTAAAGGGTGGGTTGAGTGTAAGTAGAGAAGCAGCTCTACCCATTCCTGGGGCATTGTGGGACAGCACAGCCAGGTGGTAAGGCCCAAGGGAATTATATAATAAATAATAATTTACGAGCTCTTTAGTGACTGAAATGCCAGCAGCATTGTTCATTCTCAGATCCGTAATTTAGCAAGCAGTCATAGCATACTATATCACAGTTATATCATATATTCCTCAACCTATCCTAATTGCAAATCAATGCATTTTAGCCTGTAGGAAAATGTTTAATTAGCAATTTGTTGCCAGATGTAACACATAAAAAGTTATATTCACAGTTTTTGATGAAAAACCATATCTTATTTTCTTCTGTAACACAGATTATTGTGTGGCAGTTATTTCTGTGTTGAAGTCCAGGCTTGGAGTTTGAGGACAATTATATACAAATGACAGACTTTTTTATTGCCATTTCCGCAGGATTTATGCCTTCTAAATGCACCCCTGGCTGACTGTCACAAGCCACTAATTGGATTCATGGAAGGGCTTTTTCAATTGTTCTTAAAGATGAAGAAATGAAGAAAGCGGAAGATATATATTGGAGCCTATCTGCTAGCCATCAGTTCTGTGAAATTCTGTGAAGAAGGCCAAGTACTGCAATTTGCTGAGATCAGCACAGAGTAGAAAAAACATCCAAATGTACCTAACCCCCCTCCGCACTGGAAGTTATTTAGGATAATCTACATTTGTAATTTATGTTTTTGTTATGTTTAACAAAAAATGAAAATAATACATTGAAGTAATGGCTGAATGACTATAATTTTAGCATAATTTACCAAAGCAAATAATATATTGGGCTTAAATATAAAATATTTGTAAAAAAAAATGCTTGTCATGGTTTTCAATCAGTTTTTACCTGTGATGGTTTTCTATCAGATCCATCCAAAAATATATTGTAGCCATATTCACATTACAAATGTGCATATTCAATATGTAAACCTTTATACAGTTAAAAATCGGTCTCAACCGTCACTACTCTTTTAAGACTTTCCAAACTACAAAAAAAACGATTAAATCAAAACAATATTGATTAAGATTGGATTAAGGGCTAGATTCAATAAAAAACTATTTTACATGCACATTCTCTCATACTTAGTGCCACATAATAATAAACAGACAGCATATTGGTTACAGCAAAGATCAACAAATGTTGGTTGCCTCATTTTGTACAGCATTAAAGCAAAGCAGGCCCATACAACTCAATGTCCTTTGATCAATCATTAGAATACAATAATATTATACATTACATATGCAATATTATAATAATTATATAATTTAAGGCTAGTTTTCTGAATAATACTGCAACAATATGATGTCATCAAAATACAGATTTTTATTGCCATGTTAACTTGAACCTGTAATAAGAAAACAGAAAGGTCTGTGTGTAGATTAATCTACGTAAACATCTTTAAAGTTTACAAAATGACAGTAGCTACTTCATTAGGAAAAAAATATTTAAAGTTGTTTATACAGTATCTGTTCATTGATATTGTGCATCTCCAAATTAGTCTTGCTCATTGGTCCACAGGTCTGTCATTTAAACATCTTGCTGGCAGGTGTACATGAAATGTATTAAATAAACTGATTTATTTATACAATAAACTGAGCATGTTGCAATGAAATACAAATGCATCAAACAAACCAAACGTGTGTCTTTAAAGTGATGGTTTGATAACAAATTATACTTTTTTAGCTCACCCATAAATTACGATGTTGGGTATCCTTTCAAAAATGTACTATGCATTCAGAGAAGAATTCTTCATCAAAATTGATGTCAATATGAACAGCAAATCAACCAATGGGTAGCATCATTAGTATCAATGTCCAAAAACAATGTTGGGCAATTGCAACCCCCAATGCAAAACGTAAATGTAAAAATTTAAAATGCAATGCAAATTCATTCAGCTTGTTGTTAACAAAGGGATGTGCACACACACTACAGGCATTTAGCAGACACTCTTATCCAGAGCAACTTACAGTTTACATTTCTTTACAATCCATTTACACAGCTGGATATTAACTGAAGCAATTCAGGTTAAGTACCTTGCTCAAGGGTACAACGGCAGTGTCTCACCTGGGGATTGAACCTGCAACCTTAACGTTACAAGTCCAGTTCCCTAACCATTATACCACACTGCCTGCCTAGCCAAGCTAAATCACAACAAGCACAATAAAGAAAACATGTAAGTAAATGAAGGGTTCTGGTGGCTCTGTTAAAGTGTGGGGTGCATTCTCCTGCCACGGTTTAGATCCACTCAACCCCCTTAGAAAGCAAGTTAAATGCCAATAAATATTAAAGTTCTGAGTGATCATATTTGGTGAAGCATTTCTCTCCTGAAAGGAGTTGTCTTTTCCAGGATGACAATGCCCCCCTCCACAGGGCAAGAGTGGACACTGAATGGTCTGATGAGCATGAAAACGATGTGAATAATATGCCATGGCCGTCTCGGTCACCTGATCTCAACCAAATTGACCACTTCTGGAGCAGCGCTTGAGACCGTTTTCCCCCACCATCAACAAAAACCAAATTATGGAATTTCTCATGGAATAATGATGTTGCATCCCTCCAATAGTTGGGTGTTTCCTGAGTGTATCCTTTATTTTGGAAGTTGCCTATATAATTAACACGTAGCCTAAGATATACATTTTATAGTGACATGGTGTCGAATGAATTTTGGAAGGTTTGTTTCGGGTTGATTAAATATGATATGCCCTTAAAAAGATGAAGTGTGAATCTCATCTTAAGTGGTGAGCTTTTAGATTATACTTTGGTGTGCTCTTCAATTATTAATTGAATTATCTTCAACTAGGAATCTAAAAAGAATATTCCATAATTGTACATCATATTTATTACAAATTGAAGGGGTTTCATTTAAACCTATGGGGGTTTGTCTTAAGGAATTTAAGCAGCATTATTTTAGTTCAACACAATGTAGCTTCAATTCAATTTAAAAAAGCTAGACATTTAATACAATTGGGCAGAGCACTGTTGGTTTGAGTACCCCCAATTTAACTTATAATACACTATAATTATGCAAGGGGAGCAAATATGTGCTACACTCTTACCTCTGGGACCAGCAAGGAACCCCCAGAATACCCTGCGCCCCACATCAGTAACCTTTCTAATTCGAGCCCTTCTTCAGAGCTCACAGTTGATTATGCTCTAACACATACAGTTGGGGTCATTGCTTCAGGGCAAACGTTGGATGTCTGCAGATTTAGTGGGGTAATGAGTTCTCTCACATGTTTGGATCATAAAATAATATTTGATGTCAGGAACACAGGGGCCAGGAAGAGGACCCGATGGAAGTTCTTGGATCTTGGAATGTCACTAGTTAACACAAAGACACAATGAAAGCCTCTCTTTTTCTGCCTTAACTACAGCAGAAAACAGGAAACATCTATCAAAGACAAACCCCTCTCAATATTCATTCTTGTCTTTGATAAAGGCTATATATCTTTTACATTTTTACTCTCCTTAATTGTCTACATGTAACCAAGCTATACAGTAGTTTGTTTACTTTTACAATTTGTTATATCACAATATATCATACAGGTGAGCTTTATTGTCAACATCGGGGGCATTCCTAGACATTTCAAACATTCGGGGCTGAGCCCGCTGACCACCAGCAATATCACAAAGCGATATTGTAAAATTTGAGCCTATATGTATACGTAAATGCAAATGCAGCAATTGCCAGATAATACAATATACAGTACTGCGCTTCAGTTAAAATGTGCACTACCCATCATGGGGGGCAACAATAATCCTGTAATATGAATATAATCTTAAATCAGATCATAACCCCGAGTTAATTAACTAAGTAGCCTAGCTATTGATCAACAGGAAATACGCTTCCAGCTACAGCTGCTAACCGGAATGGTCAAAGTCACTTGCATTCGTTTTTTAAGAGATTGAAACATCAGAGGGTCCAACAGTGTGTACAGCGTTTGTGTGTTGGGTATCACTTCAGTCCCTTTTTTGCATGCAAGATAATGTTTTGCGACTGTAACTTCTTCTGTCTGTAGTTAGATTTCGTAGTGTTTTGCCAGCTTGCTTAGGCACTGTTCGGAAACGAAAGTTGTAAGACTTTTTGATTGCATGCCTGAATGCCATTCATGACATTCGCGTTAACACCTGAGAATCTCCAATCAAGCTTATTAAGCATTCGGTCTAGACACAGGAGAAATAGTTTATTCTTGAAGTGCTCCGATGTGCCAAGGTCCACCACATTTGTGCCACATGATGATTCAACAACTAAATCATCCTTTCATTTTTGTTTTCTCCTTGGCTCAGTTGCTGGCTCCTGAATGTCATTATCAATGCAAAAGGCCCTGGTTTTCTAGTACAATTCATCCACACATTTGTTTGTTCACATCTCTCTCAATGAGCTGTTCACAGCTTCTGTTCCGCTTGGGCCAAATCAACATTTTCGCCATAGAGATATTTATGGAACCCCTGAGTTGTTCAAAGAAAAGTCTGAAACATTATTAGACAATATGATGTGGAGGATTTCCACAATTTTGCCATCAAACCCAGAGCTATGGGAGAATGAATGCTTTGAAGGCATTGACTGCAGGGAAATTTGCTACCATTGCTCTAACAGCACATATCTGGCAAGACCAGCGAGTGTAACTGTACCAATTTGTTAGGCTGTAATCCGAGGTCTGCTTGAACATGGATACATTTCTGATGGTTTAGGAGGGATACATTAAAGAACGAATGGACAGTTTCTAAAGTTTTAAAGAAATCACTGGTCTCTTTAATCGCCTTGTGACTGTCCTGTTTCCTACATCCCTGCCTACTGCTGTGACTGTCCTATTTCCTCTGTCCCCGACTGCTGCTGTGACTGTCCTGTTTCCTCTGTCCCCACCTGCTGCTCTGACTGTCCTGTTTCCTCTGTCCCCGCCTGCTGCTGTGACTGTCCTGTTTCCTCCATCCCTGCCTGCTGCTCTGATTGTCCTGTTTCCTCTGTCCAGCCAGTAACTTCTTGTACATCGTCATTATCCCATTATGCTTAATTGATAACACACACAAAACATGGGGCAACTGAAAGTGTGAACATTATTTATTAGCTATATTTGGTAGCCAGCATTAGCAACATTGCATATCAGGTTATATTTATTCTATGAATATAAAACAGAGATGATACCGACAGTAATTTAAGTTTCATATATTCGCTAGACAGCTAACAGGGAGCTGGATCTGGAAGCAAGGTAGCTAGGTTGCTAACTGTTAAAAAGTTGTTGTGGAGGGTGTCGGTCTCGGCCACATGGGAGTGGCATGGTTGCTACTGTTAAAAAGTTGTTGTGGCTACAAAGGCCATAATTGATTTAATTATTATTTAATTGGCGTCAATCAGGTAATTGATGTGGAATTTAATTGACTGATTGGGTTTATGTGTGAGAATGTGAATTGTTTGGTCTTGAGTGATTGTGATTGAGTGAGTGAATGATAGACTGGTGATTGCCTCAGGAGTCCCACCTGAGCCAGGCAGAAAGTAAGCCTATTTAAGAGCAGGTGGGGCAAGTGGGGAATCAGTTAGTCTTGTCATGTCATTGACATGTGTGAATCAAGAGAGTTAGTCTTCGTCTTGTTATTCATGTGTGTGTCTGGAGAAGTGTCCGTCTTGTCATTTATGTGTGTATTGTAGACTTGTTGGTGGGCGTTCCTATGGGCTTGTCGTTTGTGAGTGTTGGTGTTTGATGTGACTCTGTCGGGCATGGTGGCGCGTGTCTGTAATCCAAGCTTCTGGGAGGCAGGGTCTGTGTGGAATTGGAATTGTTGAGTTCTGTATGCGTTTGTCAAAAGTGAATTAGTAAAGTGCTTCCTGTGTGTGTGGGAAAGAAGGAGAGAGGGCGCCCTGAAAGAGGGTCCGCCTCTCGCCCTCAGTGTGATTGGGAGAGCGAGAGGGTGCTCTGAAATAGGGTCCGCCTCTCGCCCTCGGTGTGATTGGAGAACTCGCACTTGGGACAATTGTTTCTGGACAATGGCCTGAGAACTCTCACTGAAAGAGTGGAGAGTGTCTTGGGGCTGGTTGCCAGAGAACTCTCCCTGTGAGGAGTGGCGAGGGTCTCTGTGTTTGGGGTGAAAGAGAACTCGGACTAAAAAGTTTGAGTGTCTCTGTGTGCATGGGTTTGGGAAGCACTTAAAGTCACTGGATATGTGTGTGCCTGGGGAGGTTCTAGGAGAACTCCGGTCTGAGGAGGCACGGTGTCTTGTTGATATGTGTGTCAGGACAGTGCGTAGAGTTCTATCCTGTCCCGTAAGTGTTGTGTGGTAAATGTGTATGTATGAAGGTGGTGTGGAAAGCCGCTGATTGTCTGTGTTTGTTGTGTGTTCCCCGAAAGGGGATTCTCCCCTTGGAGGAGGCGGGGCTTTCATTTTTGGTTTGATTATTTTAGTTTGTTATTATAGTTCTTTTTTTTGCCCAAAAGCTTTGTGGCAAGTAGGGTGAAGACCTTGTCTTTGTGTTTGTTTTATTTTAACCTGCTCTCCCACTGTCTCTCTCCCGTGTCTGGGGGGAAAGACAGAAAAAATATCCAGTCCATAAACCGGCAAACCCCACTCCTCTGCCACTTCTTACCATCAGCTGCTCTGCTCCAGTCCAGGGATTGTCACGTGGCGTGTGACAGTTGCCTATCTGTGTTAGCTAGTTAGCTCGCATTGGTAGGCTGCATCATAGCTAGCAAGCTAGCATAGCCATAACATCCATAGCCCGATATTCTGGCTGCTAGTTTTTGTGCATTCAATTTATAGGCTACTCTGTGTTTCAACCATCATTACCTACCTTCTTCATTATGTCGATATAACTAGCTTTTACACTATACGATGGGGCTTTCAAACCAAGGCTCTGTACAATTCAGAACATTGAGAGACAATGCTTATATCAAAAAGGTTATGTTTGAAATTTGATTACGTTTCTTGCGCTGTCTTTCCCACTGAAAAATACTTCTCGTCTTGAGAAGCAGTCAGTGGAGAAATCTGTCAGCATTGTTTTGTGGACAGGGGGATGGGCTGGGGTATTATTTATTGAACCAAATATTATATATTATTGTTGTGTATCAGTAAATGGCTCAAAAGCCATGAAATCTCAATTATCAACATAACAAATAAAAAACATTTCGGGCCAAAAAGTATTCGGGGCTATTCAGAAAACGTCCGGGCCTTTAGCCATGGCCTATGGTCGACATATAATTTCTTTCTGTTTTGTGCTCTTTTATTTTGATAAAACTTAACAGAAATAAAGCCCTTTTTAGATTTTCGTATGGAGGAAATCTGCACATTACGCTTTTCTGAAGATGAGGCGGTTGGATACGTCTGCTCTCTTTCCAGAAGATTACCTCAGAAATGATCATCATTACCAAATGAGCATGTGCATCCTATCATGTTTATGGTGTCTGTGTGTCATCTCTACTGAAACACTGCAGAGAATGACACACAAAGAGACCAAATGAAACCCGTTTTATTACATGGATAAAGTATCTTTTTTAAAGAAAATGCATTTTAACAAAGCCTGATGTTGAGGACAGATCCTGTTAATTTTTACCAAAATTAGAAAAAACTGTTTGCATACAACCATAAACACAGACATCTGTCTGTCCCTATTTTTAGGATTTGTTTGTATGTTTCGTGTGATAGCAGGTTTAATGACTGGCACTCAGAAAACAAATAGTTGGGTTTCCTTTGTACTCGGACTCCAATTTGTTCAAGCGTATAATCAAAATCTATTTGCTTTGTGTGTTACTGTGTTTTAATGTTAACACAGAGTTGGGAACACACACACATAAAAGGATATCTGAATGTTTTTCTGTCCCATAATATCCCATAATACTCTTTTCCTCCCTCCAATAAGGGTGTCCCAAGGGTATTCATTATGGAAACCGCATGTGCCTTGATCCCCACCCCCCCATTCTCAGCACATCACATAATTGCAGGCTTTACAAGATGTTGCATTTTAATTATGCATCTCTTGTCATAGACATATTTTGTAGTGATTCATATCTCGTCAGTGTTAGACAGCAGAGAAATCTATCAAATTTTAGGCATGATGGGCATTACCCTCAGTTTGAGAAGGGTTTCTGATTCTTCCCTCTTCTCTGAGCATACATGTACTATTGAAGTTTGTTCTGAGCTGAAATTTTGATACACGGAAAGAGGGCAGAAATAGCCTGTACATTATTATTATTATTGCACGTTATTACAGACTTTTTAATCCACAGGCCTTTGCCTTGCGATGTGCAATGAGAGATTATATACTCTTTTAATACTGTCTTAATACTTTTCACTGAAAAGATTACTTTATGAGAACTTTATGAAATGCTGCATGGTTTAATTATTCAAATTAGTTGTATTGATTTGTAGTGTCCTGGTTAAGTGTGATGCTGTGGCATAATTAAAAGGCCCTGGGCTAGGTTCCAGTGTCAAATATCCAGTGATCCTGCTCACACACAATACTAGCCTTAAAGCTTGTCAGCAAACACCACTACACAGATACATACAGACAGCTGTATGTCTATTCTGTTTGCTACACTTGAACCACACTGGTCCCCTATACACAGTACACAGTCTTCCAACCACAGCTCCCCCCTCCTGCCTACCATTGGCAATTTCCCTTCTGCTTCCATTTCTTGCCCAATGGCAAGCACTCACTCTCACCTCTGATTGGTTAATCAATCTGTCAAGTTCTATCAAAGGCGCATGGAGACACGCCCCTTCCTGTATATTTACCTTTTCCTAGCACAGTCTCAGCACTTATTTAATATTAGACATGCTGTCAAGTTAGTTTCCCAGCTAACAAAAAATGTTAGCTCAGAGAACATTACAGTTAGATTCCCATTAGGTTGAGAGATAACTTTAAGGCAAGAACATCCTCATAATTTTAGAATGTATTTATTGTTCCAATAAAAGTTTTTGCCAAAGTCACAGAAAAATATTCCAGGCATGACACATACAAACGTACTGGTAACATGCCCTAATTGTTATCATTTAGTAATTAAAAAACATTGTGGAGGATGCTCAATAACATTTTAAGAATGTCATGGATGTTCCAAGTATTAAAATTCCAGATACATTGAGCATTGCTAACTGTCCTGATAAAGGTTGTTTTAAAATTATTTTTGTGGAATGTTAGTATAACCCTAACTTTCTGGGAATGTTCTGGGAACATTTTTCTGGGAAATAACCCAACCATTTTAAGAGCAGAGGTCCTCGTTGCACACCCCTGATTTAACCCAATGACCTCTACAGGAAAACAATCTAACTCAACCTAACTGCCTCTGAAGGAAACAAACTTATCAAAAAAAGACGATGTGTGATGATGTGGGACAGATTTATTTCCTGTATTGATTAAATATTTAAATAATAATCTGTGAATCTAATTGTATGAAAGCGTGTGACAGATGAAAGAATAATAATAAAGTAGACCCAGTTCACCAATAATAGAAAATTAATAAGAGACCCGTTTCCATTATTAAAAATGAATAAAAGACCCAGTTCACACAAAACCCTTTTGCTCTTTACCGCCTTCCAGTAGCTCCTTTCTAAATCAACAGGCAACTGAAAAAACTCTGAGCCGACAAAACAACAAAAGGGTTCTCATCGCTCTGCCTGTTTTGGGGTGGGTTAGGACATTGAATGATTAGGGTGTAGCTGTGATTGTTTGGGTGCGGGAGAGATATAAAGATTGTTTGGGTGGGAGACAAGGATCAGGGTGTAGCAGTGATTGTTTGGGTGAGTTTGGGGGATATATAGTGATTGTTTGGGTGAGTGTGGGGGATATACAGTAATTGTCTGGGTGGGGGAGAGAATTTGCAGGATGAGGGTGCAGCAGTGACTGTTTTCTCAGATGTTCCCTGGCCCCTACGTTCCCCTGGTAGTGGTGACAGCACCGCTGTCTGATTGGCTGCGGCGGTGCTTGGCGAGGCTCGGAGGCGTCAGCACTGTTCCTCTCGGGACGTCCTGGCAGCGTGTCATACCCACAACGCTGCAGCGCGTAATTAAAACCACCCCGTCCCCCACACACAGTACACATGCACACACACACATGCACGCACACAGCACATATACAGACTACATATACACACGCACACACACACACACACACACACATATATGTGTGTGTATAAACACACACAGTACATAACACATTCATATACACACAGTACATACAGTTCATGTGCACATACACACACGCTCCTGTCTTATTTGAACTTACATGGAACACATACATGGAACACAGGCCTCGCTTAGTTGAACTTCCAGTGCGGATTCCTTTGAAAATGACCACAATTAGTCACTCAAGCTTGCTGTTCATAACTATTTGTCCCCATGAAGATCAACTTCTAAGGGCGAGGTACAGAGTGGGAGGCAGCACATCTACTGTTTGCTGAAACATTAGATTCATTTTTTCTGTTATTCCTGCTAAGTCTAATAAGGTTCAGGCCTCTGCTGATTTGTCTTTAACTTCATGGTCTCTATTTTATGGAGATAAATGCATGTCTTCTTCAACACATGTAAGATATATATTTCTTAATTGTGCAGTGCCCCAAGCATTTGCTGTTTTGTATATATGTGTTCCATGTTTAAATAAGAGAGGAATGTGTGTGTATGTGTGCATGTGTGTGTGTGTATGTACCCCATGCATTTGTTGATGCTTAATGAATAAAAACACATTTCTCTAACAGCAAATCTATTTTTGTGTTTTGAACAATGGATCGTACATGTTGTCACATCTGTATCCTAAAGGTAGGAACAAACAGATTGGGGGTGGTACAGTATCCTGCAGGACTGCACACCTCTAGTTCTCAGATGGATATGCGATGATAGATACCATGGGTACAGCAGGATACTCTGTGTTAGCAAATAACAGGAACAGATATAATTTCTCCAGACTTCTTATCTATTTACCACTACCACTACTCCTGGGGGGGGGGATGTGGTAGTGGTAAATAGTGTACAAAGAAGGATTGTGGCAGGTTGATTACATAGTTTCAGTTGGACTTATGGGGATCTGGAGATCCAAACCTCCTTTTGGAAAGAGACTTTTAAGAAAATCTGCAGAATTCTCTGAGGCTTTTAATATGTAACAACAATAAATAAGCTTAATATATCCATCTCTCACTGTGTTCTTCTTCTCAGAAAAACCACACTCCTTGATATTCCTTCCAGAAAGTTCAGACCCCGCTAGATGAAGCCCTGTGCTTCACTGGCAGATGGGCACAGCTATGTTTCTGAGACAGAGTACATGGAGAGCTGTGTTTCTGAGACTAAGGGCAGACCTGGGCTTTTGGGACTGTAAGGGCAGGGCTGTGTTTGAGACAAAGTATGGGCAGAGCTGTCCTGAGACATCACATGCTAACATTATGTTCATGTTAAAACTTAATGGTGAGAATAACTCGGGTCATCTATCTCCCTCACACTCAGTACAGCCTAACTGAGCACCACCCAGCAGCCAGACAATGAAGATTCTCCATCTGGGACAGATCTCCTCAGTCCATGACATGGTCCTGGATCAGTCTCAGCTGGGGCAAAGGGTAAACTGTTGCTGCATCTGTCTCTGTTGGGGCACAGGGTAAAGTGATCCTGGATCAGTCTCAGTTGGGGCACAGGGCCTTTAAAAGGAAAACAGCTAAAATGTTCCTCATCCTGAAATCACACAAAAGGGCAGCAGTGTGGAGTGGGACCTGAGGAACAGGGCATGTAACCAGGGTGCAAATTTGAGTCCCATAAGTGGGGTGTGGGTTACTGCTGTTGCACCCTTACGTAAGATTCACAACTTGAACTTTTCCATAAAAAATGTCCCCTGGGTAAAAAATGTAAATATATGATATGAGATGTGAACATTGACTCGGGTTAAGGATGATCATCAAATAATGAAATAATTCAATGAAGACGCATCCCTGCAGTAAATACAGAAGACGGGACACGTTTGTGAACCCCTTGCTACAGTATATTATTGTGTGACAGTGGTCTCTGAGACTTTCTGACCTTTTTTCCATGCTAGATAAATCGCTAGCCAGGTCTTGATTATCATTGAGCATTTACTCGAATGGTCTTTTGCACAAGTCATCACGTTGGCTTTATCTAAAATGGCAGAGACTTCATTTTGCAAACTTCACAAACTTTTAAAAAACTGAAGAATGAGTTTTCAAGCCCTCTCCCTTTCTGAATCATGATTTACCACCCACACAGAAATCTTTGGTGCACAATGTGGACCCATTATCCCGTCTCAGTCCCTTGCAGACTGCAGTCTCGTGGGAGAGGGTGATGTTTTTCAATACACAGTGGGATGAGGAACAGACAAGGCAGAGAGAAAAAAAAGAGGAATATAAACCATTTAATTACGCAGTCCCATTCATGTTGAGAGCGTCGATTAAACCAAGATGTGCCCGAACCGAAGGCCCGCCCTTTTTTAAGGGCTGTTAGATTCATTGCTGTAATGAATGCCTTCACTTCTGGGGGGGTGGAGACATACGTTTCTGCAGCAGTTCTTTGCGTTTCCACAGTGAAATTCTGGAACGGCAGAGTTTCTCCAAAGTGCTTTGCTATCAGATCGGGACGTGGACTGTGGTGTTTCATATATGTATGTATATATATAAAACAGTGCAGCTTTTCAAACTGTTTGTTCCCCATGGAGTTAGCCCAAAGAACTGATGCAAATCTTTTGTCTCCTTTTCCCCTCTTTTTATTGAGCATAAGAAGAAGAAGAAAAAAACTGAAGCAAAATTGCAGTTTATAAAATATTTTCCCATAAAATACAGGCCCTCTGCGGTTATAAACGTTATAATTTTTTCCTTGGCCATTTTCGACTTCCACAACACGCTGGTTCGTATTACGCTTCCAATAACAGATGACTCTGACAGTTGCATTGCACCACTGGAACTTCTAAAGCCATTTGTTTGAGGAAGGAGAATAAAAGGGATATTTGAGTCCTTGGAGTTGATCTGGGAATAGCGATCTCTGCGGAACCGGCCTGCCCGCACTAGCAGAACCATGCGGTCTGTCAGGCAGCAGAGTGTCTGGGGCCTACCCAACCTCGCCACACAATGAGGACGCTTTGGAAGCCTGACATACAGTCCGCAACTCCTTCCAGTCATTTGCTGGGGTTGTGGTCTGCTGGGAGAGGAAAAAAGAGAGAATATATAATCATTGCAGTATGGCTCTTACAGAAGAATTCCCATTTGCTGATTTGAAAATATTTCGGGTGGTGAGGGCGACTCTTTAAATTCGAAAGGATGAGGCACAGTCTTTATCAAGATGTTTTGGATTCATTCCTGCATTGCTGAAATCCTTTATCTCTGGTGGGAAATGTTTTATTGTGGAAAAACACAAGACACAATTATTAACTTTTAGTTGTCACATGTAATTGTCCTCCTTGTGAAAACCAGAGAACATCCTCAGTGATGTTCTTACACTTCCTCTTCCCTGTCAGTCTCCTCATTTGTTTATTGTCACCAGTTCCGCAGCTGACACTGAAACATTGAGACCAACAGAATAAACCAAGAAAATAAAGAAATATAACTTGACAACTTTGACAACTTAACTGAAAATCTCTGTGAATAATCAATTAGGTTTTCTTGGTGGGTGGTGTGGAGGGCAGTTGTGCAGGTCAACCCACCCTCCCCCTCATATGATATACTCAGATATACTCAGCACAACTGAACCTGAAGGCACAATTGGACCATTTGAACTCTAGTGTTCAGGAGTGCTTTATATCAAGTTGAGTGGATAGTTTCATTGCTGTTAAATACATCAAGTTATATGTCCCCTGCCAATAATCACATGAGGGTCTTGTGGAAAAATAACATGGATACAAATCATATAACGTGTGCATTCACTTTTCCTAGGATGAATATAATATTTAAAACCAGGTTTATGCACTATTCTGATGACACATGTAAGTATGTTGGTGTTCCCTACACCCCTGCTCACTCCACATGTCCTGTTCTGGAATCTTCTCACCCCTGTCCCCACCACAACAGTAGGGTAAAAAGACTTTCCTTCACCACCACTTGAGAATTTTTTTTGCATTGTTATCACTCCTCCCACACTGCACGTCAGCCCAAACACCACTTATATTTCCACTGAAACTTCAAGAACAGAGAGCCCACCATTCAGCCGTAAAAATAGAACATTGTGACTGAACTTAAACCCGCCATTTATACAGAGAAACTGAACAGATGGTTTCAATGAGTCAGACCTAGAACAAAAGTGCATGTGTGGCAAACTCTACCATGTCACATGGCTTAGACATATAAAATGTAAATATAGGTCTAACAGAGTTTAGCAGGTCTAAGGCTTTCTGCCCTTGCATGTTGAAACTCTCCCACTAACTGTATGCCACTAATGGCTTCCTTCACAGACATAGGCCTGGATTTAATCAGCATTGGTCCTTAAATTTGACTTACAAATGGATGCAAGTTTAACTTTTTTTTCACAAACACAATTAGTTTGGCAAGTTAATTTTGGTGATGGCACACTCTTCAAGTTAACCGAGAATTTGGAATTGTATTGCCTTCATCTGGATTTTAATATAATATTTGGGGCATTAATTTTAAAAACTGTTTATCTACTCATTAGTACAATTGTAGGGGTGGCAATGAGGGCCCTAATGGCCCTATCTTTATAATAATTAACCATGATTATTTGCAGAGTTGACTGGAGATAATGCAAACAAGGCTCAAACATCATTACGAACACTAAGAAAGGAATTTAAAGAGTATGCTAAATATGCACACCAAATACAGGCAGTACAGGATTTCAACCCCCTCCCAACCCCAGGGGTCAAATACTGCTGATATTCAGCTGCACAAGGTTAGTTCATTTTATTAAAAAACATCAGTCTGAATTTTATAGAGTATAATGTCACCACTTGATCCACAGTGGACACTAAAAAGGTAAATATTTACATGATATTAAAATATTTACATGATTTTAGTCTATTTCATAACAGTGGAGCAATTCTCACCAAATGATGATGTCTAAGAATGTAGGTACATTTTGCCAAATTAAACACCCAGTATTATTACAACACATTGAAATACTGTTTATTCATCCAAGAAAACAAGTCAAAGCAGCGCTGGTGGCAGGGTGGGGGATGTGTGTGTGTGTGTGTGTGTGTGTGTGTGTGTGTGTGTGTGTGTGTGTGTGTGTGTGTGTGGGGGGTTGAGATGTGAGCTTACTGTATCCAGTTCTCTGCTGGACATTTCCACTATTTTATGTGATTATGACTATAGCTCAATAGACACAACACCACATGCACTCCAAAAGAACTGATCAAGTTTGAATATAGATATTTCTGCATATTATCATAGATAGATAGATAGATAGATAGACGTCACCCCTGATAAACTATATGTGGGTAACATATGCCTTTCAGTCCCTCCTTGTGATATCACCACCATGTAATGCTACTCTTCAGCAATGGAAAGTAAAGTAGTAGTGTAAAGGAAAGTAATAGTGTCAAAAGTGAAAGTTTAGGTTTATATTTAGTTTGAAGGTCTCAGTGGCATGACAAAGATTAAAATCACAGATCTTCAGTAAATTACATGTGGTATTATTTCAGCTTCATAAGAGGAACTCATGGGGAAAAAAACTTTCAATAAAATACAATAATCCCAAATCTCTTACACAGGAGGAGAACAGGGTAAACAGAATGCAACACTGACAGGCCATTCCCTAGAACAGACCTTTTTTTCTCCAACGCGTTCTTCAATTGCACTATCCTGCAATAGCCTAATGTTGCAACTTTTTCTTCCACCTCTGTGAACAATAGATTTATTCTTTTTGCAAATAATTAGAATTAGTGCTGGGATATACTGAACATTTAGGAATAGGAATATACTTTATTAGCCGTGTTAAACAAGGTAATTGGAATTAGTATTTTCTCATATCTCTCCTAGATACACTCACACATAGGCCATATACAGTACATACTATACATATGTATTTCATCAGAGAGGTCCAAGCGCAGGGTCAGCCATAGTACAGCACCCCTGGAGCAGTTTAGGCGTTAAGTGCCTTCCTCAAGGGCACTTCAGCAATGCCGCAGGAAGTGAACTAGCCTCCCTTTAGTTTCCATTGTTTTTTAGGTGGCCTTCACAGGATTCGAACCAGCAACCCTCCACATGCCAGCCTGTGTCACTAACCACTGAGTCGCTGCTGCCGAATTGTGTGCAGCTTTACACATACAAATTAATTGAGCACAGACTATTATTCATTTTTGTACCTTGGCAATAAATGAAGGTAAAAATTAAAACAGCACGGCAGTACAATAACTTCCCCTCCATAAGTATGAAGTACAGTAAACTCCCACGTTTGAATGTATGCTTTGCCTCATAACACTCTGTGAAAATCCTAATCTCAGAGACTATTATTAAAGAGGAATTATATGTGTTCCCACATAATTACTATCAAACTTCAAATAAAAATTCCATATATGACTGCGGCTGCAATTTCATAATAATTTTGCCTAATAATTTTGTCTACAATCATGGTCTCTGTTATTTAAAAAGCTGTGCCAGTGTATTCGTTGGAGAATAAGGGTCAGTGCTTTAGATGCATGTAGATGATTTACTACACCTTTTGAAAATTTAAAAGCTTTACCTGTAGTTGGTGAGGATGTACATTTCAAAGTTAGATTTCTTACAGAAGTTTTAATTGAAAATGATCAAAAAGGGACTGCCTTATAACTTCTAGTATATTTGCATCCCATTTCTGTAATTTGTGAGAGAGTGCAGACAAACACAAGCATCCTCCAAAATGTGTGCAGTCAGCTGCAACTTCCAACACAAATTTTACAATCTGCAGTCTTCCAGCTGAGCTGCACAGTCATTGCATGACAGTACTGCACAACTTGCAGGCCCTGATTGACCAGAGAAGGTGAATTGATTGCAACAATTTTCAACTGAGAATGGTACAACTCCAGTGCTGAGTGATTAATTTACAATGTGAGGGACCCATGGAGAAAGAGCTGAAAGATTTACAGAGATGCTGGGATGAGACCTGGATGGGAAGGGATGGGATGACGAGCAGGTGGTTTTGATCAAATTCACTATAACAGTCAGGGCACCCGGAGTTATTGGGGGCAAGGGAGCTGGATCAGACACTAGTGGAGGTTCAGTCTTAGAGAATCTAAGCGTTAAAATATCCAGAAAAAAATGCTTTTTTTACTGCATGCAGGATGTCTCCAGGGGAGAGAGGTGAGATGATTTTAAGAGGTGCTGGGGTGCAGAAAACAGGTGTCTTGGATTACCTAACCTTATCTGTGATAAGGCTGGAGTAATGCATGGACCTTTAATGTGTGCCTGCTCTCAGAGCAAAGCAGGAAGCAGATGGTCTTTATAGGCAATGCCATGAACAGTGAGATCCTCTGTGTGATCCCTGAATAGACAGATTTTTATAGGTTTCATAATTCATAAAAATATGGCCATCACAGGACCTGAGTTTCCCTGTCACCCTTAAAAGTGCTGGCCTATTTTCCCTATCTGTTTGTGTTTAGTGTCAAAATGAGCAATACTTCTATGAATTGCAAAAATTTCAGGAGGTCAGCTTGATCGCTTTAAGGAGTTTATACTTATATATGTATAATGTTTTTATTTGTCTTTTTTATTTTGGAAAGTGCTCTGAATGGCACGTAATAAAAACACTGGAAAAATAAAAGTATAATAATAATAATAATAATAATAATAATAATAATAATTATTATTATTATTATTATATGGCATTGTGAGCTGTTTCTATGATACAATTTTAAATCTACTTTTCTTGAGGTACTATACAAAGGCATAAGTAGGCTATATTATAGTAACTATATTGTGATCAAGCCTTCTGGCAAAATGCTATTATTAATCATAGCAGTTTTATCATCTCATCAAAGTATCATATGGAACAACACTAAAAATACCAAATTACTATTTTTGGGCCCAGTGTGGTGGCTGGTGACATTTAGGCTTGTGCTTTGCATGTGTACATCTCACATTCTCATTGGGGGCTGAGTCCCCCTAAAGGTCAAATCCTAGAATCGCCCCTGTGTAGCATGGCACTGTTAATCGTCTTTCGATGTTAGGACATGCGCTCCTTTAAATATAATAGTCATATTTCTTTGTACGGGTTTCAACAAGGCTTTTTTTCACAGCAAATTTTTTTCTCCTCTTGTTTTTCTGTGTATTCTACCTACCTAACTATCTGCCTGGCGTTGGGTCTGCAGTTCAAAAATACAACCACACATTCTTTAGTATTGCTCAGCGCTGCTACCTTCCACTACGGTTTCTCCACATTTGTATAGGTCAAAAACAGCACTGCAATCCCCAAAAAGTGGTGATGTGTGACTTACCGAGCCCACTCTCTGCATCAGCTTGATAGGAGGTGAATGGAGAATGGTTTAGATAGGTGTCAATCATCTTCATGTCGCGAACAGACAAAGATCGCGCATCATTTGAAAGACTAGGTGAAGCAGTGCTTCACTCGGTGGGCTTTAAAAGGCATCATAAGTCATAATCGCAATAATTTAATGTATAAATTACTATACTGCGTTACATTGAATTGTATTAGCTAGTGAAGCAGATACATTTCTGCTTCACTGAAGGACCTTTTAATAACTTGAGGCTGGTGCTGTTTTGCACGATACATTTTTTTTTAAAGTGAGACTTTTTTGGCTTGAGGAAATAGTCGTTGTGATGATACTTAGGCATTTAAAAAATATGTTTTTTGTGATATGTGTGTTATGTTTTTTTGTCTGTTTGTATTTAGCACTGCTTCACCTGTAGAAACCTCCACTGGTTGAGCCTCAGAATAGCAAAGAAATCTGTTCCCTATAGCATAGGTAAATTATCCTTTGGCTTCAAATTTGTGAACTAAATCCCCCTACCTTTCCACTTGAGAGCCCCGTCTGTGTTCAAGTTCCTGAAGCCAAAAATGCTCCCCTTGCCCCCCGCTATTCTCTGTCTCCACAATGATGTCACAAAGAGCGTAGGAACGAGACTGGAGTGCTCAGGTTTCTGACGGTTTGATGTGAAAGATGGATTCAATTTGTGGAGAGCTGTGTAGGAGCACGCATAGGCCTCTGTGCATCTGCGCTACACGTGATCCTCACTGGAGCAGCAGGGAGACACCACTGCCAGTGACCCGTACCATTACACGGCAAAGACTGCGGGCCGAGGGTAGGGGCAGGGAGATGAAATGTAGGCCTTCTCCAGTGTTACACAGCAAAAATGTTCAGCATTAAATCAACTCTGACAGAGTACATTTCACCCCCTTTGGACTAACATATTCTCTGTTAGAGTTTAATTAACATTGAACATGTTTCTGCATTAAATCAACTCTAATAGAGTGCATTTCACTCTGACAGAGTACATTTCACCCCCTTTGGACTAACAGAGGCTTTATTAGAGTGGAATTAACATTGAACATGTTTCTGCATTACATTGCCTATGTATACTTTGTCATCTTTACCTCTTTTGTCAGCTCCCTGTCTTCCCTACCTATTTTTGAACTGAATTTCATTTGTCTCTGAGAATTTAGACCCTAGTGTGGTGTTCTTGCTGTGTTATAGACCGAGGATGTAAACAGATGTCACTAAAGACACTAAAGCCTGGGTTGAATCAACATTTGATTTTACCTTTCAACTTTCTAGTGTTGGCCACAGTTGGCAATGACACGGTCTGGATTCAATATCAGATCTTTGTGATTTCACCCATTTTTGTCAGACACCATTGTTTATGTATATTATCCTCTGCATGTCCCCTTTTGTTTGGTGATGTTATATCATATATCTTAACTAACATTAACTAACATCATTAAACAATAAATGTATTTGTTAACTATTAACTAACCAATAATACGTTTAGACAATTATTTATTCATCTATTTGTAAATCATTCATTAATGTTAACTATTACATTAGTTAATATAAATTCACGTAACTTTATTGTGGAAAATGGATATTGCACACATATGCGGAAATAAATAAAATGGTTGCTTTGTATGTATAATTACAAAAGCTGCAAAGAGGTTTATCAATTGTAGGTAATATTTAACCTGCATTCACTTAAATAATAAAAAAAAATCAGTGAGTTCAGATTCTGTCATTCCATCCATATGCATAGCCAAGACACAGCAGTCTCAAACCCTTTCATGGCATTCCATACAAAACTTTACAGGGTATTCCTACTAGATTTGTTATATAACACAACCATAACTCCCCACTTTGTCATTTTTTATGTATCACTGTGAGAGTTTGTCAGAACTCAAAAAGCCCCTTGTGTCAGTTTGTCTGAACCTCCCAATTTCCACTTTGTAGTCCTCACCCCACACCAGAAGCACTGCAGGTGAAGCACGTGCAATTTCCAGCAAGCCAGTGACTACTTTATACCCGTCAGGAGATATAGCCCCACTGATTTTGGATTTCCTACATTACATTACATTTACATGTTAAGCATTTAGCAGATGCTCTTATCCAGAGTGACTTACAAGATGTGCATAAATACATGGTAGGAACAATCATAGTTAGTGCAAGAGATCAGTGCAGTAATACAGCGATAGACATCATTGCAGGCATCTGCGTACCATACCTGTAACACTGGGAAGGAAAAGGTCTGTTTTTTAGATGGAGTAAGGAGGGGTATACAGTGTTGAATATGTAGGCAGTGGTGGTGACAACTAGCTAGATGGACAGAGCTCAGTGGTAGTGGAGTCTGAAAAGGTGGGTCTTGAGTCTCTTGCGGAAGATCGCAAGTGATTCCGCGGTCCTGACCGATTGCAGAAGGTCGTTCCACCAGTGAGGGGTCAGGACAGAGAAGAGGCAAGACCGCGAGGAGCGGCTGCCAGGTGCCTGGAGGGATGGGGCAGTCAGTTTGCCAGAGGAGGCGGAGCGGAGGGGTCTGGCTGGGGTGTAGGGAGTGATGAGTGACTGGAGGTATGGGGGAGCAGTACCTCTAGCCGCTTGAAAAGCGAGCACCAGTGATTGGAATCTGATGCGTGCTGCGATGGGGAGCCAGTGCAGAGAGAAGAGTAGAGGGGTGACGTGGGTGAACTTTGGCTGGTTGAACACCAGACGAGCGCTGGAATTCAGGACTAGTTGCAGTGGCTTGATGGCACAGGCCGGTAGGCCTGCCAGCAAGGAATTGCAGTAGTCCAGACATGAGATCACCAGGGCCTGGACCAGGAGTTGTGTGGCCTCTTGGGTGAGAAACGGTCCTCCGGATGTTGTGGAGGGAGAATCGGCAGGTCCGAGTGATCGCTGCAATGTGGCTCGAGAAGCACAGCTTGTTGTCCAGGGTCACTCCAAGACTCCTGGCAGACTGGGACGGAGACACTATGGAGCCTTCCACGGTGATTGACGCATCAATCATCGGGGAGGCCTTCGCTGGGAGGAAGAGCAGCTCTGTCTTCCCCAGGTTCAGCTTCAGGTGGTGGGTGGACATCCATGCGGAGATGTCAGCCAGGCATGCAGAGATCCATGCCGGGACCTGGGTCTCAGATGGAGAGAAGGAGAGAATGAGTTGAGTGTCATCGGCATAACAGTGATAGGAAAAACCATGAGCAGAAATAACAGAACCAAGTGACTTGGTGTACAGGGAGAATAGGACGGGGCCTAGTACCAGGCCTTGCGGGACTCCGGTAGAGAGGATGTGGGGAGACAAGAGGGATCCTCTCGAGGCCACCTGGTATGACCAGTCAGCCAGGTAGGACTCAAACTATGTCAATGCAGATCCAGAGATTCCCATCTTGATGAGAGATGAGAGGGTGATCTGGTGGTCCACGGTGTCGAATGCTGCCGACAGGTCGAGGAGGAGGAGGACGGAGCTGAGGGATTGGGACTTAGCCACGTGAAGAGCCTCAGTGACCGCAAGGAGAGCAATCTCTGTGGAGTGGCCTGCTTTGAACCCAGATTGGTTAGAATCAAGCAGGTCGTTCTGTAGGAGATGAGCAGACAGTTGGTTATAGACAGTCCGCTCTAGTGTTTTGGAGAGGAATGGGAGGAGAGAGACAGGTCGGTAGCTTGAAATGACAGCAGGATTCAGAGAGGGTTTTTTGAGGAGGGTGACAACATGAGCGCATTTGAGGGAAGAGGGGATGGAGCCAGAGGAAAGAGAGGAGTTAATGACATTGGAGACAAAGGGGAGGATGTCCATAGCAATGGACTGGAAGAGGGGGGAAGGAATGGGATCGAGAGGGCAGGTGGTGGGACGGTGGGAGTGAACAAGTTGAAGGATGTCTGAGTCAGGGAGGGGCGAGAAGGAGGACAGAGGAGTGAGAGGTTTAGGTATCGAGATGGGTGAGGGAGAATTAGGTGAGGGAGAGGATGTGGGTAAGGAGTTGCGAATGTCATCAACCTTCTTGTGAAAGAAGGATACGAAGTAATCCGCGGTTAGAGAGGAGGGGGTGGGGAAGTAGTAGAGGAGAGGTTAGAGGAAAAGGTAGCCAGGAGTGTGCGGAAATCGGTCAGAGCCACAGGGGATTTGTATTTTCTCAATTTCCTTTCTGCTGCTCGCAGTTTTAGACGGTCAGCCCGAATGGAGTCAGTTAGCCAGGGCGTGGGGGGTTGGAGCAGGCTTAGTGGATAGAGGACAGAGTGAGTCAAAGGAGGAGGAGAGAGAGGAAAGTAGGATGGATGATGCTTCCTCAGCAGGTAGGCATCAGTAGGGGGAAGATAAGATAGAACGGTAGCTGACAGGGCAGCGGGGGAGAGAGAGCGGAGGTTGCAACGGACAAGGACAGTGGGAGCAGGTGGTTTAGGCACAGAGGGGAGGGGGAGGGAAAAAGACAGAAAGCAGTGGTCAGACACATGTAGAGGAGATACCGTAATGTTGGGTGAGGTGCAGTTCCTAGTGAAGACCAGGTCCAGTTGGTTACCAGCCTTGTGGGTGGATGGGGATTCAGCCACGGTGAAGTCAAAGGACTGAAGCAGGGGGAGAAATGCAGAGGCCTGAGGGGTCTCCAGCAGCAGGTTGAAGTCACCGAGGAGTAAGACAGGAGTGCCATCCTCAGGGAAGGAGCTGAGTAGGGCATCCTTCTCATCCAGGAAACTCCCCAGTGGACCTGGTGGGCGATAAAGGACAATGATGTGCAGTTTACATGGAACAGTGATAGTGACAGCATAAAATTCAAAGGAGGAAGGTGAGAAGTGAGGAAGAGGAACAATACCAAATCTCCACATGGGGGAGATCAGCATACCTGTCCCTCCACCTCTACCTGTGGGTCGTGGAGTGTGTGAGAAGGTGTAGGCAGCGGAGAGAGCAGCAGCTACAGTGTACCTTCACTGATAGCAGGCCCTTTACCAACTGAGACACACAACATGGGGTACATATCTTTGAACAGGGACTGGTAAATTATCCTACCATGTGGGATCAGCCTATTACATGCTCAAGTACAGTACCTACATTATAGGAAGAGAATAATTAAATCTGCCTCTTTAAATAGGTACAGAAACATGGTTGACAAAATGCACATTTTGTGTGTCATTACAATGCAAATAATTATCCCAAAAATAGAAATATGTTCAGAGATTGTAGATATAGACTTGAATATATGTTTTTATTATTATACAGACATCTTATGCAAAGTTATTAAACATGAAGAAAGCAGCATACATTTCAGTGACGTATGGAGTGTTCCATTTTCGTCAAAAGTTGAATACATAAGTTGTGGGGTTTGTTTAATATTACTGCAAAATGTGGGCTGTCAGCTAAGGGAAGAGCTACACAGTAATGTGTGGACTTTTCATCAGATTGCATCCCAGCGGCCTGCACTTCATTAAAGCCCAGAACATCAGCTCATATGTGCCCCATATGTCTCACAGGAAAGGGCACTTCCTCCTTGATTCTTAAAATAAACCCTACCCTCACCTCCTCTTACACTCTGACATTGGAAGGGAAGTAACAAAAATTATATTAAAAATATATTTTAAATCGAATCTTTGCACACAAAGGGGCTTCTCCTCTCTTATCTCCTGGGCTGGGGGTCGTATCCAGCAGGACCTTGAAGCACTCAATAAAACAGAGTTCTCAGATGCTGCGTAACCTCAGAGATATTAACCATGGGATTATGTGGCTTTCAGGTAATTTATGGTGCATTGCAATAGGCATGCTCCGTGAATGCTGTTGGAGGGAAATTAAGTCAGAAATGGATCTTAAATATCTGAAGTGCATGGAGATTCCCAGGCCTGTTTAAGCAGTCTCATTATGTTTCCATAGCGACAGTCTTCTGCATAACCGCAAAGATAGAGATACGGGAAAATAGTGGTCTGCGACTACTTTCAAACATGGGCCAGAGCAAACAAATGCCAGGCACCACCGGGCCCCACTTTTAGCACATGCTATGTTTAGTACATGATTTATGAGAAAAATTTTACATACAGTAATGAAAAATTTGCAAACAAACTCTCAACAAAACAAATGTATAATGGTTTCAGCATGGTTTTTTTATAGGTGAAATAAATGATCAGTTATGTACAGTGTTTTTTTGTTTTTTTGTCAAAGTTCGATAACAGTAGTCACGCATGGTATGGAATCTAATCCTGATCAAGCCAGTACCGACTGGCCGGGAGTCCAACACAGCAATGCAGTTGCTACCACGTTGCCCTGGGAGGGAAGGCTTCAATCAGCATCCCTCTGTTCTATCAGGTGCCTGCAGTCACCAACTGTGCAAGCAGTGTATTCCTCCAACACACTGACTGAACAGCTTAACTTCAGGAGTAAACAGTAGTGGCAGCTGTGGCAGCTTTCCCGAATTGACGGAAGACGTTGTAGTGATGGGACAGGTTCACAAATAAATCCTCAAGTGGATACCACTGTAATACAGGTAATTGTTGACCAAAATATGTACTGTAAGCACTGTCAAGAATGGGAAGCTGGCTTAATTCCTTGTGCTTACATACTTATCCGGGTATACACACACACACAAGCATTTTACATGGCCAGCATACTGTATCTGCAGACTGTCTCTAAGTTACTAAAGGCTGCATTTCAACAATTCCAGTGGTGGGAAGCCCTTCCGAATTGGAGCCAGCACTTATTTTCACCTTTGTGGAAAAATAATTATAGCAGTATATCTAAAATAAGCAGACCTTCTTTTGGTGGAATAAAATAACCCCAGTAAAGTTTTTCTTCAGCTTTGTCTATAACTGCAGTGGATAAGGGGGTTGTTGCTAATGGGTGTGGTAGTGTAGTGGATGGACTGCAGTTTAACACAATGCTGTAAATTAACAGAAATTGTTTCACAGGGGCAAATTAAGGGACAGAACACGATTGCAACTGTCATACTGTTTGTGTTACATGCTGCCACCTCTAGTTTATATACAGTCAGGTCCATAAATATTTGGACATTTACAAAGTTATTGTTATTTTATTTTATCAAAGTTCAGAGTTTCAGCTTTAATTTGAGGGTACTTACATCCAAATTGGGTGAATGGTGTAGGAATTACAGCACTTTGTATATGTGGTCCCCCCCTTTTTAAGGGACCAAAAGTAATTGGACAGTTGGCTGCCATCATTAAGATGAAAAATCTAAACAAACCCATCAGAGAGATTAGGTGTGGCCAAATCAACTGTTTGGTACATTCTTAGAAAGAAAGAAAGCACTGGTGAGCTCAGGGACACCAAAAGGCCCGGAAGACCATGGAAAACAACTGTGGTTGATGACAGAAGAATTCTTTCCCTGGTGAAGAAAAACCCCTTCACAACAGTTGGTCAAATCAAGAACACCCTTCAGGAGGTAGGTGTATCTGTGTCAAAGTCAACAATCAAGAGAAGACTTCACCAGAGTAAATACAGAGGGTTTACCACAAGATGTAAACCATTGGTAAGCCTCAAAAACAGGAAGACCAGATTAGTTTGCCAAAAAACATCTAAAAAAGCCTGTACAGTTCTGGAACAACATCCTATGGACAGATGAGACAAAGATCAACTTGTACCAGGATGATGGGAAGAGAAGGGAGTATGGAGAAGGGAAGGAACTGCTCATGATCCGAAGCATACCACCTCATCTGTGAAGCATGGTGGAGGTAGTGTTATGGCGTGGGCATGTATGGCTGCCAATGGAACTGGTTCCCTTGTATTTATTGATGATGTGACTGCTGACAAAAGCAGCAGGATGAATTCTGAAGTATATAGGGCTATATTATCTGCTCAAATTCAGCCAAATGCTTAAAAACTAATTGGACGGCGCTTCACAGTGCAGATGGACAATGACCCAAAGCATACTGTGAAAGCAACCCAAGACCCAAGGCAAAGAAGTGGAATGTTCTGCAATGGTCAAGTCAATCACCTGACCTGAATCCAATTGAGCAAGCATGCATTTCACTTGCTGAAGGCAAAACGCACTAAGAACAAACGGGACCTAAAGACAGCGGCAGTAAAGGTCTGGCAGAGCATCACCAGGGAAGAAACCCAGCGTCTGGCGATGTTTATGGGTTTCAGACAAAGGCTTTGCAACCAAGTATTAAAAATGACAATTTAATTTATGACTATGTTAGTTTGTGTAATGACTTTTGAGCCCCTAAAATTGGGGGGGCTATGTATGAAAATGGTTGTAATTCCTACACGGTTCATACAATGTTTTTGACAAAACCCTTAAATTAAAGCTGAAAGTCTACCCTTAAAGCACATCTTGATTGTTTCATTTCAAATCCATTGTGCTGGCATACAGAGCCAAAATGATGAAAATTGTGTCACTGTCCAAATACTTATGGACCTGACTCTAATTCTGTGAATAAAGTACAGCGCCATTTTTGTTGGACTCTCTGGATAGTGAAAGCTTGATATATGGTGCAATTGAATTGACAGAAGGCAACCAGACTATCAAATCGCTCTAACTTAGTTAACTGTTAACCCCCCCCCCTAACCCTACGTTAGTGTTTTTTGTAGTGAGTGTTGCTGCATGGTCTGCAAGGATCTTAACCGAAGGAAGTAACTTAAGATCCACTTAGGCGTGGCATTTCCAGGCGCAGTCAGCAGGATCCTCCCACATACACAGAAAACATGGTGGATGAGGAGAACAGAGTGGTAAACATGCTAATGATGTCCTGGTTTGTAGACAGTCCATGTGTGCCTAAGCTCAAGAAAAAAGATAGCAGAATCCCACAAATACAGACTTACTTATGAGTGCAGTGGTTAATGGAGCAGCAAGAGGTAGACTTTGTGTTGAGTGCTTTACAGGGGGAGGCTAAATGGAAGATGCTATTCCTCCCAGCTTAGCACAGCTGCTAAGATATGAACAGTATGGCAAACAAATAAACAGCTCAGTTAAGAACCAGTATTTTACATGCAGGTAGCAGGCTCTATTCCAGTGGTTCCTGAAGTAAGATCCAGTGTCGTGGGTGGAGGACCTCCAGTGGCTGACTCTGAAAGCGGTGAACAGCTTCCAGCTACCTTACATTGGCTGCGCCATCCTTGATTTTGAAGTTGGTAGGAAGACCATCCCAGCAAAGGGGGTGATCATCTTGGAGGATCAACATCTGTTAGCCAACTACCATTGGCAACTATCATTGGCATGAATTAGATTAGCCAGTGCTGGGAAGTGTGTTTCCAGATGAGGCACCCAGATCTGGCTGCTTTTAAATCCATCCTGCTGTGTTGAGCCAGAGGGGCCTGGGACTAGACCTTCAACTCAAGGAGCTACTGAGGAGGTGGGCCCAGGTGTTTGCAACCCATGACAATGACTACAGCCATACTGACATTGCCTTTCTTGAGATTCCCACGGGCGATGCACCCCCAACACAGGAGCTCTACCGGCTTGTTCCCTCCAGCTGGTACCCAGAGCTCAGGTCCTTGCTCAAGGGGATACTGGAAGGGGATATTATTGTAGTGAGCTCCAGCCCCTGGGCTGTGCCCCCATGGTTATTGTCAAGAAGAAGGATGGTTGCTGGCGCTTCTGCATCAACTCCAGGAAGCTGAATGCCATGACCCACTGTGATGCTTACCCCCTCCCCCAGATGAAGGAGTCCCTAATGGTACTGAAACAGGCAGCGTGGTACTCGACCCTGGACCTGGCTAGTAGGTATTAGCATGTTGAGGTGAATCCACGTATTTACCATGCCTATTGGGCTGTTCCAGTTTGAGCGGATGCCCTTCGGCCTGTGTAATTCCCCACCCACATTCCAATGGTTGATGCAAAATTGCCTCGGTTCACAGCTCCACAACTACCTGCTGATCTATCTGGATATATTCTGGTGCTCCAGAAGCTAAAATTACACCCAGAGAAATGTGACTGTTGCTGTCACATTGTCAGCCATCAGGGGGGTGATTACAGACCCAGAGAAGGTGGTGGTCTGTCCTTACAACTTCTCTAGACGTGCATGGCTTTGTGGGCTTTGTGGGGTACTACAGGTGCTTTATCCTTGCATTTGCAAACTTAAGGTGGCTGCCCCTATCCATTGCTTGCTACAAGGTACAATGGGTGCCAAGATGGCTTGTGTGCAGTGGGCTGCAGATTGCCAGATCATATTTGAAACCCTTAATCAAGCTCTGCTACGATAAGGTTGTTTCCTTTGCTATGATCTTGTGAACCTATTATTCTGATATTGTTGCTGTGTCCATTGGAGTGTGTACTGAGATTTGCTGTGCTATCCACTGAATTGATAATAAAAACACGTGTGACGGTCTCACTCAGGTCTGCTTGTTTAGCCTGTACTATTCCATCCTGCCCCTTCTCTGCCTGTCTAGCCAATGCCAAGCTGTTTATATGAATCTTTATATAACTGAGATAGAGGGAGAGAGAGAAAGAGAGAGACAGAAGGAGAGAATTAGATGGAGAAGAAGGGGAGATAAAGAGAGACAGAAGTGGATAAGTAGAAAGAGAGAGAGAAGCCTGTTTTCAGTTGCAGGCCTCTCTTGTGCTTCCCCTGGTGACCCCTGTGACCCATGAGGCTGTGTGGATTCCCATTTTCCCACAGCAGCTGCCTCATCCTCAGTGGCTTAGCAGAGCAAACACATACCGGCACGTCCCCTCCGCACAGGCCCATACCCATGATCAGGCCCAACAAAGGGGGCTGTGGAGAAGGCCCAGCCAATATTGCCTAATCCGCCTGCCCTATTCAGGAGTCCACATCCCGGCTCCCTGTCATTAAGCCTGTTTTTAAGGTGTGAAGGCTCTCGTAAGCTCTGAAAATACTTGAATGCTTAAAAAAATCTCAAAGATTTTGTCTAGCTAATCATGGTTTGGTGAGAGTCAGATTGTTCTTTGGAGCAGGAGTGGTGTGGGGATTCTGTGTTAAGTTAGTGTTGGTGCCTTTGTGCCTGCTGATATACAGACATTCTCAATTAAATCAACCTAGGAGATCAAAGTTACAAATGCACAAAATGGAAGCTCCCTTTATAATCTCTACAGTAAATGTATTTTAATTAATTTTAGTATGCACTTTTTCTCACATTGTTACTTATTTGAGTTTTCCAAGTTGGAGAGAGGTGTTTGCAGACAATGCCGAACCGATTACCTGCAAGCTATTAACACCTATTTCCCAGCACCAACGTATGATTGTCCTTAGTGCCTCCTTTGTTTTTTTAAATGTGTTTTTAAATTTTTTCCCCCGTTTTTCTCACAATTTATTAGCCAATTCAACCCTCTACTTATTTTGATTCGCCCTCCCCTCATGAGCCTGCCTCCTCCAAGACGAAACTTCACCCACCTGCTCTTTAGGAATGCTCTACTGTTCCTCAGCGAGCTTGTGCCGCCAAAAGCTGCCCCCGATCAGGGCTCCAGGCCAGAGTCAGACTGATGCAATCGGGTGAATGGCTCTGTTTCTTTTCTCTCAAACTCCCTCTTAATCTCTCCCTCTCTCTCTCTGTTTTTTATGAAACGTGAAATGTTTTGTTGTTGGGTTGAGTATTCTCATTTCCACGGCAACCACAACCTATTTCTGCTGAACAACTATGCAAGATCTGACCACACCTCTGACTGACCCCCTCACCTGCTTCCATTGACATCGAACAGCAGACATCACCTATCAAACTGCAACGTTAGGTGCACCTATCAAAATGCAACTTTGAATGCACCTATCAAACCACATTTGGCGGCTTATCAAACCTTTAACCTATCAAGCCACACCTATCAAATTGCCATGTTGGGTGCACCCATCAAACTGCAATGATGGGTGCATTCACCCTTGAATGAATACATCCAAGAAAATTTCTTGAATCATAAATATTGTCATTTCTGTTAAATGAAGAATGGAAGTTTTTTCAAATATATTGCTCTCCCATTTTAAAAGTATGTGATCTATTGTGAATGCTACTGGTACAATGAGGAATATTACTTTGATTATAGTCAAGATCATTATAGTGTTGAATATTGAAACCATTACTTTTATTGACATTAACATCTTAAGCTGCACAAACAGAAAATCATAAACATCCAACAAAAGGATTTGCACAATAACATTCACTGTCTTTCATGGGGAAAGTAGGTTGAGAAAACCTATGTTTTAATAATCCTATTTTTCTAGAATACCAGGCTAGAACTAAACCTTTATTATTGATCAGAGGTGCAAAGACAACTTGGTGAATGGACAATAGAGTAATATATCATATAATGCAGACTACACACAAAATAAAATAATTTCTTAAATGTGTTATTGTGCTTAAACTGAAACCAGTCTGTTAAATGTTTTTCATAAACATTGGCTGTCATAAATGTGGTGATTTAGCTCTTCCTTATTACCCTCACATTATGAAAATATTCCATTTGGAAGTGTACCTTGAAGAAATAATTAAGATATTTGCAGATTTAGTTTTCTAAAGTTATTTTTGCAGTGTTGTTGTTTTTTGTTATTTTACATGCATATTATCCACTGTTTTCACAAGAGCAAGTAGTAATTAGATTAAATTCCAGGTCATTTGCGGCTTCACAAAAGAATTCTATAATAAAAACGCTTTCCTGGAGTGTGGGGAGAAAATGACCCAATAGTGCCCATGGACCGCTCGAGGTATTCATTTTCTCTCTCCAGTGGTTTGTGGCTCCCACAACTCTGGAGTTGTCACTTGAACAGTCATTATATTTGAGACCCCTTCTGCGCTCAGTATGAACCACAAAGCAGATAGCAAAACATTTCTGAAAAACACAGTGGAAGCAAGAATGTGTACTTCAACTAAATTGTGTTTTGGTGCAGCATGTAGCTTTTAATGGTCTTGTGGAATGCATCAATGTCATCCAGTCACGTAAACCGCTAGGGAGGAACGATGGTTGGTCAATTTGTGTTTATGACATTTTATTCATTCCTATTATTAGTTGTTGGGTTTATGTGGCTGAATCAAATAATTTGAAGTAATATTGCTTTGCATATTAATTCCAAACTAGAATGTTGTTTTGAACCGCACATACAGTAACAGAAGAAAAATAATTTTGATGGTATCTCATGGTGTGTAGTAATCCTAAACATGAAAACCATGTCAGCTTTGTTAGTAACAACATCTTATATTCTCATATATGAAGCCACTTTCCCACCATTTCCTTTCTTTATCTTCAGATTATTTTGAAATATCTGTTTTGGCTTTACTACTCTAATAGTGTGCTCTCTGAATGTGAATGTGGATTCTATTATAAATACATTTAAAATAAAAATGTAATCCATGCTTCACTCAAAAGGAACTTGACATTGAGTCAAATCATTTGTTTATCCTTATTTCAATGTCTCCTATTCCTGTATATATCTCAAATGATGGATTTACTTCTAATGTTTTCTCTAATGAATAAAATCAAACTGAAATAGTGACCTTGGAATATTGTGTAGGTCTAGAAATATATTATAATCCTTGCACAGGTGTATAAATTTATTATAATTGTTGCACATATTGTAGACATGCATTATAATCATTGGGCACATGTAGAGACGCATTGTAATCATTGGACAGGTGTAGAATTGTATTATGATCAGTACACATGTTTAAATTTCACAGTCATCATGCAGGGTGTGATATAGACATTGAGGATATATTGTGCAAATAGGTGTTGAGGGGTTACCAGGTGAACAACAGACCTAATTGGACCAGCTAACTGGCCAGACACATTTGCAATAATTGGCAGAGTGAGGCTTTGTGAGCAATGGATGGAGCTACAGTTGCAAGTTCTGCCAAAAACGGACTTGTATGAACCAATCAAAAAGCTTTGCTCTTCATTGGCTGAATAGAGCATGGGACTGTTTTGAGAATGTGCAGCATGTCAAAGAAAGGGGATATAGCAATTGGGGATTACAATGAATCAATAAAGCAAATTAGGGGGCTTAATGTGATATTTTACAGTATTTAAAAAGTGAAATGCTATGTGTTTATAGGAAAAGAGAGAGTAACCTAGCCAACTAGTTCTTGTGATTGTGATGGTGATGATTTCACTGTACTACTCACAAAATGAAATTAAGTGAAATACACTTGAAATGCAGTTGTAAACAGGTTTTATATATATTTATGTGTACAAACACATTTGTTACATTGTTCCTCTGTATTGCTTCTGTTGCTAAAGTGTAATTACACAGGTATTAGGATTACTTAATGTAAAGTTGGACAATGTTCAAACTGCTTCATAATAGGGTACACAAATGTAAATGAGTGATGAAAAAAATATTTTTAATAGTCAAAAACAACAACAACAACACATAGCTCTGTGGCCTGTGTTCAATAAAGAATTGCCCTTGGTTTTGACTCACAATTAAATGCAGGGTTTTTTTCCTTCACAGTTTTTAATTAATCCTGGTGATTGCCAAATCTGCCAAGTTGTGCAGAGCCAACACAAAGGCTGGCAAAAAATGCTTTAGAGGAGAATTTGCACTTATATGCTCTCTCCCAAATGAACAGGACATTGTGGTACCTATGAATATAACTTGACATTCCTGAAATTGCCTGAAATTGTATTGAGACACAAGGGTATGGCAAAGATGGCAATGTTTGAGGAGCAGGTCAAGTTATGTAAAGTTCTGATTTGTGCCTGATGTTTTCACTATTGGTGTCTTCTTCTTCGTCTTAGAAATAGAATTCATAATAGGATACACAAATGAAAAATAGATACACACATACAAGCATACAAGGATACTTTTAAGTGCTCCATTTACAGAGCTTCAACGCCCTAATTAATACATGTTCTCTTTCTGTGTATAAAATTCCCACTGACAAAAATCCACAATTACAATTTTGGTTAGGCCTTATCCAAGATTTGACTGTTAAAATCTTGGATACCTGTAGCAGTTTTTTGTGGTCTAGTAATGCCTTCCATAATCATGTCTGTTAAATGGAAAAAAGCTGCCTGCTGTCTGCATAGAACACAGGATGTTTTGCATGCTGTGAGGCTGCAGTTGCCTCTCCAAACCCCCTGGCCATTCACACCACTACTGGTTCAGTCTGTTCACATAAGCAGATGGGGAAAGACCATGTGAGCATTTTAAAATAAGTCAAAGACATGAATGATGTAAAAGCTGTCAAGAATTACTTTTAAAATAGGATTAATTGATGAACCAGCAGCATTTATTTGCCTAATATACTGTATTTTGATATTTACTTTATAATCATGTCTGATTATAAAGTAAAATTATTTGTTTAATTGTTGATTGTGTTGCTTTAAGCCAGGTAATGATGCAATCAGCCAGAGGATAAAAATACTAGCATGCACAATCAGTTGATCGGTCTGGAAAAGCAATGGGCAGTGTTTAATTCACCTAAAACAATTCAAATTTGTTTCTGCTGTGCTATATATTGTTTGGTGTGCTGGTGAAATTTGACATCAACAAGGTCCACGTCTACAAGTGCAAGGCTTTGATGTATAAACTAAAAACCAACGGACCAAGGGCAGATCCCTGAGGGAGCCCATACTATTTTTTTCTAGGTTTTAATTGATAAATTGTGATAAATAATAAATATTGAACAAACTATACATTGATCTCTGTTCTTAAGATCACATTCAAACCAATCAATAGTTTCTACAGATAAGTTAAACGTACTTAATAATTCATCAAAGTTGTTTTTTTGTTTTCTTTTTAACTTGGCAGAGACAAAGAGAGGCTTCCCATTTTGTTAGGTGGTGATTTTCTGCAATTTCTGATCATTTAATAATTATGTTGTCAGGACAGCCATTGACTTTTTAAATGTATGTCATTTATGTCATTTCAGTAACTACCATAAGGTTATACAACTCCTAAGGGCCATACTTACCGGAATCTGTGCCTGCCTGAGGCATTTCAAAGTAGTCAACTGTGTGGGACTTTCTGTTTCTAGAGCCATAGAATGATAGTATGTTTATCTTTAGAATGTATCTGGCTTTACAACACATGTTGCCAGCTACTGACACAAGTGAGTAGACCTGCCTGTTTTGTCTGATGAAATGCACATCATACATTAGATATAGCCTGTCATATGGTAATACTGTTATGGCCTATGACATTCTGTTATGGACAGGCACTGTGATTTGAGTTTGCTTTATGGCTCTACACTAATTATTTTCCACTGTAATACGCTTTAAAAGTAGGCCTATCTAATTCTGAAGATGACATATGCATTCAAGTTTATCTACCATGCAGGGTAATAATTGGACCTAATGACTCCCACAAGATGGCTGCACATACCATACCAGATCCGCCGCCATGTTTAACATTTGGGAACAGCTTTGTGAAGCTTACAACATACAGACTGGTTCAGGTGTAGATTCAGTTCTGTGGTCATTTTTGATGCCATTGTTTTGTGGATTTTTAAGTGTCCATCTGTCACCTGTCGCTGAGCTTCAATTGTGAATACTGTTTTTCTGCAATTTTTCCTTTTTTGGCATATGCCGTCATGATTTTCAACACAGCTATATCTTTCAATTGTGTTTAATATTTAATATGGTTATCCTTTCAAATGCAAAAAAAATCAACACAGTTCTCACAGTAGTCTTCTTTTATAAAGGATATGGGGATTAATGATTAATGTCATTGCTGAGCAGTAGAGAAAAAAATAAAAGGCAGGTAGGTGTGTGTGTGAGTGAGAGAGTGTGGAAGAGAGAGATAATTGGGACATGTGCACAGACTTGATAAATATTATGTACTGGATGTTATGTTGTAGGTGTATGGTTGTCATTTAATGTGTCTTTAATGGCAGGATAAATAGACAGGGTCACAATACAAGCCCTCCCAGTCACTAATATCCAACAGGTTATTTGAGCTCTTAGCCAACTGGTCACCCAAACCCCTGTTGCATGCTAATTACAGGTGTATTCCTATAAGGGAGAGAACACACAGGGCCCAGTGACCCCTGTGAAAGTCACCCAAGTGCATTTGATTTACTGCAGTCATGATAAACTGGCCCTTCAGTGTATGAGTCAACATATTGTACTGAATGCTGCCAGTGAGCAGCCATAAAATAGTGACAGGTTTGGACTAACAACTATAAGACACAGGGCAAATTGTGTTTGTGAAGAATAAAAAACGATATCTTGCATTTATTTGTAAACAAGAGTTGATGACATGTTGATTGAATCCTGGCAATTGTTGGCCATTTTTATTCTCTTTCAATTCTATATTTGTTCTGTTAAAAACAAACAAATCAACAAATGCACCTCCACTAAGGTCATAGCACAGCATGAATGCCATGGAGAGCCACTGCGTATCAGTGTTCAGTGCAGAACTTATTAACATTATTAAAGCCTCGTTTCAGCACAGCTCATCCCAGAGACATCCCTCAAACTGCCTTGCCAGGACAACCTATTAATATGGGATGTTATAATTGAGAAGCATGGTGTTAATGTGATTACAGTCTTTAGCTTGAGTGAATGCGCCAAAAAAAACTAAAGCTTTCCCTATGCCAGGTGGATGCCTGTATTTTTTGTCAGGACTTTTATACACAGAAAGAGGATATCTATTAGGGAGGGTGATTCAGCTCGGTTCACATCACAGTGCTTCACAGTTGATGTTATACAGTTTTACATACAATAAAAAAGTAAACCTGTATTTTTTCACCATTGTAAGACATAGGCAGTCTGTCTTAATGTGGATCTAGAAGATAATGTTTGGCATCATGTAATGATGACATTAATAATGATGCTATAATAATGACCTTAATGAATAAAACATACCGATAATGACAGTGACAATGTTATAATGATGATAATAATAATGACAACATAATAATTATAATATTGACAGTGTGGCCTTTACTGAAATGACTGAGGCATGCAGCATATGATGAATGAATCCTCTTATGTCCTCTCAGAAAAGAAGGCTCTGAACTGAACTGGTCATGAGAATGTAACACCTCTATCTCGGGAAATGTGGAATTTAAGACTACGCTGTGGGGTTGACTGAATTTGACCTGACACCCTATGGCCCAGTTCACTGACCTGAGTGCCTCTCACAGCTCAATCCAGTCTGCCCTCTACAAACGTTACCCGGAAGCACCCCGATTATGCCTAATAAGCTTAGGAAAGGGCCCAGGGTATATCTACCTATATCTTGGCTGTACACTTGATTTATAAAAGCATGCTCTGTGCTAGTCATTCTCCATTACTGCTCTGGTGTCTGCAGTTCATGGCTTGTACCAGTGGATCCTATCAGGTCTCAGCTCTGTTTGCTGAAGCCATCACCAAAAAGCACCATAATGTCAACCTCTGTGACTTGAGCCAGCTTATTCACCGTTGACCGTGAAACAAAGACGTTTCAACACTGCAGAAAAGCACACTGTCCTTAATGCATCTCAAATATCACTTAGAATTCAAAATGTGAACATATTTAATAGGGAACAAAATATGAAAAATGTATTGTTTTGTAAGTTCCAAACCATTTAGCAAATTCCTATAAATAAAAAATGGATACAGCGGTGACACTGAGGAGGAGAAGACTTTTTTTATTATTCATTTATGGTGAAGTATTTATGAGGTCGGATTAATGACACTGCTTATGCTGGATCGTACAGTGCCTGGTGGACTGGGTCATTTCTGCTGCCAGAGTTCACAGAATCTCAGTTGGATTCACCAGTGGACTCTTATACTGCAACATGTGATTATGATCAGGGACAGTCTGTGCCTGCATTTTGGTGGGACATGATCAAATGTTTTAGCTCATGTATTTTTGTCCAACCTCTTCATACATTTAAAATATTTGCTGTTCAGTGACAAGTGAGAATATTGTTTATCTGGGAATGATGGAAAACTCACCTTTTCTAGTCATAACTACACCTCAATTAATTATATATACACTCAGTGGCCACTTTATTAGGTACACCTTTACACCTGCTCATTAATGCAATTATCTAATTAGCCAATTATGTGGCAGAAATTGCCACTGGTCAAGACGTTCAGTTGTTGTTCAGACCAAAAATCAGAATGGGGAAGAAATGTGATCTAAGTGACTTTGACCGTGGAATGATTGTTGTTGCCAGATGGGGTGGTGTGAGTATCTCAGAAACTGCTGATCTCATGGGATTTTTAAGCACAACAGTCTCTAGAGTTTACATAGAATGGTGCGAAAAACAAAAAACATCCAGTGAGCGAAAACGCCTTGTTAATGAGAGAGGTCAGAGGAGAATGGCCAGACTGGTTCAAGCTGACAAGAAGGCAACAGTAACTCAAATAACCACACGTTACAACAGTGGTATGCAGAAGAGCATCTCTGAATACACAACACGTCAAATCTTGAAGTGGATGGGCTACAGCAGCAGAAGACCACACCGGGTTCCAGGGTTCCACTCCTGTCAGCTAAGAACAGGAAAGTGAGGCTACAGTGGGCACAGGCTCACCAAAACTGAACAGTTGAAGATTGGAAAAACGTCACCTTAGTCTGATGAATCTCAATTTCTGCTGTAACATGCAGATGGTACGGTCAGAATTTGGTGTAAACAACATGAATCCATGCATCCATCCTGCCTTGTGTTAATGGTTCAGGCTGGTGGTGGTGGTATAATGGTGTAGGAAATGTTTTCTTGGCACACATTAGGCCCCTTAATACCAATTGAGCATCGTTTAAATGCCACAGCCTCGTTGCTGACCATGTGTATCCCTTTATGGCCACAGTCTACCCATCTTATAATCGTTACTTCCAACAGGATAATGCGCCATGTCACAAAGCACACGTCATCTCAAGCTGGTTCCACGAACATGACAATGATTTCAGTGTACTCCAATGGCCTCCGCAGTCACCAGATCTCAGTCCAATAGAGAACCTTTGGGATGTGGTGGACTGTGAATTTTGCAACATGCATGTGCAGCCGACAAATCTGGAGCAACTACGTGATGCTATCATGTCAACATGGACCAGAATCTCTGAGGAATGTTTCCAGCACCTTGTTGAATCCATGCCACAAAGAATTCAGGCTGTTCTGGGGGCAAAGGGGGGTCCTACCCAGTACTAGAAAGGTGTACCTAATACAGTGGCCACTGAGTGTATATATACAAAGGAATATATATATATATATATATATATTCCTTTGTATTAGGGATTTTGCTGCATGTATTTCAACGCCAATGGAATTGGACTGTAGCTTACTGATATATAGCTCAAGTCATGATTTTTAGCAATTTTAGTGCACTTCTATAAGTTGCTTTTGAAAAAAGCATCTGCTAAATGACTAAATAGTCATTCTAAATTCTAAATTGGAAACAGGTCTTACAGGAATTTCATGTCAATAAGCATGAAAAAAAAAGTTTATAAACGGTAAACCTTACCTCCACTTTTCATCGATTTTGTTATGTTATACTACACTCTAACCACTTTACGATACGTACTTCCATGGGCCGTTAATCCCTCAGTGTATAACTAGGGTGGGTGTGGGGGGGAGAACACGATCCTGTGGTCATTTGTTTATGCCCGGTCTCTGTCCCCACACTGGTCACACGCAAAGTTATACTTCCTGCAAAGCCTTCACTGCTTGAAGCGGTTTTTCAATGAATCAACAACCTCAAGCTAATTCCGTTTGGCAAAAAACGGGTGGAGTTACCCAGAGGTCCATAAAAGCAGAGGAATTTATCTTAATTGCCAGTGTTAATGTTTCACCAATGTAATCTGGTTAAAGCCCCCCATTACTCTTTCAAATAAGGTGCATGAAGCACTCCTGTTCCGTACAATAAATAAGAACGATTAAAATCAGAGAAAATTTGTGTGGATGGTGGAGCCATTATAAATGTGGGCAGCACAGACTCATTACTTTTTATTCTGAGCACCCTTACAGTAGACACCTTATTATTTAATAAGAAATAGTGAATCATGCCTCTTGAGTCACTGCTGTGCCATCTGCACCCATGCAAGGAGCACTGCAGCAAAACCGTGTACACTCCTGAGATACACTCAGCAACCCAGTGATTATTTTACACACTAAAGGTCACACAGTACTGCAGATGAACTACTATGTATTGGAGAGGTAAATCTCACTAACAATGGTAATCTGTGAGTGCCTGAGAGATCATTGGGAGAATCTAATGCAATGATAATGTGAGGAAACCTAACAAACAAATTCACCCTTAACTTGGTGGGACAAAGCCAATTTTGTACTGTCAGACTGCTGGTCGTGGTTGGCTAATGATGTTGCCCAGACTCAAACTATATACTCTGTAACTAGTTTACAGACCTGAGGCTTAGCAGGTAAAACATTAACTCTGTAACGCGTTTGCACACCTGAGGTCTACCAGCTAAAACACTTCAGTAGTGGCAGGATCCCCCTCCTCTCTTACATGCTCTGTGTATTGTCTCTTGCCAGCACCAGTGTTATATCAGGGAACACAGGAGAGTGGAGGTGGAATTTCAGACTGCAGTCACAGGAGCGGAATATAAGCTGCTGGTCTGTTTCCAGACCCAGAGTGCTCACAGTGGCAGGATCTAGAGGATTTTTTTTAAACCATATACATTCCAGCCTGCCCCCACTTTGCATTTCATTGTTAAAATGCATGGCTACCAGATGTAGGCAGGTTCTCTGTTCCCTGATATAACACTGGTGGAACGATCCTCCACACTTGATCAGGACTGCGGAATCACTTTCAATCTTCCTCAAGAGACTCAAAACCCACCTTTTCAGCCTCTATTACCATTGAATTCTGTACATCTAACCAATTGTCATCACCACTCCTTACATGGTCAATACTGCTTCTCGTAATATGTATGCTTAAAACATTCTCAAAAAGTAGTTACCTTTTCCTTCTGGGTGTTACAGGTATGGTATGCAGTTGCCAACAATGATGTCTATTGCTGTATTACTGCACTGATCTCTTGCGCGAACAATGATTGATCATACCATGTATTCATGCACATCTTGTAAGTTGTTCTGGATAATAGCGTCTGCTAAATGCTTAAAATGTAAAATGTAAAATGTGAACAGGGAACTTGTCCACATCTGGTAGCCATGTATTTTGACAATGAAATGCAAAGTGGGGGCAGGCTGGAATGTACATCATTAAAGAAATCCTCTAGATCCTGTCACTGTGAGCACTCTGGGTCTAGAAACAAATGGCTCATATTCAGCTCCTGTGACTGCAGTCTGCAATTCCACCTCCACCCTCCATCAAAGCAGAGCCCTGAAATAATGGTACATGGGCCTCATTTATTAGCTGCGCACGCAGACAAATTCCATCCTAAACTGTGACTAGAGGCAAAACCCACGCATAATGAGTGATTTATCGAAACTGAAGGCGATGTGGAAATGTTCTTAGCTTCAACAACACCTCAGAACTGCTGTACACAGGTTTTCTGGTGGCTGAAGAAGAGTCAATGTACTTTTGGGCTATTTTGCATTTATTTAATGAAATGGGTTTTTATACCGAGCTATGGTTATATACAACTCAATTCTGTGTGCAGTTGTTTAGACCAATTCAGTCACATTAGATCAGTGGTTTCTGGTTGGAAAGCAGAGTACTTTTTAAATTGATAAGGTGTATTGTATTGTCAAAAGTTTGAGTACACCTGCTGGAAACTAGCTTTATCTCATAATTGACAATGTTTTACACCATATAAGTTTCATATAAGTTTCTTTAAATACTTAATACGATAAACAGAAGGAACATCAAAGCAATGTTCAATACAATGTAATTGAAAATTGAATCTTGGATTCCTCAAAATAGCCACCCTTTGCTGTGATAAGCGCCACACACATGGGCCATTCGGTTAATAAGTTTCAGCAGGAAATCACCCGATATGTCTTCCCAGCTCTCCTGCAGCAATTCCCAGAGGCACTTGTGGGTTGCTTTGCTTTGACTGTTCTGTCCAGTTCATCCCTTACAAGTTCTATGGGATTGAAGTCTGGACACTGGGCAGGCCAGGTCCTTAGTTTGAGTTGTCCTTCACGTCCCCCCTTCACCAGATAGTTCTTGCACAACATCAAGGTGTGTTTCGGGTCGTTATCTTGCTCAAGAATGAAGGAGTGCCCACTTAGCCGTAGTCCAGATGGAAGGTGTACTCAAACCTTTGACTGGTACTGTATGTATATGTACATACTACTATACATTTCCCTCTTTATATTTCATAGAATTTCAATAACAAATAAATAAAAAATTACATACAATTAACACCAGCCAAAAAAAGGTGTCCTTGTAGGCATTCAATCAGCACAGTAAAGTGATTAATTATACAATTAATTGGAACCATTATAAAATCAATGAGTTTACCAAATACAGTGAGGGTGAAAGAAAGGAAAAATAAACATGGATGGAATGCCAAATACGAAAAGCATGTCTTTGAGCAAACGAGTGCAATGGAATCTGCCTGGTTCACCCCAAACATATGGATTGAATTTATTTTGCACAGCTTGACATTCAACAATAAACCCACAAAAAAGAACAATAGACTGATATTTACAAATAAAAAACATCAGCTAAAGTCTGAGATTAACACCAAGGGGGGGATTATCTGTCAGCAGAGGGAAAGCCAGCCTTGAACGGCAGCTGGATGCCATTCAAGATTTGATAGATGCGTTCTTAAACTCAAATATTCCACTTTAAAAAGTGGATAATACCAAAATATATACATTTTCAAACAAGCACGTAATACACGGTGGGACAATTCCATCAGCTAGACAGCTTCTACAGAAGTATGTGCCGCAGACTGCTGATTTGCATAAAATCTAAATAAAATAACTAATAAAAACCTTTGACAGCATATCTGTGTCATTTTGTTATAAACTTTTTTTCCTGCAGGTTGAATATTACATAACCACATTCTTTCTTAAAATGTGAGTAGGCTATTTCCCACAAAAACAGCATACACCCGCACAACATTTTAAAATACTGCCTCATGTCCACGATTCAACACGTGATAGTGTGGAATGTAAACATTGCTGTCAATCATCATCTGTGCTGAATTATTAACAAATCATTTATCAATGTAGATGATTGGAGGGGTGCAACTTGATAATTGTTTGACACGTGGCTTGGAAAAGGGTGCTATTGACCTCTTTTGTTTGTTGATGACTGTGACAGTACATGCAACAAAACAATTTGAGATTTTGAGATGTTACAGAATGGTGGCCCTAATTATGACTGATGCTGTACTTCACATTAATCCAAGTCTTGCACCCAACATCAAATTAAACCATTTATTTTACATTTTCAGAGTTCCCGGCACTTCAAAAAAGTCAAAAGTAAAAGCACAGTTTTAATAAAAGTTTTAAACATGCTGCAAAGACCATTGGAATAGAACATTAGAGCAAACATGTTAGACCCTTATTTCCATGTACAGTGTATGATTCAGTTCAGAGTAATTCCCTGTTTATTTCACTCCTGCTAAAGCACCATATTTCATAGTGGCCATCACATAGATTATGATGAAATTAATACTTCTACCCAGGGCCGGCTCTACACATTTTGGTGCCCTAGGTGAGATTGGCATTTGGGTGCCCCCCCCCCCAACAAAACATCAATCAGACATCACCATGGAAGCTAGCCACATTATTATCACTGATATAATGTTGTAGCCTACTACTAATTTTGGTAGCCTAATAATAAAGCTTGAGACTCAAGGCAAGCATGAGGGTTTTGCAACTCTGCAATTCAGGTGTAGTAGCCTAGTTTTGGGAATAAGTACAGGTGGGTACTAATAAGCTTCAAGCCAAAACGTGAGGGTTGGGTAACTCAGCATCAGCATGCATTCATCCTTCAATCTGTATGAGTCTAGCAGTAGCTCTTAGCATCGCATTATCTAGCTAGCATTAGCTTGTTTATTACTTAGCTAGTTAGATCCCTAGCCTCCTACAATAACACAGAAACACAACAAAACGGCATTTTGATGACATAGCCATAATTGGGCTCTCTTTTCTTCCTCCTCCTTCCTGTTTTCTCCCCTGCACACCTGAAGGCTTGTGCCTTTTCAAAGTCATTGTGCAAATATAAAATCTGTCATCGATCTGATATCTATCTTGCGTCGCGCTGATGTTGGCTCTCTGCCTGACTGCATCAGTAGTGCGTGCCTCTCTGACCCCGTCACCTGCGCTTGACCCGACAGGCGACAGCACGTCTCTTGGGTTGCCTGTGATGTGCGCACATAACCCCCACTTTCAGCAAGCAGCCAGGCATCGTATCCCCCACCTCAGTAACAGCATCTCTGTCAAAGTTAGTGGCGTAACGGAAAGCAGTTGATCCGTGATCCTTACGGATTACCCCCCACGGTTTGGCAAAATTTAACCATCATGAGAAAACAGTTTTTCTGGATGTAATGTTTTAAATTTAACCATCATAGAGAAATACAGTTTTTCTGACGCTGTTATGTTTTAACGATTGGTTAATTATGCACAAAAAACAACATTGTGTGTTTACGTCATGTTGAATCCCAACGAATCAATCAGAGATTATCACGTTGCAAAAAGCAGACAAGTCATGGCTAGTGGAGGAGCGGAGGAACTTGAAAAGTCTCCCGCATCATTTAAATCGCATGTATGGGAGCACTTTGGGTTCCCTGTAAATTATATTGGCTGGTTACCTGTAGCCTAATCTATCCAACATTAGATACATTTAAAACACTCCAGACATTCATAGTCAGCTGTTCAAAAAAGTAGTAACGTTAGGCATTTGCATGCAGTGACCCTAGCCAACTCTTAGGGGTGCAGTGAACTTGTTAGCTAATTTAGTTTAATAATCTCTTAGTATACAGTACATGCGCAATGTTAGTTAGCCAGTGATTTCTACTTTGGCTGCCTCGCTACAAAACATTTAGCATCCTTGCTTGCTGGTTGTTGATTGTTGTTAAACGCCCGAGCAATTGAAGAATGGTTACGTTAAGTTAGTTGTCACACAGATCAGTGACACTTAACAGTTGTTATTAACTAGCTCGCAATTGTTAGCTAGCTTAGGAAACCAAGATTGGATGTCTACCCCTAACATTATTGTGTAAGCAGTGATAACGGGTTCTCGAGGTTAACTAGCTGGCTAAACATAGCTAGAATAAAACATACTAGGTCAGAGTTAGCTATGCTGAACGATTAGCTAGATGGTTAATGTTAGTTAACCAGGCTTGCTAATGCATTTCCAAGCTGTTTGCAGAGGGAACATGTTTCAAACGAGCTATCGAGCCAGCTCATGGTGTCAACCAGCTAAACGTTTCTACAGTTTGTATAACAGATTATGGCAGTTTTCAAGTTCAATAGCTAACTCAATTGAGCAATAGATAACATTAATGTTTTCTGAATTGGCTAGCTACATACCAAAGTGGATACACGCTAGCTAGCTAGCCAAGACTAGGTCTATGCTACCGTTAGCTAACTCCGTATAAGAAATGTTAGCGATAGCTAGCGAGCTTACTAACCGAGCTTATTTACCCTACAACTCAGACTCTGGAAAACATCAGTTAGCCAACTAGCTAGTACTTGGCTACTTTAGGACTAAGATAATTCCATAGACGCTAGTTAGCTAACGGTAGCTTACTAACCTAACATTTTAAAAAGCGGTAAATGGGCAAAAATATTCACTGCTTTAAGTGTTTTACAGAATAAATGGAAATCAAAGTTATATTTGTCTCCCTTTTTTTTTTTTGCTGATCCGAAAAATGATCCGATCCGTGACTCAAAACCGTGATACGATCCGAACCGTGAGTTTTGTGATCCGTTGCACCCCTAGTCAAAGTGCAGCTAATATAAAGCTAATTGGAGTCATTTCAGTGTGGTTTGAAGGCTTGTGAAAATGTTTGTTTTGTAGTCCCAGTACTCAAAGGCTCACACATAGTACCTAAATAAAAAATAATAATGATTTTTTTGGTCGAAGAATGGCTTCTACTGCAGGTCCCATCAGTTGTTCAGAGTTTATCACTGCCAATGACAAACATGGAGAAACCAAAATAAAATCACATGTACATATTTTTATATTCAGAATGAATTCTGAGACTAATATTTTACATTCAATAATCAGATGCCCTCAGAATTGTATCATGCTATTTATCCCCCTAATATCTATTCACGACTATGACAAAGCGGGGGTGTCACTGATTTATTTATTTTTGATTTATGATCATTTATTAATGTTAATGAGATACAGCAGGAGTATCCTTGGTTACCACAGGCTGCTGAGATGATGTTCAGTTCTGAATAAAGCCTTGAATTTGTTACTCAAAAGAAGTTACAGCAACTGGCATAGAAACATGTTATGGTCCATGCTTTTTCACAATTACAGGAATTCTGACTGCACCTGCACAACAGGAAATGTCAGGTGTCCACGCCTGGTGCTTGGTATTGTTTGAGAAATGGGTGTTGCTTGCTGATAGCAGAGTTATGTGGCTCTTGACTTGAACTTGAGTACCTTTTTTACCCAAAGAAACTCACACTCTCTGAAAAGAGGAACAAAAGGAACAATCGCCCTGAGAGTGGTGATATGGACCGAACAATCGCCCTGAGAGTGGTGATATGGACCGACTCAACATAAATCATGAAACCAAGAAAAAAATATTTGCATTAAAAAATTACATTCACATCGGCAGGTACCTGGGTTTTATTTAATAGTATTATTATCTCATGTTATTTATTCAAGAGCAATTTTGACATTGATAGCCCTTATGTGGATGAGGCACATATGGTAAGAAAAACTACAAATATGTCTTCATCAAGTGACAGTTTTTACTCCACAAGTTTCAGCTCAGAGAACTGCACCTGATGCAATTTCTCTTGCACATCCACTCATTTACGAGAGCAAACTGACAGCAGTGTGAATTAATTTTTGTCTATTTCAGCATGGAACACAAATCAAAGTTGGCAGAATTGTTCAATTTTGTCTGGCAAAGTCAAATTTTGTTGGAAAAATCAATTCTGTCCATATTCTGCATTGTGCAGCTGTGAAGTTACACATCATTGCAGACATAAAATTGCAGCAGACAAGAATAGTTACAGTGCACAAGTGTATTTCAGGTTTGATTAGCTCCATATAATCCAGTGAGTTATCAAAACATGCCACCTTCTTTTACAGAGCTGTGGGCTGCTTTTCTCTCTGATCACACACTACTGAGAGAGCTGAATGGAGAATGAGAGCACAATGGTGGATGTTCATTCATACCTGAATTCTGCCAAAGAATAACAGAGGGCTACAGATCTGTCTGTACTTCATTTTGCCTTATTTATCTCAGGAAATTAGTGAACGCTGTCTTAAAATTCCAGAAGATGTCATCTACTGCAAGTGCATGATTGCTGAAAGTGAATATTATATATTAAATATATTAAATATTAAATATTTCTGTAGTAGGCTATTGTTCGAACCTGACAAGGGGCTAAAGATAAAGATTAGCCTTTGAACAAACTTTGATACAATGTACTCGATGCACTAACATCCATTTTGAAAATTGTATATTGCCCCTGTTAAATAATCAAGCTGTCTGGTAAGAAAGTCATGCTGTCCTGTACTGTACAACCACATAGCTAAATTACTATGTGGTCTAAGAGTGAACGTGCTGTCATTGCTCTTGGAAGACTCACAGTTTTTTTTCTTTCTAATCTCATCTTCACATGCAAGTGTTTCAAAGAAATTGTCTTTGGGCCTTTTGACTTCCTCAATGCGAGGAGAATCTGAAGTAATTGGTGTCTGAATTAAAGAAATATGGCAGAGAGGGAAAATGGGTCAATGCATTATTTCACTCCTACACAGAGTACAGGATTCAAACAAAACGGGGTTCTTTGTAGCTTTGCACGCATGCTCTCAATTTCCCAAGCGGACTCTGGGTGGGTCTATTCTTAGACATTCTTAGAGGTAAGGATGGAGCCACTCTGCCCATTTTTTCCCTCAGTATTCCTTTAGGTTAAAAATTATTTTGTGGCTGTTGGCAACTTAATATCTTATATTTCAATCTCTACGTGAGAGTAACCTTGCCGATGTTATGGTCATGTGATGTTATGGCCTTGATACAGAATAACTGGCAAACAAGAATTCGGACCAACACCACACATTTACAATTAAACACATTTTTTCTTACAGAAACTATTGTCTGATTGCTACCAATTTATCCATACCCATATTTTAATTAAATAATATTCCCAACTGCAGCATTAATAGACACCCTTTGTAAAGGTAGCAAGACACAATGCAAGAATGCAAATCAGATACAATAGGGAATACAATCAATATTTAGGTTTGTTTGAATGCATCCACATATTACACATGTTAAAATAAATAAATGCAAGGAATTAAATACAGCATCTTGCCTCCTCACTTGGAAGATCATGTTTCTGAGGGACGGTTGAGCTGCCGTGGGATGCGCTGTGTGCTAATTAGGCCTCTCAGTTCCTACCAGGTTTTCTCCCTCATGTAATATATTGAGGCATGGCTGTTTTCACATCTTCTTTACCATGTGGATGCGTGTTACTCACGAACCTACCGCCCGGAACCAGCAGTGACAATGATGCTGAACCGCCTCCTTTGAGACAGAACTCGCCTACCCATTGACTGGGATTCGAAACACACAGGGAAGCTTTCTGTGCATGCGGAGAGCTCATGCCGGCTTCCCTTCCCCTAAATGGGACTCCCATCCAGAGCCAGGCTGGCGCAGCCAAGTATGGAATCTAGGTTTCAGTGGACAACCTGCACTTACAACAAGTGCCTTTACCGGTTGTGCTACCTGGGGACCTAGGGGCAGACAACTTTGCAGAACATTGTCAGCTCTTCATGGATCTTAGCTACTGGGGTATCTGAATTTCAAAATAAATATTTATTATCAAGTATGATTGGTGGCCCCCCCAACCCCACCTCGCCCCCCCCACGATGGGTATGTAGACCCCTAAAAATATTGGTTTACCATGCTTCACTTAGAGATATATAGCCTGATATTAAAACATATTAAATCAGACTTTTACACCTTTATGTGCATAAAAATATTGTGGACAATTTTTTGTAAAAAAAAATATATATATTTTTTTCACAATATATTCATTCTTACAACCAAATTTACATTGTCTGGATTTTAACCTACAACCTCTTTGTCTGAAGGCAAAAGCCAACTGTGCTATTGGATGGATGAGCACAGCTTTTACTTGTGTTCAGGTTTTGAGAAAAAGATTTCAAAATGCAAATGAACATTAATCAAAAACAAAATAGCTAGAAAAGATTTAATATTTCAATTTTGTCACATTTTGCTAACGTGAATGACAATGTCTGATGGTATTATGTTCAAATTATAGATCTGAAAACAATAATAATCCCTGGTTTGCAATGGCCAGATTTGAATCCACAACTTTTTGGATTACTGGCACAGCAGTTTTATGTTGTTTGCCACTGAGTAGGCTCTTTAGCAATGGAATTTTGAATTAAAGAATGAACAGGAATGAATGGCCAAGCATTAACTGCAAATAAATTACATTTAGCAACAAAATATTCTTATTAAAATCAAAATGTAGGAAATTATATGCAAGTGCTTTGTCATTCATAGAGATAATTTAATTCTGAGTTGTTAAATCTTAATATTATTTATATGGATATTACATGCAAATATACAAAGTTTTCTGTGTCAAAGTAGCAATATTGCTTATGGCATCTATACTGTTACTCATAAAAATCTGAATTTTACAAATATTGCTGATGGTATTGTATAGATTATTCATATGCAGGTTTTGTGCAAATCAACCCTACAGGTAATGAGAACAAGGACATCAATACTTTTGGTTGATAAGTTCATGACCCCCCCCATCTTTATGGGATTCTGAGCATTGGTAACAAAGAGAATAACAGAGTCTGTTACTCTTATCTCTCTATGTTATTCAAGAGTTTCTGACCCGAAATATATTTCATGCTGAAAACAGACATTAAAGTGGAGTCTTTTTTGTTTCCTAAGGTCAGCTATACGCCAATGCACACAGACGTGTACAAGCATACAACTGGCCGCAAACTCCAGTCCAGACAAAGGTCTGGGTTTTGACATTTTTACATATCTCACAAGGGTGAAATCAGCATCACTATAGCACACAGTGATCCATCAAGTGGGAGCGACATCAATGAGGTCATGGGCCAGTTGGTGCTTATCGCTGCTGCCACAGACCACAACACAATGTGGATCGTGTAGCGACCGCAAGGGCCACCTCAAACATCATGAAACGGAGAGCTGTTTATGCTGCAGACCCACAGAAAAACACATTTCTGTGATTCATATCATGGCAAGGACCTTGCCCTTGTTAGATAACCTCTTCCCAGGGTCTGGGGATAATCCCCCAATGATAAAGGCTCTCCCTCAAAGAAACTTCTGGAACCCTTATCTACATGCCACAATTTAACCACCAGAGAGCATATAACACAACGGGACAGCTGTCCATGAACTATGATAATCTCTGGCCCAAAGATCGCAAGGAATGATAATTGCTGGCTTGAAAACCACTGCCCTCAGCCAAAGTGTGCCTGCTCACTTGCATTGATGGACATTCTGGGATAGGTTGGGATGGGGGTTAATTGTTTTAAGTGCTTTAAGAAAAGATCTCGAGATGTCGAGACTAAACCTGCCAGACTCCCCCTGCTAAGCCCTCCACACATGGGACAAGAGATCAGTTATGTGATCACATGAAAAAATCCTGAGCACTATTTAAATTCTTGACCCGGTTACAGAGAGCCGTAACAATCTTACCTGTTATGTAAACACTGCTCTTTCATAAACAGTGAAAACACTGCTGGTACTGGAATAAAATAGGTAAGATAAGATAATTACTTAATGGAAGATTTATCTTTAAAGTTCCAGCTGGGATTGGCAGCTGGGATTACTCACTTTAAGGGACTTATTAGTCATTAATAAATTATACATGTTTCTATGAATGTAACCTGGGTATTGGGGATTCTCCTCATGTATTTGCAGGTAAATATATATTTGTTTTGATAATTTACATTGATATTTTGCATTATCCTTAATGACATTTCCTGTAATTTCTGAGATTTCTGCTACGACTCCATAATTTAGAAAGAGAGGATCACTAATCGACTTGGCTCCCTTAAAAGCAATTTCACTTTCTTCATTTTATAATTGTGGTGTTCAAGATTCTTCATGAAACCATTGGGATTTATGGGTTGTCTTCGGTTAATAGCTCAATCGGTGGCACCCCAGAATCTGTTCAGGATTCATGTATTAAGTGTATTTTAGAGAACACCTTGCCTTTTCTGAAATGCATATTGCCAATGGCTGGGACCACATATGTATGTAGCCTCTATCAAAGTCCCCAAGGTTTCCCCTTATAAATACACTTACTAAATAATGAATATACCCTTTTAGAGAGAGAGAGGTAAGACACTGATAATTGTATCAGTTTCACTCTGGAGAGAAAGAGGCAGTCTTCCATACCTGCTAGATTGATGCCAGCATCAAACATTTCAATTAGCCTATAACATCAAATGCACAACTCAATGCACATTAAAGGCAATGGGTTTTGAATGTTTTAGTAAAAAATAAGATCCCTCCAGATTTACTACTGAAGAGAAAATATCACCTTTCCTTCAAAGTTCAGCCATTCCTCCAACAAGTTAAAAATCTGCTACATCTCTGTATAAAATACTAAGCATAACCAGATGAGTCCTTGTATTTTTAATTGTATGATAAGACTGACACATTTCCAGCACATTTTCTCCAAGAATGCTGATCTCTGAGAACACCTTGACCTTCTCCACCTGCCTGCCATTTTGTCAGTCCCCAGTACAAATATTTACTAACCCCCCTCCCAACATGATGGATGACATTCCCCACAGAGGTGAAAGTGAGTTATTTTACTGTATTATACTTTAGATATTGGAGTCAAGCATTGTGTATGTGTGTGCATTGAAGTGACTTGAGAAGGGTGATGGATGTACCTACTGTGCTGGGTCATGAGTGTATGTAAAAGACAACAAGATGTAACTGAATGTATTCTCCTGCTGTGTAACCAAAGGGTAAAAACAAAGAAAGTCCCAAAGCAAAACAAAGAAAATCTGACAATCAAGATGTGCTTTAAGCGTACACTTTCAGATTTAATTTAAGGATTTTGTCAAAAATATTGTATGAACTGTGTAGGAATTACAACCATTTTTATACAAAGCCCCCCCAATTTTAGGGGCTCAAAAGTAATTGGGCAAATTAACATAATCATAAATTAAATTGTTAAAAAAAAAATGCTAATCCAAACTGCCTGAAGTCTGGAACCCACAAACATCACCAGACATTGGGTTTCTTCCCTTTCTTGCCAGGCCTTTACTGCTGCTGTCCTCAGGTCCTGCTTGTTCTTGGGGCGTTTTGCCTTCAGTTTTGCCTTCCGCAAGTGAAATGCATGATCAATTGGATTCAGGTCAGGTGATTGACTTGGCCATTGCCGAACATTCCACTTCTTTGCCTTTGCTTCTTTGCTTTCGCATTATGCTTCGGGTCATTGTCTATCTGCACGGCGAAGCGTCATCCAATGAGTTTTGAAGCATTTGGATGAATCTGAGCAGATAATATAGCCCTATGCACTTCAGAATTCATCCTGCTGCTTTTGTCAACAGTCACATCATCAATAAATACAAGGGAACCAGTTCCATTTGCAGCCATACATGCCCACGCCATAACACTACCTCCACCATGTTTCACAGATGAGGTGGTATGCTTTGGATCATGAGCAGTTCCTTCCCTTCTCCAAACTCTTCTCTTCCCATCATTCTGGTACAAGTTGATCTTTATCTCATCTGTCCATAGGATGTTGTTCCAGAACTGTACAGGCTTTTTTAGATGTAAATCTCTGTATTTACTCTGGTGAAGTCTTCTCTTGATTGTTGACTTTGACACAGATACGCCTACCTCCTGGAGGGTGTTCTTGATCTGACCAATTTTTTGTTTTTCATATTTTACCCCGTTTTTCTCCCAATTTGGTAGCCAATTACTCCCGCTGTGCTTAGTTCAATCCCCTGGCTTCCCTCACTGGATGGCTTCCTTCACTAGCAGTGACAGCTCTTCGGACTTCATATTGAGAGTTAACAGCAACAGATTCCAAATGCAAATGCCAGACTTGAAATCAACGCTAATCAACTCTAGACCTTTTATCTGCTTACTTGTAAATGAAATAATGGTTTGTGTTGATTTTTTTTCAGGAATAACTACACACCTGGCCATGGAACAGCTGAGCAGCCAATTGTCCAATTACTTTTGGTCCCTTAAAAAGGGGAGGACCACATGTAAAAAGTGCTGTAATTCATACACTGTTTACCAGATTTGGATGTAAATACCCTAAAATTAAAGCTCAAGTCTGCACTTTGAGCTCATATTCATACTTCTATACTATTCATATTTAACTCCAATATGCTGTGGTAGCTAAAATAACAATAACTTTGTCAATGTCCAAATATTTATGGACCTGACTGTATATACAGTATATATTTTGGCAGGAGCAGGGGTGTTGGTATTCAGTACAGCTAAAGATCAATAATAAAATAAATCAAGAGTAATTTATTAAGGTGTTTCTTACAGCAAAAAGGAAGATTGGGGGAAGAAAACACATAAAGTCTGTGATCCGTTCTCATTATGGTTATCTCTAATCCAAAAGTGATCAATCCAGTCCTCAAACAGTCAATGGTCAGTCCACAAACAGGGTTCTCAAAACAGTCAATTCAGCAAGCAATCCAAAAACACAATTCTCTTAACACTCTCCCATGTCGCATGTTTCTCTTCCGGTACTTTGCGACTTGTAGGGAACAGGTGTGTCTTTTATTTATTTGTTCATTACGGCGACAAGCATGTCAGGTGTGCCCAGCCAGCCCCGGACTTCCCATTAAGGTGCGGGGGTGGAGCCAGCAGGCTGCTATGTACCCCCTCAATCACCACCCCTCTGCATGCCTCTGGGCGGCTGACACAATATATATTTTTTCCCCATTGAAGTCTCTCTCACAAGGCACGGCTGTCTGTCCCTTTCTTTTGTTTTACAATTTTGTTTCAGATTTTTTCCCATTTCTCCCAATTTGGTGGCTAACTTCTAGTTCAACTACCCCCCCAGTCTGAGATTTGCACCAATCCATATCTCACCTAACATCAATATCACACCTAACATTAGCATTACACATTAGCATGCCAGCTAGTCCTTTAATAAAAATTTCTCAAACAAATAATGAAATTAATTCTGTCAGACAGCCAGTATTACTCTTGCCAGAGCACATTTTTTTCAAGCTGAAATGGACAAAGAATTTTCTTTAAGTAACTCTTCCAAACCGAGTAGTTAAATCCAAGCCCCAAGAGTTCAGACCACAGATAGCCTGACCGTTATGACACAACTTTCGTCAATGTGTTTTTCTTGAACTCAAAGATGTGTTTTCCATTCGACAGACCAAACTTTGTGTGGGACAGAAATACACACTTTTAACATTTAGCTTTGGATTAATTAGAATGCATCTTGAAATGATTTACAAGTAATTAGAGGGTCTCATAAACTTTCGCAACAATATCCAGTTACACACTGGACAGCCCCCCAAAAAACTATTGTTGCAACTTTGAATGGATTGCTTGGTAAAAAAATATTTGGTGTATATTCAGTGCCTTGAAAAAGTATTTGGCCCCCAACACTTTTTCACATTTAAGAGTGTCACAGCCTGGGATTTTGATGCATTAAATTGGGAATAAAAATTTAAAAAATTAAATTTGTAATACACACATTGTTCTTTACAGAGTCCTAAAAAAATAAAGTTAACTATAACAAAATAAAAATAGCAAAACTGAGATGTTGTCCATTTTTAAGTATTCAGCCCCCTGAGTCAATACTTTTTTGAACCACCTCTGGCTTTTATTACAGCCAGAAGTCTTCTTGGATAAGTCTCTATTAGCTTTGCACACCGTGATGGAGCAATTTTTGCCCATTCCTCCTTGCAAAATTGCTCAAGCTGTGTCAAGTTGGATGGGGCACGGTGATGTACAGAAATGTTTAGTTCTTGCCACAGATTTTCTATTGGGTTGAGATCAGGACTCTGACTGGGCCAATCTAGAACATGTGTAATTTTTACTAAGAATTTATTTCACCTGAGTAAATTTAGGCTAGCTATTATAAAAGGGTATGAATACTTGATTTATGTGATAATTTCTGTTATTCATTTTTAGTAAATTGTTGAAAATTCAGGATCTTTTTCTTTTAGGTTGACTTGATGCAAAAGGCTTTGTAGATTAGTAGGAAAAAATACAATTTAAATGTATTTCAAATTCAGCATCTGAAACAAGAAAATGTGAAAAAGGTGTTGGGGGCCAGATACTTTTTCAAGGCACTATATATACATACATACATACATATATATATATATATATACTACTGGTCAAAAGATTTAGAACACCCCCATTTTCCAGTTTTTACATAAATCTAAGCAGTTCAAGTCCAGTGAATAACCTGAAATGGTACGAAGTTAAGGGTACCTAGTTTATGACTGAGGAATTGACACACTGGGAGATTATAAGAGATTATGACAATGAGAGCTTGTGAGTATGAGGGATATATTGAGAATAATTTTGTTAGTTGAAAGTAGCTTGCAACAGGTCCAATGTTTTCAAGGACATTTCTTTTGTATTTTATGTCCTTAGAACTCATTTTCCTTGCACTTATGCCAGCAATGCCCCTCGATAGCAGGATAAGAAAAGAGAAAGAGGGATGAGTGCCAGACAGACGTCTAAGTTGCGCAATAGGTCTGAGATCTATTCCAGGGCAGTCAGACTAATCTGACACTATGCATAACATCATACAGGCTGTATGTGCCATTATTCAACTGCAATGTTACAGAGGCAAAACCACATTTTACATTACATTTACTGATACATGCTACGATGGGGAGCCAGTTCAGAGAGGAGAGTAGAGGGGTGACGTGGGTGAACATTACATTTACTGATACATGGTTGAACACCAGTTGAACACCAGACGAGCGGCAGCATTCTGGACTAGTTGCAGTGGCTTGATGGCACAGGCCGGTAGGCCTGCCAGCAAGGAATTGCAGTAGTCCAGACATGAGATCACCAGGGCCTGGACCAGGAGCTGTGTGGCCTCTTGGGTGAGGAACAGTCAGATCCTCCGGATGTTGTGGAGGGAGAATCGGCAGGTCTGAGTGATCGCTGCAATGTGGCCAGAGAAGCACAGCTGGTTGTTCAGGGTCACTCCAAGACTCCTGGCAGACTGGGATGGAGACACTATAGAACCTTGTACAGTGATCGACGCATAAATCATTGGGGAGCCCTTTGCTTGGAGTAAGAGCAGCTCTGTCTTCCCCAGGTTCAACTTCAGGTGGTGGGTGGACATCCATGCAGAGATGTCAGCCAGGCATGCAGAGATCCGTGCCGGGAGCAGGGTCTGGTGGTCCACGGTGTCGAATGCAGTTGGCAGGTCGAGGAGGAGGAGGACGGAGCTAAGGGATTGGGACTTAGCCACGTGAAGAGCCTCAGTGACCGCAAGGAGAGCAGTCTCTGTGGAGTGGCCTGCCTTGAACCCAGATTGTTTAGGATCAAGCAAGTCATTCTGTAGGAGATAGTTGCTTATAGACAGCCCACTCTAGTGTTTTGGAGAGGAATGGCAGGAGAGAGACAGTTCGGTAGTATGAAATGACAGCAGGATTCAGAGAGGGTTTTTTGAGGAGGGGGACAACATGAGCGCATTTGAGGGAAGAGGGGACAGAGCCAGAGGAAAGAGAGGAGTTAATAACATTGGAGACAAAGGGGAGGATGTCCATAGCAATGGACTGGAAGAGGGGAGAAGGAATGGGATCAAGAGGGCAGGTGGTGGGACGGTGGGAGTGAACAAGTTGAAGGATGTCTGAGTCAGGGAGGGGCGAGAAGGAGGACAGAGGGGTGAGAGGTTTAGGTAGCGAGGGAGGTGAGGGAGAATTAGGTGAGGGAGAGGATGGGGGAAGGAGTTGCGAATGTCATCGACCTTCTCACGAAAGAAGGATGTGAAGTCATCTGCGGTTAGAGAGGAGTGGGGTGGGAGAGGAGGAGGGGTGAGGAGAGAGGAAAACGTAGAGTAGAGTTTTCGAGGGTTAGAAACAGAAGATTGAATCTTGGAAAGGAAAAATGCAGAGGAGAGGTTAGAGCAGTGCTTCTCAATTATTTTCTGTTACGCCCCCCCTAGGAAGAAGAAAACATTTCGCGCCCCCCATTCTCCGCCGCGACTATAAATAGTATCATTTGTCTATAAAATTGTTATAAGTACACCTCTGCATAACATTGTATCCTTATTAACATTAAAGAAATGCTATGGTGTGGCGTTTTTTGCACTGAGCAATTTGGTACGCCACCTTATATGATGCTAACAGTGCTCGCTGGTTTTCTGAAGTAGCATTCACAAAGCGGGATGATTGTCGGCAATATTCGCACGTTTTCGCTTAAAAACTCAAGCGGCTTATCAGCGTGATTGGGGTGTAATGTCTTTAAGTGACACCTTAATTTATATGGCTTCATGCTGTCCGCTGCCAACATTTTAAGACACAGTAAACACACCGGTCTTTCCTCGTCTCCCACCGTAGTCACAGTGAAGCCAAGCGCTACATACGCTTCGTCATATTTCCTCGTCTTAGCTTTCGGGTGACTTTTGTTTGTCTCATTATCTTCGTCTCTCTCCGCCTTTCTTTTCAACCCTGTTAAATATTTTTCCATGGTGTCTCTTGAGGGTTTGTTCACTGCACTTCATATCTGCAATTACACTTTATTCTAGTACGGCAAAAAAGCATGTTCCCCGGGGTCACACGCGCCCCCCCTGGCATCGCACCGCGCCCCCACAGGGGGGTGCGCCCCACTATTTGAGAAACACTGGGTTAGAGGAAAATGTAGCCAGGAGTGTGTGGAAGTCAGTCATAGCCACAGGGGATTTAGATTTTTTCCATTTCCTTTCTGCTGCTCACAGTTTCTGTCAGTCAGCCCGAATGGAGTCAGTTAGCCGGGGGGTGGGCGGTCGGAGACGAGCAGGTTTAGTGGATAGAGGACAGAGTGAGTCAAAGGAGGAGGAGAGAGAGGAAAGTAGGGTGGATGATGCTTCCTCAGCAGGTAGCTGAGAGAAGGCATCAGTAGGGGTAAGGGAAGATAGAACAGTAGCTGACAGGGCAGCGGGGGAGAGAGAGCAGAGGTTGCGACGGACAAGGACAGTAGGGGCAGGTGAAGATGATTTAGGCACAGAGGGGAGGGGGAGGGAAAAAGACAGAAAGCAGTGGTCAGACACATGTAGAGGAGATACCGTAATGTTGGGTGAGGTGCAGTTCCTAGTGAAGACCAGGTCCAGTCTGTTACCAGCCTTGTGGGTGGATGGGGATTCAGCCACGGTGAAGTCGAAGGACTGAAGCAGGGGGAGAAATGCAGAGGACTGAGTGGTGTCCAGCAGCAGGTTGAAGTCACCGAGGAGTAAGATGGGGAAGGCACTGAGTAGGGCATCCATCTCATCTAGAAAACTCCCCAGTGGACCTGGTGGGCAATAAAGAACAGTGCAGTTTACATGGAACAGTGACCGTGACAGCATGAAATTCAAAGGAGGAGGGTGAAAAGTGAGGAAGAGGAACAATACCAAATCTCCACAGGGGGGAGATCAGTATACCTGTCCCTTCACCTCTACCTGTGGGTCGTGGAGTGTGTGAGAAGGTGTAGGCAGCGGAGAGAGCAGCAGGGGTGACCATGTTCTGCGGAGTGATCCATGTCTCCGTGAGCGTCAGGAAGTGCAGGGAGAGTAGGGAGGCCTGGGCCGAGATGAAGTCGGCCTTCCGGACAGCGGACTGGCAGTTCCATAGTCCCCCTGCTACCACAACGTTGACACCGGAAAATCTAGGAGGGTGGATGAGATTGAATGTGTGCATTTCACTGTGTAGGTAACCGTTTCGTTGCGTGCTAGAATCTGTTAGTTAACCTGGCGTTAGATTTCCTGTTTAGTGGTTGTGCACAACAGGGCTCTGTGTGAAAAGGGCATATAAGAGGCATGCAATGCACACTTCCAAAAGTCAGCACTTGTACCAGGCAAGAGGTGAAACATAGAAGGAAAAATGTCCTGCACAGTTTATATGTATTATAGTTCATGTAGTTCTTCTGACTAACACCTACCTGGTTGAAATGTTGTCATTGTCATGCAGCCAATACATTTTACTAAGGAAAATGAAAATGTGAGTGGGATATTTATTGTAAAAATGAGTCTGCTAACATTAACTGAGATATTTGTCTGACACAGTTAATCTGCATTTTGTAAACATTGAGAAGACTGTAGGCCTAATTATCTTGTTATATTGTATACACGGCACTACACGGTAGAAATTTGAGCTGTGGCACTGAAAGTGATTATAGCTTCCTGGCCAACTGTCTTCTTCAGAAGACCTATGTGATTTTTTACATAAATGCTTTGCATGTTTAGAACATAGTAAACATTGATATTCATTCTAAGAGGGTCGTTTTTAGTCTATAATTAATTTACTTTGCAAAAAACAAATATAGCAAATAAGTCATTGTTTTTTATTTGGAATGCTCATGGTCTAATTTTTTATTTTATTACCATATTTATCATGTGCCTATATATGTACAATATGTGTCATATTCTTAACTATAATTTGAGTTTTTAAACTAAGGGAGAGAAATTATCAGACAATCTCTGACGCTTCCCTCAACCATCAAAAACAAATCTCCCAACAGCTATAAAGTCACCACGCACCGTTCCCATTGTACTAAGCTGTTTTCGGCATCCCACTGCCTCTCCATCTCCCCCTTGTTTCATGATAACCTTCATTTAAAATTTTCCCTTTTTCTTTTGTTGTCCTGTAGAAGGGGTCAACAACCTCTTCCTATGGCCAGGTGCGATTCTGCCTCTGGACTCTAAACCCAAGAACCAAATCCTTAACCGCAACCCGCTTAAAATATTATGTCCTGCTTATCAATAAATGTTCTGTTCTGTCCTTAACTACACTCTGGTTGTATGAGTATTTCTTACTACTGAATAACCATTAAATGGTTTTGATTTGAAAGGTCACAAAGCTTCCTGATATTTAATACTAATACAGTATTAACCATTTACAAAATCTGTATATTCCCAGTAACAATCACTGGGTAAATGATCAATGCCATCTGAAAAACTGCTGCATTAAGCTGGTGAACTGAATATTACTGAGAGTTAAAAGTGAAAGAAGACCCGGGTGGTGTAGAGGTAGAACGTCCAACACTGCCCACTGTCCGTCCCAGGGAGGGGAGGGAGAAAGGCCGAATGAGCCCGCTGCATATATGAGTGGTCCTCTGTGTTACGGTGATAGGCTTTCGGCTTAGGTGGGTGCCGGCAGCGAGTTCTCATACAAGGGAAGGGATAATTGACATGAGAAAGAGAGGGTATAATTGGATACTAAATTACTAAATCAAAAACAAAGGTTAAAGAAGCATTTGCCTTGTGGTTTCAGCAAATACAGAGAAAGATACTGTATGTTAGAACAGTATGCATTTACATTTACATTTACATTTTAAGCATTTAGCAGACACTACTCTTATCCAGAGCGACTTACAAGATGTGCATTAATACATGGTCGGAACAATCATAGTTCGCGCAAGAGATCAGGGCCCGTATTCACAAATAATTTTACGGGTAAAAGTTAGTCGTAACTCCGGAATTTAGGAGCAAGTCCCAAAAATAATGGGCGTGTCACTCATAAATTTAGGAGTCCTAAATTTTTGGGATAAGAGTATTTCACAAAGGGTTTGAGAGCTAAAAACAGCTCCTAAGTCCAGGAGAAGTTAAAAGCAGCCAAGAGGACTTCTAAGTCGCTAAAGACCTACTCACGGCGATCCGAAAATCTGCTGCGGCCGGCAATCGTTGTCGCAATCACGTCAACACTGGAGATATTGAATGATACAGAGCTCATAAAAAGGTACCGCCTCAATCGCGAGGGTATTATATATATAATATTATATATATTATATATAGATACCCTCTGATTGTTTATTTAGATGCAGACATGTAACCAATTGACTAGTCAGTATTCTTGGTTTCATGTTAAATCAGTGACACGTAGCCTACATTTGTATTTTAGAATCTTTATTAGAATATAATAGGGTGCATCGGATAATTTTTCGGATCAGCAAAAAAAATAATAACGGGACCAAAGGCGCGTTTCGAATGAATGATAATTTCAGTTTTTCTATTTAAGTTATTTCACTAAATCTTTATTCGAAAATTTCACAAAATACATTTTTAGATTCAGTACGCCTTAGGCGATGTAACTAGGGTGGTCTTATGCCTGAATTAATTTAATAAAAAAATAAAAGATCGCTAATGTTTCAATTCTATTTAATTCGGTCGCGTTTCTAAAAACATGCCTCACAGAAAGGCATTTAGTATTAAAAACAAAGCAAACCAAAACATATATGGTTTATATAACAGTGGCTGTATTTGTATTTCTCTATGATGGTTCAATTTAGCTATTAATCTGCGGATCATATGCGTGCCGAACCGTGGGGGTTGATCCGTACGTGGGGAGAGACCCATCCCCTATATCAGCCAATCACTGTGGGCATTCTGAGTAAGCTCGTTCATGAGAAACAACGTCATCCTTAGCAACGACGTTTCACAATTCTAGGAATTCCTTAGTAAGAGTTTGACTTTGGAGCTTTGTGAATAGGTTTTAAGGTGGGACTCCTAACTAAAAGGTTTTAGTGCGATTTAGAAGTACTCCTAGTGGTAAGATAAAATTCTTTGTGAATACGGGCCCAGTGCAGTAATACAGCGATAGACATTGTTGTAGGCAGCTGCATACCATACCTGTAGCACTGGGAAAGAAAAGGTTAGTATGCCATTGATTCTTATAATTTATCTATATATTACATGCATTTTGTTATATTAATTTCATACAATAGATTGCAATTGTACACTTTATATATTATAATAGTGGAATAAAAATGTTGGCACCAAAATATGCAAGTGAGTATTATTATTAAAAAGATGCTGCAAATGTCTCAATACATGACTGCAATAAAGATATTTCTCTGATCTGCCCCTTTTATCGATTAAACGCCCCTAACTGACATATGGAACTTTGATGCAATCTACAGACATGTTGTAAAGAATCGCAGGGGAGCCAAGGCGAAGAGCTCATTTAAGTGTTCCTTTTGCATTAGAGGCCGGCGGTGTCATCTTTCACACACTGGTGCTGCCAGAACCCCCCCAGCACACCCCATTAACTCTTGCTTCATAGTTATGGAGTCACCTAAATCCTGGTAGTATGGGACCTTTTTCTCCTCATCCATCTTCTCTTGCAGCCTCATCTACACCAGTTGACAAGTGCCTGCACACACACAAGTTCTTCAGATCTAAAAATGTACTGAAAATGACAAAGAAGACAAACCTGTGTTTCTTCATCCTGCTGCCCCTCTGCCATTTTTAAATGTATTTAATAACAAATGAAAATAGTGGCTGAAGATGTATTTTATCCTCAGTTTTAAGAAGTGAATACCTGGAGTTCATAAGATGTACCCTGGAGAGTTAATATTTGCATATACTGTTCAATACGTTCAATTATATATTTCCACATATGCACTTAAATTTGATTGAATTCTAAGAATATTATAACAAGAACTTTATTTATAAAGTGTTTTTTATACAGGGCACTGTGTCTCATCTATAGAGCACAGATACTAAGTATAGAATAAGCATGTGTAACAGAGTTGGTTCTGCCCGCAGCGAGTCTCGAACCGAGGATCTTCGACGTGACAAGAGAGTGATTTAGCCCACTGAGCCAAAGACTCAAGTCTCTAACTCTGGGAACTAAGCACACTCTTATCAATGTCACATTCTGTAGCGGACGCTCACGTACCAGTGCACACCCGCTACATTCTCTACATTTCTCTATGCTTCAATATGTATGTGTGACCGAGTTGGTTCTGCAGCGAATTTCGAACTGAGGATCTCGACGTGACAAGAGAGCCATTTAGCCTGCTGAACTAAAGACTCATGTCCCTAACTCTGGGAACTAATCACACTCTTATCGACGTCACATTCTGTAGTGGACACTCAAGTGTTAACATACGTACCGGAGCTCCACCGCTACATTTTCCCCCTCGAAGCTCCTGCAGCAGCAACCACAGCCCGACTGATTACCATCAGTCGTAGCATCCGAGTCACGGCACCAATGTAACCGAGTTGGTACTGCCTGCAGCAAATTTCGAACCGAGGTTCTCAACGCGACAAGAGAGTGATTTAGCCCGCTGAGCTAAAGACTTAAGTCCCTAACTCTGGGAACTAATCACACTCTTATCGACGTCACATTCTGTAGTGGACGTGTTAACGCACGTACCAGAGCTCCACTGCTACATATGCAATAAAATGCAGTTTGTATTTTAATACGTGGACGGTCAGAATAGGTGTATTACGAGCCTTCAATGGCGTTTCCCCCTGCTTCTGGGCTTAAACTCTTCTCTGTTTCCACTATGGAAGGTTTGCGTTGGGGTATGCAGTGCTGAGCGAATGGTCGCTACTGACAATGTATTGCTGCGATAAAGGTAAATTCAAACTAATCCTTTGTGGAGGCCCCAGCTCCTTAAACTTCGTTATTTCCGACGTCATGGAGAAATTTAATTTTGAATTACTTGCATATTTAATGCACATTTGTTAAAGAACTGATTTAGTCTTTTTTTTTAACCAGTGTAAACTTTGTTCTAAAAAATATGTATCGTGAATGACTTAATGAATGAATGAATTGATGCCTTTTTATAACTTATTAATTGGTGTTTGTCTGTCTTTTAAGGACAATGCCACTGCTGTTTTGTAGTGCCTTTTCTTAACATTAGTTGTGCCTTCTCTTAAACTGTTATTTGAATAACATTAGCTTTGCCTTTGTCTAAGATTTTAATTGAATGATATCAATTTTGCCTTAGTCGCTGATTTCAAATTTTTGCCATCAAGATGAAAGTAGCCTCAGCTGTTGGGCTACTCTGGCTTTAGGCTAATTTTTGTAACCTGTATACACCTGGTACAAGTTGGTACAAGTACAGGCTTTGGATGGACAATTTGTATATGTTGCTGATTGTCCCAGTGTTTTCTATTCAACCTGAATCAATCTTTTGGTTTCTTTTCTGCTTTGTAGATTTGTTTGGAACGGTTGCGGCCGTAATTGTGGGTAGGGCATTTGCTAGGATAGTGGTCCCTGTCCCTCACACTGCATGTTGCCATTGGTTGTAGTGCTAATGAAGTGCACTAACACCTTTTTCACTCTTTTGCAGTGCGTGTGGTGTGTGTGTGTGTGTGTGTGTGTGTGTGAGACACTTGGAGCACGAGCACGCATGGCAGTGAAACAGTCAGTCCCTTACTGAAGGTACAGCCCCCCTGCAGTCGGCCCGCCACCCTCCATGGTTCCATGGTTATTGTCTCTGGAGGCAGTCAGCGGTACTTAAACAGAGTCATTATTCTTAACTTGGATAATACCTACTGTCTGATTATTAATAAACTTTCAGTTTAAACTTTCCCTCCATCTCTAGCTTGGTGCTTTACTTAAAGTTTTAAATAAAATTATCCGTTGAGCTGAATTTCACGTCTCTGTCTTTAAACTGCATACTTCCCTATGTGTTGGGGAAAACCCTCTTGTCTTCTAACGGGATAAAGCTAAGGTTATTTCTTTGGGTAACAGTCCCAAGGTGGTGTAGTCTAGTAGTACAGCAAGACCTCACTCTAGCTGTTTGTCACATCTGCATGAAGTTTAATACTGTAACTCCAGTTTAGGAGGACCGCACACTCACACCTCTCCTCTACCAATCTAAACTACAATATAATGGAGTCACTGAGCTCTGTTCATTGTATAACAAATCCCTCCTCCTTCTCATTGCTTCCTTCTCTTCATATTCTGGTTCCTCAGGTTGGGGACTGACCACCTGCAAGCTACAGAGCGTCAACCCTAGATCCAAAGACTCCCAGCCAAACACAGAGTCTGCCAAGCACTCTCTACCATCTTCAAAACCTTCCATATCATTATATTAACAGCTGTTACAATAAATGTTCTCAAAGAGCATGGTGTGGTCTGTACCTCCTGAAATAACTTTAATTTCCTCACCAAAGCATGGTGGAAAACAATCACAGTCAGGAGGCACAGAGTGTTGCCTCGCACGCTAACTCTGGTCTGGTCACAATCAGCAACAAACTGTTCTGCCTGCATATCTGCATGAAGAATGGCATCACACACTTACACCATTTCATTTCATAACAACTCGCTGATAACTTATCAACAACTCAAACACAAACCCAACTTCCCTGACCACTGCTGCTTCCAATATATACAACTAGTACAAATGCTTCAGACAAAACATAATCTTAGAAAAAATGCCCTCACCCTCAGTCAACGACTTACTCAACTCTAAACACCTCTTCCCAGGCATATATTGTATTCCAGATAAATAATTATGTTTTAAGTGGCCATAGAGTAGTGCTCTCTTACTTGACCTATGTCATGCTTTCCAATGCACACTGCTTTTCAACTGGTATTGCACCGTACAAGGTTCACACTAAATATGTTAACAAAGAAATAGGCTGCAATTCTTACATGCAGTTGAACAGCATCTCAATCTTAACTGATAAGTGGGAAAAATACTTTTAGGTCAGGTTAAACACCCTGCAATTTCATTTCAAGTCTCTGGGATTCTGAGATAGAGACACATGCACTTACAGGAAACATCAAACAACTGTCTCTCTCACATGTGGACCGCCAACCAGTTCACTGCTTTACATTGCAAAAGCCATGCTTACAAAGTGGAAGTGTAGAAACCAGCCTAGATTGGCTCCATGACCACATAGATAGATAGATCCTTTATTTGTCATTGTAACACGTACAACGAAATTGAAATGCCAACCAGTCAGTGCAAAATTACAACATTATATAAAGACATGTACGAATAAAAAAAGTATCAGTAATTTACAGAATTTACAGAGTAATATATCTGGGATAAATACTAAGTGAAACACACACAACCACACATTCAAACATTCTCCGTCATTGCACATTCCCTTATTGCACTTTAAGATAAAGTATTGCACTTCAGACATGTATCACAGGTTATTTTGTAGCTGCATTAAGTGTAGTTATTGTTGATGGGTAGAAACTGTTTTTGAGTCTGTTTGTTCGTGCTTTAATGGATCTGTACCGTCTGCCTGACGGCAACAGTTCAAACAGGGAGTGTCCAGGGTGGGAAGTGTCCTTTGTGATGTTCACAGCTCTTGTGAGAGAGCGGGAACTATGTAGTTCTTCCAGTGTGAGGAGAGGGGATCCGACGATCTTCTGGGCCGTGTTGATGACCCTCTGGAGCGCTTTCCTCTGAGCCGCTGTGCAGCTGGTGTACCACACACATATGCAGTACGTCAGTATGCTCTCGATAGAGCACCGATAGAAGGACACCAACAGTCTCTGTGTGATGTTGTTCCTCCTGAGCACCCTCAGGAAGTACAGTCTCTGCTGGGCCTTTTTCAAGTTTTCAAGTTTTTATTGATCACGTACACATGCGTACATGGCAGTGAGATTTGTTGTTCCCATGGATCTCTCTTCACACACAACACAACAGTACACAATAGAATACAGTAATAAATTGTAAAAAAAATTAAAAAAATTGTAAGATAGTAAATAGTAAAATAGTAAAATATAATATATACAATATACAATAATAATATAATATAATATATAATATAATAATAATAATATAATATATATATAATAAGTAAGACAGATGTACAATATTGCACATCACTGGATGGCAGTATAAAGTGATGAGTGCTAAAGTGATAAGTGACACAGTGATACAGTGGGGTGTGAGGAGGTAGGAGGGGGAGGGGACAGTTCAGTTGTTGGTGGGGCTGGGCAGTGGTTAGGGGTCTCGGCTCAGCATGCGGATAGCTTGGGAGTAGAAGCTGTCCTTGAGGCGGTTGGTCTTCGCTGCTATGCTGACATAGCCAGGCTTCCTCTTGGACAGCTTCTTGGTAAACAGGCCATGGCTAGGGTGACTGGGGTCGGCGATGATCTTGTTGGCCTTCGTCTTGCACCTCACCGTATACAGGTCCCTCAGGTTAGGCAGTGCACCGCCTGTGACCCAGCTCAGCAGCTCAGCGGTGTTCACACCCCAGGTCAGGCCCTCCTCCATGTGGACTCCCAGGAAGCGGAAGTCCGCCGCCCTCTCCACACAGACCCCGCTGATGGTTAGTGGTGGGATGTCTGTCTTCTTCTTCCTGTAATCTATTACCAGCTCCTTGGTCTTTGAGGTGTTGAGGAGCAGGTTGTTCTCTCTGCACCACGCTGTCAGCTGCTCCACTTCATCTCTATATGCTGACTCGTCCCCCCCAGAGATGAGACCCACCACCGTGGTGTCATCCGCAAACTTGACGATGGTGTTGCTGTGGTGGGCGGGGGTGCAGTCATGCGTGTAGAGGGTGTACAGCAGAGGGCTCAGCACGCAGCCCTGTGGGGAGCCAGTACTGACACTGAGGGCCGTGGATGTGTGATGGCCCACTCTGACCCTCTGGCTGCGACCAGTCAGGAAGCTGTTGATCCACATGCAGGTGGAGTGTGGAAGTCCCAGGTCCCTCAGTTTGTCCAGCAGTTTGTGGGGAGGATGGTGTTAAATGCAGAGCTGTAGTCTCGAAGAGCATCCGTACATAGCTCCCCCGCTGCTCCAGGTGGGACAGTGCAGCATGGAGGGCTGTAGCTACGGCGTCCTCTGTAGATCTGTTCCTCCTATAAGCAAACTGGTGGGGGTCAAAGCTTCGGGAAGGAGTGATGTGATGTGACCACGGACCAGTTTTTCAAAGCATTTCATCACCACTGGTGTGAGTGCAACTGGCCGGTAGTCGTTGAGGCTAGAAACGTGGGGTTTTTGGGCAGGGGGACTATGGTGGAGGATTTCAGACAGGGTGGGACAGTGGACTGGGCTAGGGACTGGTTGAAAATCCTTGTGAAGACTCCAGCCAGCTGGTACGCGCAGTCCTTCAGCACACGCCCGGGGACGCCGTCAGGTCCAGCAGCCTTCCTCGGGTTAACGGCCCGCAGCGTGCGCCTCACCTCATGCTCCTCCACTGTGAGGGTTGTGCTGCTGTGGACCGTGGGGTGTGGTGTGGCTTCTGGTGGCTCTACCTCGAAGCGGGCAAAGAAGAGGTTCAGCTCCTCTGCCAGCGAGGCGTCACCTTCGGCAGCTCCGAGGTTGGTCTTGTAGTTGGTGATGTGCTGGACTCCCTGCCACACCTGCCTACTGTTATTGCTGTCCAGGTGGTCCTCAATCTTCCTCCTGTAGTCCGCCTTGGCCTCTCTGATGCCCCTCTTCAGGTTAGCTCTGGCCGTGCTGTAGTGGGCCCTGTCGCCATCCCTGAAGGCGCTGTTCCTCTCCTTCACCAGCTGCTGGACCTCCCGGTTCATCCAGGGCTTCTGGTTGGGATAGACCCGGATGCGTTTGTCCACTGTGACCATACCTATGCAGAACATAATGTAGCACAGTACACAGGACACAAACACTTCCAGGTCCTGGTGTTCAAAAACATCCCAGTCAGTTTGGTCGAAGCAGTCCCGCAGCTGCTGGATGGCACCAACAGGCCAGGTTTGGACAGTTTTTGTGATGGTAGGAGCAGTTTTCCTGACATGGGCCCTATTACAAATCAGGCCCGGTTCTAGACTACTTTGATTGGGGGGGCAGTAAGAGATGTTTTTTGGTCACCAACTACTAGTGTTATGAGTGTTCTTTAGGACTGTTTTATGTTTTTATCTAAAGCCATTAATACATAAGTCTATAATTTCTTACATTTTAAACCCACCTCCACTCCCCCTCTTATAGGAGGACAACTTTATTTCTGCCCAATTATATATAATTATGATCTATTCTTACATGGACTGGTATATAAAATTGTCCATGCTACCTGCCTTCATCCAGTATAATTTTCCAGTCTACTAACAGTGCTATTTTCTATTTACATGTGAAGCTATACTGTAATTGGCTCATCATTTTCTTTTCAATTTTAAAGGCACCTCCACGCCCCTTTCTTATTGGAGGGCAACTTTATCAATACCCAATTATATTTAATTATTATCTCATCTTACTTGGAATCTTACATAGTGTTTTGCTCATGTTAGAAGTTTTCAAGTTTATTTTCCTTCTGATACCTTCACCTGTCACCAACCCCTCTCTTAGGACATATTACAGTATTTACACGAATTATCTTACAACAGGTTTTTTTACAAGGTGTTTTGTGGGTTTTTATGCTTTGTGTTTTGTTTGTCTTTTTCTTCTTTAGAGTTATTTGACTGAAGATCTTTTCATATTATACACATTTCATGGCTTAGTCTATCTAAAGCATCAGTAGCCTATTATAGCATCGGTCTTCTGTTTCTGTGTGCAAAAACCCAACAAATGAATTTATATCTAGCCCAGTTGTTATGGCCTTCTCATCAGCCAGAATCATCAAGTTTATCTTTCTCTTATGTAACGTTGTGCAACGGAAGGGGGTTAGGACATGGGACAAAGTGGAGACAAAGCTCTCACATGCTGCAGATGATACTCCAATCAGAGTACAGTTACATAGAGAAGATGGAGCTCAGGAAAGGCTTCCTTAAACTCTTCTAGGTGTTTGCAAGTGGTGGAGAGGTCTACAACAGGAACTTATTTTTCAACATGACTTTTGCAACACAAATTTAATTAGAAAGGCTGTCACTGATGGCAGTACCTGCCAGCTTCTGCAGGGGACTCAACAAGGCAACATCTAGAAAAGAGGGAGATTGAGGAAGAAGGCAATTCACTGCCTTCACGAGATCAAGATTGCCTCTGGAGAACCTGGTCTCCATTTCCACAATGGCTCTGACCAGAATATTGAGAAGAGCTCACTTCAGAGACTGGCTAGAAGCCTTAGAGGTTTTGGTGTGGCCTACAGTGGTTTGAACAACACTACCTGTGAGCTGTGAGCTTATTGTCCTCTTTCTTTTAGCTGCTGGAGTAGGGTTGTCTCAAAATTAGTCAATGAGTCATCATTTGTCATCTCCCTCAGAGCCTGTAGAGATGCACTGACTACTTCCCCAACACGGCACAGGTCAACAGAATCAGCCTGTAGCATTTGCAAGCTGCAAAGCACCAAGCACTTTGAGGAGGAATCTTCCTATTTCAAATAAATTATGCTTTTATACTTAGATTTTCCATATTGCATCTGTCTCTATTTCCATCACTTTTAATGCTAAACCCTACATGATCTGCATTATTATATTTCTGTTTGACCTCATTTAATACTAAATTAGCTAGTGTGTTAATTATTTCATCTTGCAAGATTTTGGATGTGTATTTAGCTTTTTTTTTTTTTTTTAAAGATTTTGTTTCAGATTTTATCCCATTTTCTCCCAATTTGGTAGCCAATTAGACCCGCTATTTTTGAATGTCAATCCCCCAGTAATGTGAGTTTGCTGCCATAGTCCTGCGACCGGTAGTGACAAAGGCGAAGTAACGCCTCCTCTGAGACGGCACTCGCCAAGCCGTTAACCATAACCCGGTACTACAGGGGGCCACTCCTACGCTCAGCGAACGTCATGTCGGCTTCCCTCCCCCCTCCCTGGGGCGGACAGCCAATTGCTGCCCCTGGTGGCACTCCCGGCCAGAGCCGACTCTGGCGAGACGGGGAATTGAACCCTGGTCAGCGTCGAACATTGTAACCACTGGACCACGCGGGAGGCCCTGTAGAGGGCCAGCAGAGAAATCCTGTTCATCATCAACATCACTATGTGCCCTTTCCAGGCTGCCACGAAGAGGAAGCTCATTAACTTAACTAATTCTCCAATGCTTTTGATATAATATGTTTTTTTTCTAACTGGGTGGGCCCCAGGAGGTTTGCAATAGTTTCCCCAGTTGCCTCCCTTTGTTGCATTTGAGACAAGGCTAAAGCACTCTTCAAATGACATTGACTAGATGCATGCTTGCTGAATTCCTTGTCTTTCTCCAATGCAGCTTTCCAATGATTACATCCTTGCTTGATAAAAACGATGTCTCTGTCATTAGATGCACCAAATTTGCAACAGGGGAAATAAAAGCGTGCATCTAGCTTTGCAGAGTACTCCAGCCATGGTCTCCCACTGTACCAGCCCGAGTTGAACACGCATGCAGTCTGGCCAAAGCTACGCTTAGGGAAAACGAGGGTGGGCTGCGACGGTGCATGCTATTCAAGCCATGGCTATTATCGGCCGCTGCGGCACCTCAAACTCTGTCTGGGGGCATAGTGCATGGGGTAATGGGATCATGGGGTGCAGTGCTTGGGCAACTGGGCTGCGAGGCAGCCACTTGGGAGGTATTGGGTCGAGGAGCAGACACCGTGAGACACCATGAAGCCTACCTCTGTTGACTGCTGCCCCGAAATAGTAGCATTGGGGTTGTGAGGTTTAACAACCAGAAATCGCTGCATGATGACAGAGAAAGGAGAGAGAAAGCAAAGCACAGAGAAAGAAACACTAAAAACGAAATAATCTCTGGACTGAGTATAGAAACATGCAGCTATCGTGCAGAGTGCAGTTAACCAACATCAACACACACACCACAGGTGCAGCCAGCTAACCACTGCCAGCAGGCAATTGCAAATTATTCAAAATATTTTATATAGCCAAACCAACCAATCAGATATTAGAAAAACATTATTTTTATGTGGCATTTTTATGATTGGCTGAATTGACGAGGACAAAAGAAAATACTTTTTATCTTTGCAGTTTGGGATGAAGGGGGCAGGCAGAGCATTTGGTGGGGCATTGCCCCCCCATGCCAATGTCTAGAGCCGGCCCAGGCACAAAGCCCTGCCGACAGATTATCTCTGTCCTTGTAACCCCAAAGAGCAGATGTCTATGTAGTGTAAATTGCCCAGAAATCCAAACGGAAGGAAGGACACAACACTAGGCCAGCACAGGTTCGGAATCTTTGTTCATGAGCTGTACCAGCATTACGGGGCCCCTGAGATCTTTGCCTGCAGAAGTCTATCTGGTGTTCTGTGGGTCCCCTTCTCCTACATACACTCACTTCTTACACGTAAGAATTCAATCAATGGTTAGGAAAAAGTTTGAATAAGAATGTGTTGATCATCAGTTAAGTGTTTGGACTCTGATCTTCCTTATTGTTTTCTTCTCCTTTGGGTAATCTTGATTTATTATTTGGTTTTCTTGATGATTAGTCTTCTTTTGCCTCTGATGGTTTTTAATTTTTATTTATTTTGCTCTGTCATGCGACAACATCCCCATGGCAATCCATCATCAGCTGTCAAAATAAAACACTCTGTTTGCCCTCCATCACCATTTTCACTCTTCTCCATTTTCAGCTCTCTGCCAGTTGTCCTTGTTTGTAATTGGGCAGTATTGCTTTGCCTGGTTTGTACTGTATACTGTATTTAGTTCACATCCCCCTTTGTTGTTCGTGGTTTTAAACTATTCAAAATGACAGACCACTCAGTATGAACCCAGAAGTAGCATATGGAATTACACCCTAAAGCTATTTATTATCACTGGTCCAAAAAGGTGAGCATTAAATCAAAATTAATTCAGAGTGCCAAGTCTCAGCTGTAGTCAGTCACCTGCAACATCCTCTGTCCATTTAGGAGGGCTGCACTCTCAAGAGTATGTCCTCCAAAACACAGACAGTCACCTTGTTTTCCACTCTAACAGCTAACACAGCTGGCATAGACAGATCAACTGAAACCCTCCCTCACTGGGTGATGCTACACTCTATAGGACTTCTACTCACAGTTGGAAAAGCCAGGATTTAGTCTGGCCCATAGGGAACATCACTGCAATCTTGTTTTCCACTGGAAATGTCAGACTCACCAGTGGGTGCTCTACAAAACATTTAAGAACAGCATAGCACAACATTGCAAGTGGCCTCAGTCTGAAAGTCACACCTGTAGAGAATAATAAAGGATACTTTAGTTATGAATGATAAAGGAGATATAAAGCTGGACCACCAGTTCTGTATGAATGGGTGAACGCAGGAGCTGAGTGAGAGTGTCAGAGCTCCATTTGAGTGGGTCAGAGGAAGGGCGTTCAGAGAGCCGACACTCCAGTCTGTCACACACCCCTGAACTTAGCGTAGTACAATCAGCAGGCTCTTTGCATCCAAGCTAATGGAATTCCTTTCAGTTGGAGGGTTTCCAATCGCTTGAGCCCCGCCTCCATGCCCACACCAATCCAGTCTCTGCATGGGGCTCCTGTACAGGGACGATGGCATGGGGTGTCTCCCTTTGATTCCACCATAGCACCAAACTGTTACTCTTATCTACTTTCATAGTATTATTTATTTGCATTTATTTGCTCCTGAATTCAAAACAAAAGAGGAGCATACATTGCACAGTACTTCTAAGAGCACTCTTCGCATTTAAAAGAAAACCCAAAAAGCATTGAACATGAAAAAAAGGAAAGAGTTTCTTTTGACAACGTTCACAGTTGCTCACACAGACCCTCTTGCATTCGTCCATGCAGCCACGTGCATAGATCTGGCTCTTCCTCTGCATTGGCTCTCTTTCCCTCTTTCAGCAATAGCAACCATCTATGTACCTGCCCAGCTAACATGAAATATTGAGATTTATTAAAATGGGATGTTGATGGCTCAGAATTGGTGCCAATCATTTCATTTGCATTTAATTGTGAGTCAAAGGACACATGTTAATTAAGTTCCAGCCTTTGTTCCAGATGTGCAGTTGAGCTGAATTGCAGATACCCTGCTGGCTTTCCCTGGCCCTCAATCAGATTCTTCCCACAGATGAAGACATCCCACAAAGAATGGGGGAACATGCCTTGTCTCCTGACAGGCTATGCCCCCCTCCATTCCACAACCCCTCTCTCAAAGCACTTGACCTTTTCTTTAAGGGTCAGGCTTGTTTTTTCTTCTCCCAGCTGCCTAGCAATTGCCCTTACTGTAAGAGTGAGTAATTCTGCCTGTGACTGAGAAGGCTGTCACTGCGTACATATTGCTAAGTACTAGGCACTAAGTATTACTTACACTGTAATTCACCCTCTTCAGTTTCTGTTTCCCCCTTTTGGGGCTCTACTCCTTGTTGGCTTGTTTTTGGTTTGTTTTCCCCTTTTGGGCATTTTACTCAGTCTTTTGGAGACTTTTTAAAGGGTGTCTGTGTGTCTCTGAGGGCATTTTCAACCGTTTGTGAGAGCATTATTCAGTTAAATTCCACACTGCATTTATGTAGTCTGTGAAGTGTTCACATACTGTTAGCATACTGCAGCCAGCATTGACCTCATTTGCTGCCTGTGTTATTGCTGATACCTGTTACTTGTTACATGCTGTTACCTGCTGTTACTTGTTTCATGCTGTTGCGTCTGTTACCTGAGGTTCTGATTCTGTGGGGCCCCAGTGAGAATAGCCTTGTATTGAGGCTGTCCCCAGGATATGGCCACAGTAAAGCAAATGTCTGCTGTTCAATCTCCAAAGAGAGCTACCATACACATGTACAGTACATTTTACATGTGCAGTTTGAAGGAGTAGTTGAATGTTAAACCAATTATCTCAAAATTATTCATAATTGTGCAATTGTGTTCCTTGGATGTGTAGTACAGAATCTTACATGTTCTGGGTAATTGTATATTAACAGAAAGGGTCGTATTCCAGTGAACCCCAGCGTTACATGGGTCTCCAGCAACAGGGGGCCCCAACAGTTAGCAGAACAAACTGATTGTTATCAGACATGTTAATTCACACATGTCACATGTCATGTATAATAGCGTAAAAAAAGAAATCATGCCAGAATTTTTGATTGGCTCTTTACCCATCCATCAAACGTTAACAACCAATTTCTTTATTGACCAATTTGTAGAAAACATGTACAACTAGATGCAGTAGAAGTTGACAGTTATCAACACAATGTCTGAGCTGTGTAGATACATAAATAATTTTAAAAAGATAGCCGTTCTTAAAAGTGAAAAATGTCTCTGAATGTTTCTGTAATATGTTTAAAGAGAAAGCCATTATTCATTAAAAAAAACTGCAAAATGTTCTATGCAGTCTCAACTCATTTATTAATGGAAAATTGAAAAAATAAGGATTGTGCACTTGCATGTTTATATATTAGTCATACACACACACACACACACACACACACACACACCATACAACAAACAACCACACACACAAACACACACACACTAACGCATGCATACACACACACACACACACACAAGATGAAAATAAGCAATAAACTTGCCACCAGCATAACAAATACAAACTAACCACAAATGCCCTGCACAGCGATTGAAGTTTAGTGATGAGAGAGACCAGGATTGCTGCGATTGTGAAAGACCACAGAAATGGATATGCATGAGAGGCTAACTCTATCACCTCTTTTCATTCCCGTCACAGTTTTGACATATAGATTGTAAACAGTGATAAGTCAAACAGAGCTCTACTGAAATTGGATCAACAATGAATGAGGTATTGTATGTTGCAACTCCTGAGATTCCAGCACACAAGTTGAGCAATGAGAATCATTTCTCCTGGCCCAGTTTATGAGAGCCTCTGTTTGCTTTACAGACCTCTGAAATTAACATAAGTATAACCAAACACTTTCTCCTTCCAAACAGGTAAGCACACATTGCTGTCCAAAGTTGTATTGTTTCTACACTGAAAAGGGAGTTTTTTACACCATGCACATTTGTTGTATTACTAAGTGTGAGGCTGAAGCACAAATTGTTACAGATGTGGGTCAACAATTAAATAGATTCCAGAAATTCTTTAGAGATCTTCTCTTAAAATGTTAAATACTATTTTATCAGGCAATTCAAGCTTGTATCAATATTGTAGTTTTCCATGTGATATAGAACATAATTGTCTCCTATTTATGAGATAGTAAGTAGTTTGCATAAATGTGTATATTTTGTATTACATAATTGTGTATGTTGTATGTGTAGGCTACTACTGATTTAACATAATTTAACAGATATGGGAAAATGGAGTGTCTCTGCAGTGACCCCTTCTGGCAGAGAATGGAAACACATTTAGAGCAATTACTCAAGGGTCTGCCAATAATGACAATTCAAATGAGCATTTAGCATAAATCAATTTAAACATTTTAGGGAATACAGGCAGCCTTGATTCATGGACAGTTTGTAAAACAGATTCCCTTTGCATGCAACTTTGGACGTTGGTTGGTCTGGAATTTTGAAAATGTCTTTCAATCTCTTTCAATCTCAAAACTGTTAATATGTAGTTTCCTAAAACTCACTACATGAATCAATGTCTAGGTTTGGAGAACAACCAAAAAGGTTGAATTTCTTTTCACCACTGCCATTATTCAGAGATCAGAGAGAAAAACAATGTCCATCTAGAAAATGTACTTTTCAACTGAGAAACAAACCACTACATGCCCATGTTTGATTTTTTTAAAGCATATATATATATAAAGCATATATTTTCACTTATTTAAATGTTACTATACATAACCCATAATGATATAAACCCATAGGAATGCACCTAATGAGTATTTTTACACCATTGTATATGAAATCACAAATCACCACAGGCTGCCCCTCACTGAAATGTAACCCTTGAAATACTGCACAAGCCCCCTGAAAACTGGTCGAACATAAAGGTCCGTTTTGCCAGGGTTACAGCTCTGATTGCTTTGAAAAAGTTCAGGAGCGGGAGAAACGTGTAAATTCAACCGTGAGACGAGTTCATCAGCACTGTCAACCCCCCCCAGGCTTATCTTTCCCATGACACCGCAGTTCACTGCTGGCCCTGCCCACTCCTCACAAAGCCATTCTTCTGGCTGAATAGAAAACTTTTACCACCTTTTAAGCCCACACCAACCCTGGCCAGTGGCGGGCAGGATGACAGCCCTGTGGAGTCTCCCTCAGTCCGTACTCCCGTGCTGAATGCTAAGCACCCCAAACAGTGGGCAGAGGGGGGGATGTGCCCCCCCCCAAAAAAACTATGCTGACAGCTAGATTTACAAGGATGCTTATATTCCCCGGCTGGTCAATGGCTGAGGCACACACAATGGTTCCCAAGCGTAGTGGGCCCTGACGTACCCCAGTACATGGGCGGGAATGGGGGGGTGCAGAGTCTGAGCTGTAAATTGAATTACAGTAAGCCCTGCACAGTCGTCATAGAGACGGCGGTTGGTCTCAGGGAACAGGCGTCCCGCCGGGGTGGTTGGGGGCTGCGGGTCAGTGAGAAATGGTGAAATTATGCAGCCCACAGTCGGAGTCCGAGAGAGACATTACCTCCAACTCTCCATCGGCATCCAGAGGGAGATCTCACCAATAAGGATCACACAAGCACAACCAGAATTGAAGTCCTCTTGTGATAGCAGTGACAGCAGTAGCTGGGGATTAGTTGATATTATATATATATATGTACAATTTTCATTTTGTATTTAATTGTTCTCTCTTGTGGTAGAATGAACTACATGGTAACTCTAAACTACTCTCACTTATATACATTAAAAAATATATTTTTAATATATTTTATTAATTTTAACAAATTGAATATAACACATTGCTCAGTGTGAGTATGTTGTTGCCACAGATTATTTTAGCTATATTTTTATCTGATAACTTTTTTACCTTGATGCTTGTTTACTGTAATTCTGGCTTCTCTAAACATGCAGTTGTTGTATTGTGTGTTTAATATACTATCATGGTATATTAGCCTTGAATGTCACTCTGAATAACAGTGTCTGCCTAATAAACTGATAAAGATTATTAGTTATTATCACCGTCATTATTGTTTAGCACCAAAATGTATCCAGGAAAACACAGTATATGAGATAAGAATAAATTCAATTTGTTATAAAAAAGCTTTGGGTGTTGGATTAATGTGTCAAACGTTAATCATAGTATTGACTTAGTTAATTATTGGCATAGTATTGACTCCCTAGTTTGTTTTAGATTGCACTGTTTGCACTTGCTTGCTTCTTATTTTTAATCCATAAACAGCAATATTATTTAAATTCAAGTTAAATATTGTACTTAGAATATATTTTCTTATTTTATGGTAATGCATGCCTTTTGGGTTGTAATGTGCCCACTGGAAGGTGGTTGCTAAATGCCTTAATAATTATTAAAAATCAATCATATTAACAGTTTAGTTCACTCTTTAATGCAAAGATGATCATTATTTGAAAACCATCTGAATCAATTGATGTCATAAAAGTAGATATCAAGTTTAAAGAGTTGATTATTCTTAGGAGAAAATTGTATTGTTTGTTTGTTTTGGTTTTTCTTCATTGTACACCAACTTTAATACAAGGAAAACAATCTGTCAGCGTTCAATTGCTTGTAACGTTTCAATGTTTCCTCAATTCAGCTGAGAATTTTTTTTTTTTTTTGTAATATTTAGATGTATGCCATTAAAATGTATAATTTCCACAAATCATTTCAGAAATGGAATCCTCTCAAACCAGGATGAGTGGTTTTCTCTTTTTCCCAAAGTGTTTCCTTTTTTGATTTTGATCTTGTTTGTGGGAGCCTTGCCATAATAATATAAATTCATTGAACTGCCCTGATTTGTCTTGTTGTTAGTATCACCACTGAACATGGGGTGGGTATTGCCTCAAAGCCGGCTGAAGCATCTGTAAGTGAGCTTCGATCATGCACAGGGTTTCTTTATTGCAGATTGTTCTTTTATCCCCAGATGTCACCCCTGCTTGCACAGGACGCAGCGACACATCACATGAGCGGGAGACAACGGCTGCTCCTCGTCCAGGGCAGTGTTTGTTCGGTAAAACTCGGTGTGGAGCTTAGCCGTAGGGTGCACTGGCCCTGGTGGAGGAGGGAGTTCAGACAAAGTTCTGAGATTAGGCCGACTTAAAGCCACTCTGAGACACACAGCAGGATATTCCAAGGGCAACAGAATCAATGAAGCCGGTTGCTCTTTTGGAATTTAAAAAGAAGAATTTGAAGACCGGCCTTCTGTGAGAAAATAAGAGAAAGCAATTTTTTGGGGGGTCAAAACCTCACTAAATCATAAAGAACGGAAAGTGAGTTTTGGGAGCCATGGACCTCATTAATTACATCTGAGGAGGTCCTAAGGAACTAATCATAATTAGCATGATTTTTTTCAAATAACACTTTTAGAATATAATTATGTGTGGAAGGCGTTGGTCTCGGCAGCTAATCAGGGCGATTAGCGGCCACGCCTACTGGCAGAGCAGCCAGCTCACACACCAGTCCAGGGTTTGACAATTACACCTGTGTGCTTAAAACTGCTCTGCTCCCTTCAGTAGGTTGCTGGAACCAGGAAGGAGGAGGCATGAGAGACCGAGGAGAGAGAGCCAAAGAGAGAGAAATAAATAAAATAAATAAAATAAAAGTGAAACGGGAACTGAAAAGTTATATTTGGTTTGTTATTTCCCGTTTATTGTTTGTGTCCCGAACCCGTGAGGGCAACGGACAAATTAATTTCTGTTTTAGTTTATCCTACCAGTCTCGTTCTCTGCCCGTGTCTGGGAAAAAGAGAACTGCATTAAATTAAATAAAAACCCGGTCCTTGGAGAAGAAAAATCCACTCTGTCTCTGACTGCTCTGATCCCGTCCAGGGATTGTCACGTGGCGTGTGACATTATGTTTACCATGAACAGGAGAGAAAATGAAGGCTTTAAAACATATTTTTAAAACCATTAGGTGTAGATAAAGCATAGACCAAAATCACCATCTGTCATTCATATTGCATTGTATTTTGTCACAATTATAGATACATTTTGTTTCATATGGCTGCATTTGCATAAAAAATCATTGACACAAAGCATTATATGGCATTTATGCAATTCTTTGGCACAGCCGATAGGAAGGATGACTCTATATAGTGTATCATCGTTGATATTATTAAGATAATTTCTTTATTAAGGTGTGCCTGACTTAAACACATGACCGTATAGGCATCCTCCTAAGCACAGCATTTGAATATGTGCTCCAAGCATATACCATTTATGACTACTTTGACAGATGGCTTTTGTGTTTAGCTCATGAATGTAACCTGTATATAAAATATTACATAATCTTTCTATGTCAAAGTGCGATGCATTCTTTTATTGAGAACTGGCCTCGGTGTTGACCTTGCTGTTTATTCCATTGAATTCCTGTCCGTTGCTGTAGTGACAGAGACAGTGTGAGGGTCCTGTCCCCAGGTTTGGAAAATGATGGGAATGCATTAACACTCCAGGGCTCACATAGAGGGGACCTCTGCTTTTGGGTTTACAAGCCTGTGAAAACATCTCTCCCAGCACGTATAAATATTTGGATTAATCCCGGCTTTATCATGCAGAACGGGCTCACCGATACCCCCTTTGCATTGGCGTGGATACGTTAAGTAAGCCCCCCAAGATTAAATAGATCAAACTGAAGCCCCTCTTTTTTGTCTTTTTGTGGGGTTTTTCTCTACTCCAACTCAAAGACCACCTCAACATTTGAGATGGAGACATTCATGTGTGAAATGGTCTTCCTGGAGGCAGCTTCAGGCACCTATACCAGCTATCATCTTAATCTCCTGCCTCATATAGTGCTCAAAACGGAGCCTTTTCTAACAGAACAAGGGAGGCTCTGGAACCATTGACAACAGTTGCATTTCTATGGGGATTTACGCAGTGATTTTATAGGCGATGCTTGAGTGAGCAGCAATGGGCGTCGACCCTGAGGACGAGGTCGTTATTCCACCCACAATAGACCCCCACCCCCACACACACACACACACACCAATCTCAGAGACAACAGTTGCTGTCTTCAGGTTGTGAAGAACCAGATCTTGGCAAGTCTTGTGATTTTGTTTTAATTCCTGGTAGCAAATACTGTTTATTATAATTTTTTTCAATTTGATGATTTTGTGGCCTGAATTCAATCAGCATGTATCCCAAGTTTGACTCCTGAATAAATACCAGTGTTCCTTTTTTTAAATCACACAGTTTACCAAGTTGATTTTGGTCATTATAGAACTCTTAAAATCTGTGTTAGTGTTATTATTATTATTATTATTATTAGTTGTTGTTGTTGTTGTTGTTGTTGTTGTAAAATTTTATAACAAATGTAGATTGATTCCAGGCTGGTATTTTCAAACATTTAACATACAGTTACCTGAACAATGAACATTGTTTAAACATATTATCAAAATATTGATTAAACCAATCACACATTTCACATTAATGAAATGCGCAGTATAACTGACAAAATACTTTTTTTTTTTTTTCCAGAAACCCTCCAAAAATATTTTTTTAGGCGTTTTTGGCATTTTGATTATGGGTTAAATTCACACATTTCCCAGTATATTCATTTTCTTTAACCAAAAATACAGATTATCATTATTCATTTTATTAAATACAGCTATCATTATGCAATGAAAATAAGATTATTAATAGGTGCATTGGATTTCTGTGTATTGAGATAGCATAGTGAATAACGAATAGTAAAAATGTATAATGAACAATTGACATGTTCATTTGAAATAAAGAAATGGCACAGACTTCCTAGTGTTTTACATAATGTTGACAGTCCAAAGAAGCAATAAGTCAAGGTCCTGTATCAGAATCATAATAAGACCCTGATCTAAATACATCATAAACAATAACAAGGGAAATGAATCATGATCTGTAAAGAACATACCTTGTAATTAATATTTTATCCTCTTTTTCATTTGGGTTTTAATCAGACAGAAGTCAGTAGATAAAGAAAAAGCCTTGTCAGAATGATTTATAAGTAACCCACAACAATTTTCTACATGCCTGCTACATAATTAACTTTTGGCTTGACTGGTCCATAGATTCTACAGAAAGTAACTAATTACACCTGTGGGGATAATATCTTGGACACAAACAAACACCAATAGAAAAGGATTTAGGAAGAAAATAGAACATAATTCATAATTTTTTCTAGGCTGTTAACATGGGAAATTGCCGTTTTTCACTTTGAGAGTGGTGCGCAAATAGCAGTGTTAATTTCCACCCAGTTGAGTAAATGTCACTTTCGGGCATTTTAATTAGAGTCCATCTCTGCCCCTGAAATTCATTTTAGTGGCAAATGTTTTCCACTTGTGGTGTAATCAAGCACTATCAGCCAGCCCCGGCCAAAGCAATTTTGCACTAATGACAGATTATTTTATGGAGTGAATTAGTCTTTGTAATGGGGTGCATTTCTGGATGCCACCAGGGTGTGTGATAATTTATTGATTTGGGGTGGGGGGATATAAGATAAACAACCAAAGATTTACTGAAATTAAATCAGAAAAACCCTCAGCCGAAGTTCATACAGCTCTCCTAAAGGGGGCACTCTCATCTCCAAAGAAAGTGATACTCCTCACGGCACTTGATCAGGGATCCTGTACTGGTCAGGGGAGCCGTAACTGCTGGACAAAGCCCTTCTTTTCCGGGCTTCGTTGAGTTATGGGAGAGCCAGTGAAGCGAGAGCATAACCATGCTCTAAGGATAGGGTGGGGAGGACATAAAAATGGGGATCTGGTGGGTGATGATTGCTTGCAGTGCATGCATTATTGGAATGCATTGTGTGGCATTTATCAGTGCATGCATTTTTACGTCATGATTGCTTGCATCAATTTTGACGTGATAATTGCCTTGATTTAGTGAATATTTATTGGACATTATTAGTATTATTATTTACATTAGCTAGCTAGTAATGGCAATGTTAGCTATATAGTAGCTAACTAGCAAACAACCTGGCTAATACATTTATGTGATAGGGTTAAACAATCTGCTAGGTTAGTTTCAACATTAAATTGATAGCTAGCTATTATTATATTGAACAAATGTTAAAGGATTAATGTTACATGGAATGTGGTTATTTATTTATATATTTTTTATTTAACCCCATTTTTGGTAGCCATTTTTGGTAGCCAATTGGTAGCCCGCTGTGCTTAGTTCAATCCCCTCCCTCGTAGTTCACTGACATAGCCCTGTGACCGGCAGTGACAATGGCAAAGCACTGCTTCCTCTGAGACAGCACTCGTCGTACTGACGACTGTAATTCTGGCACCCCAGAACCACTCCTGTGTGCAGCGAACTGTGTCGGCTTCCCTCCCCCCTCCCTGGGGCGGACAGCCAATTGCCGCCCTGGTGGCATTTCCGGCCAGAGCCGACTCTGGCGCGACGCGGAATCGAACCCCGATCGCCGTGGCCAGCGTCGGACGTTGAAACCACTAGATCATGCAGGAGGCCCCGGAATGTAGTTATTTCTTACTAAAATATTTTCAAATAACTCAAATAATGGCCACATAATCTTAAGAACTCAAGCAAGCCAAATATTGCATAAATTACGTAGTTGAGACTTTATTAAGATAGTAATAACCTTACCATTTGAGAGAGATTGCCTGTAACAAAAAACAACATAAACAGTGGATCCCCACAGTGGGAACCACTGATGTATGAGATCAATAAAATCTAGCCAGTAACTGCTGCAGCAGGTGTGGATATAGCTAATCACAGAGAAACATGTTTGCTTTAGTTTGCTATTGGTTTTAACTTGCAAGTTGGATAACAGCTAACTATCTAGACATCTAGCCATAAGGCACTGTTCTAGTGTGTGGATGAGCCCCACAGTATGGATTTGATACGAAACTATGGGGCTCATCCACACACTAAAACAGTCCCTTAAAAGGATGAGTCACCTAGCAGCCCCCTCGGATTCCCTCTCCAATTTTAAAGAAATGTAAAAGCAATGTGTGATGCTGCAAGAACAAAAGTGAACACAATTTTTGGAATCTGCAAAAAGTCTAGAATAGGTCAATCTGTAAAGAGTCTACTGTAGATCGTTCTGTAATGAGCCTAGTGTAGGTCACTGTGCACGGTGCCATCTGTGTTGAGCTGGTGTTGCACAGCCTCTCTCTGTAGGGGACAGGGAAAAGTCTGTGTCTCGGCTTACTTAACACACTGACCTCTGTACACACACTTGGCAGACGGGCTGAATGGACCACTGTTCTGGAATTTGTAAGCGAGCTTGTGGTCACGGGGGGATCACAAGTCACAGAGCCCACCGAAATGAGTGGGAATGGTGGAATCACATTACGTAGAAGGTCTACTTCCTTTGTACAGTTTATCTCATAGGAAAAGCATGATCTAGGAGGACAGGGATGCTTGAACCTGTATGTTCAGTATGGGACTATTTTGTCAGAAATGTATGCCACAGACACAGATTTTTGAGAAATGTTCAGGGGTTACAGAAGAGATCCAGAGATTAAGGCTATAAACTTCAGTCTTATCCACTCACTCATCCCTCAGTCATTTTCCAGTCACTTACCTGTGTAAGTGGTTTTGTGTGTGTGTGTGTGTGTATGTATGATGTGTTTGTGTATGACTGTGCACGTGTGTGTGTGAGTGTAAGTGTAAAAGTATGTGTGTGCATGGTGTGTGAGTGTAAATATACAGTGGGGTCCAAAAGTCTGAGTCCACTACCAAGATCTGTTTGTTTTCATCGTTCATTAAAAAAAAGTTTTAAAACAGTGATACAAATATTAAAAATATATTTTTTTGAGAAAGGATGGTATGAATTTGAAATGTCTGTAAATACTTTGTTTGCACCCCATTGCCTTTCATTTCCTCAAAATGTTATGACACCTTATTTTTCATTTAAGTTTTAATACATAGACACTCCTAATACACAGTGTGAGTTGTTTTGGTCTTGTAACAATTAATACTGGATATTGACGTAATTAATATGGTCCTCTATGTGTTCTCATCGCTACTGCAGGTGCTTTAATCTTGAAAAAGGGTTTTGCAGCTGTTTGTAATTATGTCAGCAGCAGCTTAGTGAAGTAGTTAGAGGTCAAATTGTTCTCCTGAGTAAAAAGTTTGTGTTAGTTTTTGATGAATGATGAAAACAAACAGATCTTGGTAGTGGACTCAGACTTTTGGACCCCACTGTATATATGGAGTGTGTGGTAAAGAGAGAGTGTGCGTATAGTGTGTGTGAAAGAGATTGGGGAGGGTAACATTGCTTCTTTGATCTCATCATATTGAGCCAAGCTGACAGTTTGAGAGCAGAACTGAGGCCCAGTGAATACTGAGCACACTTCAGTTCCACCGCACCACTTTATCCCTCACACATCTATTGTCCTCCACATGAAACACTGAGCCAGGGTACATGGTCTCTCCTGCTCACCCACTCTGGTCTGTGTTAAACCCTCTAAAACTGCCGTGGTCGGCCCTGCCTTTCATGTCAAATCAGCCGCAGTCCTGAATAAAGACAGGACTGTCTGCGCTGCGGAGACCGGTGTGTTTATTTTATAGGGCTTCACTTCATTCTCAGGGCCTGTTGTGTGAACACATCTGACAATGCTGTAAGACAAAGCTGGTGTGGGAGACGAGGCTGGCTAAGCTCGGGTAAGCTTTAACAGCTGTTATAACAAGTGCTGGAGCAAAGGCAGAGTTTATGGTGTAAAAATAAACATTGCCCCAGGCAGCCACTGTCCAAAGCCAAACCTTGCCCTGACAGAATGTGTGATAATAATTTTATGAGGCATCCTCTGTGTCCAGGCTTTTTTACTTTTGATCCTGAATTCAGATCAGCTCACTGTGTTAAACCCTCAATGTTCATACCAGACCTGTTATGACAGACTGGCCTCAGATCAGCTCACTGTGTTAAACCCTCAATGTTCATATAAGACCTCTGAATGACAGAGTGACTTCAGATCAGGTAGTGATGGTTGGGGTAAAAAGTGTGGCTCTGGCTTAATCAAATTATGACCAAATAGTCCAGACTAGCGCATATCCACGCCCCTTTTTCAAATACGAGGGAGGAGTAGAGAGGGCTGCGCCTCCCTTATGGCTGCTTTCAGGTGTTCCTGTTCCCTCCCACAGCCTGGAGAGTACTACAGGGCCTTGGACAGCAGCAGCCTCACTTACAGGCAGGCTCACCTGAGGCTAATGAGCGATCAACTCAGCTGTGAGCCATTGCCTTCATTAGGCCATTATAAAAGCACAGCCTGCCATGCCTGAAGGGAGAGTTTTTGGGGCATGGAGGCAGAAGTGCAGGTTTTTGTTACTGTTACCCTCGATTACCTAATTTTGGATTTAACTGCTTTATTTTTGTGTTTTGTTTGAATTACTTTGTACAAGGAGAATAAATTGGCCGTTGGCCTATCAAACCATCATTATTTTTGTTTGGTCTTTCATCCACTCACCACCTGGCATGGTGGCCACCCCTGCCACCTTGCTACAGAGCCACACCAAAGAAAAGCACTGCGCACAGTGTGTAAAGCCACGTTGCCATGGTAACACATCTGACAACCATCTAACACCTGAAATATACATGATCATACCCTATTGATGTCTGCCTACTATTTTAGCATCAAATTCAGTCACATGTTTACTACATCCATGTCTTGCAGATGGAAATTATTACATAAGTTGCTTGAGGAGAAATGTTAGAAAAGTATCTATGAAATAAATATATATTTTGTGGAAAAATATGTATATTTTCCTTATTCCACAGTATGGAATTCTCAGTTGCAAGCCCATTCCATTATTGCAATTTGTTTTATTTGCTTTGCAGATGCCCTTATCCAGAGTGACTTACATTTTTACATACTATCCATTTATACTGTTGGATTTCTTTTACTGAAACAATTCAGGTTAAGCACCTTGCTCATGGGTACAAGGGCACTGTCCCACTTGGGATTTTAACCTGTAACCTCACAATTAAAAGCCCAGTTGCCTAAACATTATACTACACCAGTGCTCCAATGTTCCCGGCTAATGTGTCCTCTGAAATGCATTCAGCCATCCGCCACTTCATTTCACTCAGCATATCCCCAGCCAGAGGACTGTAAAGTGAAAAGCCCTTGTGCCAGAGCACTGCTCTTCTTGTGAAGCTGGCGCTGGCATACTGCAGGCGCCCAATTGATTAAGTGACATGTGACTAGTGCACAATGAGCCTGGGGAAATCCTGCCGACATAAACTCTCCTTCCCTGGGTGATGCTGCAGCCAATCATGTTTCTCCCAGCCAGGTGAGAATTTCATCCAGACAGCTAGGGATTTAATTAACTGGAGGCAGGACCAGAGGCCCTCTATTTGTGTGGTCCACTGGTGCAGGAAGTCTACAACTGTCCCTCCTTCATGTTGCCTTGGCTGCACAATGGCCTGGATTCAATCAACATTTGTCCTTTTGCTCTGCTACATTGTCAATACTGTTAAATGAAAGTGTTACTTTTATTCTTCACAAACAGTTTGACCAGATCATCAATCACCAGAAATAATTTACCAAACTTACCAAACTTATGAAGACAGAAGAAGTAAAAGTTGCTTTTATTTGACAGTCAATGTTAAGGACTAATGTTGATTGAATCCAGGCCAACGGTCAAATGCGTCACAGCGACCCAGATATTGTTCTGTCTAACATCACATCCAAGCAACATTAATACAGATCTATAGTGATAGTTACATCTAATAATAATAATAGCATCCTTCATTACAATCTTTAAATACTGCATGAGAGTACTTGGAAAGCAGTAAGTGGAGATGCCTCCATACATATTGTGTGTAAAACTGGAGTGGAGCCTTAATTGATCAGAATGTTTTGACTGGTGTTTTTTTGCTGATAAAACATAATCAAAGAATTAAAAATACTGATTATAAACATGCTGATATACAGAAGAATTGGAAGATGTGGAAAAACAGAAACATGATGATGTCAGCTCCTTCAGTTATTCCTGTTCCTTTGTTCTCAATAGGAATATGTTGTATATATGGTCTTTATCCTTGCCAAAAATGTAAAAGATTAGCCACCTCCCCACCCCCAGAACCCCCCACCCTGTTACAGGACAGAAATTTGGCTTCAGTCAGAGGCTCCTCAGATTTTTGGCAGTTTGCTCTCTTAAAGTCTAAAGAGGACTTTCAGAGACTCACAGTCAGCACTGCTGCAGCTGAAACTGCTTCTCTGTGTGACATGAGCCAGCTAAACAGCTGTGACCTGGGCTAGAACGAAAGGGAAGTAATTTAATCTGAGAAAGTAGCGGCTAATCTTTTAGGACTGTTATGGCCCATTACATTTATGACTATTTCAACAAGAAACTTTCAGTGCATCATCTGCACTGTTGGAGAAACCACAATTAGATTTTTAGAGTCTAACTGACAATAGAAATACTGTATAAGCAAACCAAGACATACTTTGTTTTATATGTTTGCCTATATCTTCCAGATGAGTCGTACCATGTGACTTGGGCTCAATCCATTTACCAAAAATGGATTAAACCTTTTAAACTTTTCAACATTCAATAGCATTTAAATTATGATTCCTTATGACCCCCAACATTACAAAATGGCCACAATAGCATATGAGATACATACTATTTGTTCATATTTCACCTAGTTCATTATAGATAACAAACAGTGGCGGATCCTGGCATAGGCAACAACAGTTGCCTAGGGCAGCACGCCGGCAAGGGGGGCACGCACACATCTCTCCATATACTGACACAGACGCGCGCTCACTTTAGTCTTGCTCATCTGTGCTCAGCGCTAGCATTGGGCAGGCATGATGTGATTTTTTGTCACACTGCTTCTGCTGTCTGTCAGCCTATGAAGTCTTCTAGTCCTCACCTGCTAGAACCTGAAGTGGGGGAGGGGTGGAGGTCAATAGCGCCTCTCAAACTCACACTGTACAGTACAAGTCAATCAATGAAATCACAAAGTAACATTGCAACCAAATGCGCCCCTGCTCTCAACACACACAAGCAAATGGAAACAATATCTCAATAGTTACTCATAAACAGCTGCAATTTTGCCTGGTTTAAAATATAATGATAAATGAAAACAAGTCTGTACACCACCATGGTGAAATGGTTTAGTCCCTTGACCCTGCATTGATGGGCAATCGTTTAGTCACACAAACAATCGTGTCACACACACGTTGAGGTACGTTGCCAAAATGAAAAGGTCAAAGCCTGTGGGATTTCAGTTTATAAAAAAGAGAAAAGCAGAAGAGGAGAAACAGTCCAAAGATAAAGCTATGTGTTATGTCATCTCTTCATGAATATTATGTTATGTTTTGAAGTAGTCTAGTAAATAATTGTGCTAGCTAGGTATTGCATCAATTGCTATACTAAAGTTAATGCTAGCTAGTAGCTCAAGAATTTAGCTAACATTACACTGGCTATAATGACGCTGAACTATCATCATGAACATTTTCTGTGAATTTTTGGGGTAATAATAGCAATATACTGTATCACTATGAGCTTCCTACTAGCTAGTTAACATGCATATAGTCAAGCTAAACTAGCAGCAAAACAGCAAAAGCTATCTTATGTCTAGTTTGTGCATAGTGAACTTTCAGCCACATTGAGGCAGACTCAGCCAGTATTGAAAAGGTACAACCCCAACTTCAATTTAGTTTTATTTGTGTGCACCTTCAACTTTTAAATTAGTGTGCAATATGTGTCAGTGTTATTTATTGTCTTAGACAGCACCTCCTTATTTTTGTTCCTTTTAAAAGAAGAATTTTTATTTATTGTTCAATTTAAATTTGTTATTTGTATGTCTTGGATTTTTACAATTTAATATTTATGTGCAATAACTCTCAAAACATTGTGAGTAATGCCATAGGAGGCTTACATTTCTTTCTTTTTTTCTTCTTCTTTTTTTTCGAAGCCCGGAACCCCGGTCGCCGTGAGGAGGCTTCCATTTCTAAGCAACGTATGGATTGCACCGTAAATTTGGGTGGTGTGCAAACATAAGGGATGTGGCTGCCAAAGTGTATGCAGGATCGCTTATTCCTTTACAATTTCGATACTACTACAATTTCGATACTACAGTTGCGAAAGACTAATCATGGCACAAGTTCTGCCACCTGTTCTCCCACAAAATAAGCAATCATCATCTTCAGGGAATGATTGTCTCTCTCATAGATTAGTCTGGGATGATACCTCATTGTAAACATCTGTACCACTGTGATAGAATATATCTGGGTACTCCACAGTGTTCAAATGTATCCTCCTTCAGGATCGAAGTTGATGTGTCTTGCTTTGCTTGAGGGTGAACAGCCCATCAGAAAATTCAGACCATTGAAAAGATTAAGATGTAGAGAGATCCGCAGTACAGTGCTGTGATTAAACACAGTTTTGGTGTGGTTCTGTGCATGGCCTTTTGGTTCCAGCTGAAATGACAGCTACAGTAATCCAGCCCATATATGCCATCCTCTCACTCACACTGAGGCCTGAGTACCAGTCACATAATTTACATCTAATTCTAATGAGTGTGCTGCTGCATATCAACTCTAATTCTCTAGATCAGCGGTTCCCAAACTGGGTTATGGTGGCCACTGGGGTCCACAAAAGACCCCCAGTGGATCCACGGCAAAATGGAAAAAATATTTAGTTTATATTTCCATATTTCATAAATTGCATGTTCTAGACTTTAAAATCAAGTTCATCCTGTTTGGTTTACACATCTGTTGTAATATTGATAATATATAATCTTATAATCATTGACTATGCATATTAAATAGGAACATATTTTATATAGATCCATAATAGATGTAATCATGATTTAGACATGCTTAAATGTACTAGTATAAATAATAATAATCATAATAATGCATAATAGCCACTGCATGTAGCCTGTAGTGGGTATTGGATAAAAATGTAAATACTTTAAAATAAAATTGAGGTGATCATTATATAGAGTGAAAATTAAAATGTATTAATTAATTAAAACGTTTTGGGGAACCCCTGCTCTAGAGTATGGCTTGGAATATGATGGACAGGGTAAAGGATGGCATGGGAGAATTTAGCACTGTTTTGCTGATTGTCATGCATTCGTTTTTTGTGCATCTAAGCACATCTCTTAATGAAAAGAAACAAACTCAAAAAGAGGCCATGGTAAATCCCAATGCAGTGAACAAATGTTTACACATCTTGGCAGATAAAGTGAAGATTTTCTGTTGAGTAGTACAAAAGTTGTTACATTTAATAACATTTTCATTACAATGAAATAAAGAGAGCCCCAAGATACAGACCATTGGAAAATATTATCTATCAAGTTTTGTAATTACTGCGTCCATTACTGTTCCTGTGTGGGTGTGCACCTTATTAATTTGCCACTTGGTTTTTCGGTTAATTAACTCTCCACTTCCTGTCACGGTGAGCGTTCTGATTATCAATACGAGTCACTGCACAAGAGAGATACCAACTGAAGGAAACAGATTAAGCAGTGCAATTACACAGCAAGTCATCTTAAATGATTACAAGACACTTAAAGCCTTACCCTATTAAAAGCCAATTTATACAACTTCCACTGTCTATTCCTGTCCGTGGTCTTAATTAACCTATTACAGCCTCTGTCCGGTCTGGATGAATGAAACTGCACTATATACACATTGTAAATAGGCTTGAATTGTGAATATTTCTTGAAAGCGGTGTATGTTCATACACCTGAGTGTGTGTGTTTTCATGTCAGTGTTGTACATTAAGCATACACATATCATGTAAAAGTAAAGAGCTTCCATGATGCTGAAGAAGCCTGCTGAGTTCCTGGGGGAGGGGTTTGACATTCATCTCATGAAAACCTAACATTTTGTTTGTTGCTCTTGGCCTAGATATGATGTTTATGGAAAGTATTAAGCTCTCGGGAGGCCGTGTAGTATTGCACTTATATAAAACAAAACAGCCTCCTCCCCCATTACTGTTATCACCATGAAACATAAGCACGTCAGCGTTAAATGATCGGTGCATACAGCAACACATACACCCATGACTGCGAGTAAGGCGGTGTCCTTAAATACAGGGACATGGGTTTGCTTCCACAGCACGCTCTTGTGGGTGTAATTAGTCAAACATTAACTGGAAGGTATTAAATATTATTATTACAGTATATATTTAATGTTATATTAAATTATTAAATTCCCTTCCTACGCCCTGTAGATGGGCCAAGTCACTGGTGATCCATGAAACCCAAACAGTGGTTAGTGGTTTACTGGGGCTCTGACGCCATTAACTGCAGACGCCATGTCTGCTCCTGCTGTTCATATCGTAGATTCTATAAACGAACCATATGGTCAGCTCCTCCATTCCTTCCGTCCTGTCTGCTTCTTAATGACAGCAGTTGCCAGTGCTATATATTACAGTACAAAACATCCATTGCCACAATATTGGATTTGGCCATGCCCCTTCACAAATATACACAAGACAGATAAAACTGGAATGTTTAGGCTTCACCGGTAGGGAGACAGAACATCCAATGTTAAAAATACAGAGATAAGTATGACATATCTATAGAATATATACATTGTCATATACATATTGCCAAACATTGCTTACAAAAGGACAATTCATTGGGCTTCTGAGTGGGTGTCGGGCTGAGGTACTTGTGTGGCCAAGTCATGTGAGCCACAGCAATGTACAGAGAGGAAGGCCTTCAGTTACCAGGGTAACCCCCACATCATAGCTCTAGTCAATCAAGCAACTGCAGTTTGCCTGTGGCAGATGCAACAGCTGCGTAGTCCTCTGATAACTGGGCCACTCAGCTGGTGGAGTACAGAGAAAAAATTATTGGTTGCACACGTTTTGGAGGATGCATGTGCTAGTATGTAGGATGAAATTGACCTACATTTGCAACTGAGTTTTCAGATTGGGGTGGAAAATCGGAGAGAAAAACAATCACACTTCTTCAGCTAGAAGTCCTGCCATCTGTATGGAGCTCATCACTTCACATGCATAACATGCCTCTGCAACTCCAAATCCTGGCCTGCAACCTTACCGTAACTACATTTATTATGATGTAATACACTGCTCTAACACGTAGGGTGTAATCCAAGACACTTCGTTTTTCTATTGTCACATGACTGTTACAATAACACTCTAATATCTCAATCCCGTGCAGTGGTGTAGGTCTCATTTTAAAAGTGTGTGTGGGGGGGGAGGGATACTGGTGTGTAGTGTGCAATACTAGTGGTTCACATGATTTCAGAAGATTAAATTAAATTAAATACATCTGTCTTTCTAAGGTCTCTCAGTCAGGTAATGAATGTCAAGGTTGAAGGCCAATGAGATTCCAACACTTTAGCACAGCAGAGTTCAATGGCTGATATGAGGAAGAAATGTCCATGGGCCAACAATATACCGGTCACTCCACAATGCTGACCTGCCAGTGATGGGTTTGCACCAGATGTAATGCTTTGTATTTTGACAAAGAATTTCCTATTTTATCTTTGATCTCATGTGACAAACCTCACTTAAATGTTTTCTTGCAAACTCCATATGGGATTTGAGTTTGTTTTTTTTCAGTAATGGCATCCTTCTTGCCACTTGCCACTGCCAGTTTTGTAGAGTGACTATTATAGACTTTTCATAGACATTCACACAAGTCCAATTAAACACTGTACTAGCTGCATGCACTGTGCTAGTGCATGCACAGTGAATGGTGCTATACCACTAGAAATTAGAATTCTAATATGGTTGACGCCACAATGTAAGGCTTGTTCATTCCTAACACGATAGCAGCCAAAAATACAAGTATTCCTATAATATGTCTCATTAGGTTTCGTATATCAGTCTCATAAAATATACTTAACTATCAAATTTGAATTTCAATTAATAATTAAATTACAACATTAATAGTTAATTCATCTGAATCAGATCACAACATTATACATTTAGTTAATACCAAATGTATAATATTGATGACCAAACCAAGGGGTTGAAGACATCAAGGAGTTATAATTAGAAGAGATTGGCTCAATTCAATACAAGTGCAACATTAAGACAGACAACCTTGTAAGAAAAATAATATGACATTTATTGAACATAACGTATGAAAATAGCAAAGCACAATTCAATACATTAATGAACAACAACTGTATGTGTGAATGCGTGTATGAATCTGTATGTGTGTGTGGCGCATTTCTGCGCAAGCTTGATGAGGCACGTGGCCGTGCATGCATGTGTGTGTGTTCTCTAGCGTGTGCGTGGGTTGCACAAATGTGCGTGTACACTTTAACCATGTGGGCATCGAGAACAATGAAACAAGATGGGGAAACAAGATTGTAACTGAGGTGAAATAAAAGAATAACTGGAGTTATTGCGTATGTTGAGATCAGAATGCCAGGTTAGTAGATAAGAATAGTAACAATTGGGTATCATGGCACTGCACCAGATATAAATGGGGCTGGCTGTAGGTAGAAAAAGAGGACTGCTGGAGAAGGAAGAGCTCTGCGTGCCTGCGTGCATGTAACTACTTTCATTCTTGGTTTGCAACCGGTCTGAATTTACTTTTTGTTGGGAGGGTTTTTTGGGGGTTTTTGGTGTGAGTGAGGGGTGGTGCAAGGTTTATCTTCCAGTGGTGATGGGGATGACGAAGCCAGGACAGGGGGAAACGAGAAGTGAACCAGCAGAGCAGTAGATGACCACCAAATCCCGGAACATGGAAGTTACTGAACTGTGCCAGGGGAGCCTGTGTTTAAAGTCAGGAAGGTTTGCTGGCTAATGAGGGCTGCTCTATTCCCTCCGTGTGTGGTCCGGTGGGTGCAACAGCAGCAGAACGGAAGACCCATACGAGAGGGGCGGATCCAGGCAGCAGTGGGAGCTGGCATTGCATGTGGGTTTTTTTTATTTTTTGGGGGGATGTAGCTAGGTTGGACAGAGTGGCACTGACCGATGCTACATCCCCGTGTTTCTTTTTGCATTTCTTTTTTCCTTTCGTCGTTTGTGCGAAAGTGTGTGCGTGTGGAGCGCTGTCTATAGCAGCTGTTCTCTCCCCTACCGGGCAGAAAGGGGTCTCCCTTCTGGAGGCGTGGAATCCCATGGGGGCCAGAGTGGGTGTGGGATTCACTGTGTGCCGTGTGGGATTAAGTGCGGTAAATGTGATACATGTTTATTCTAGATTGTTTGATCTTTATCTGTGCAGTAGCGTAGCTGAGCTCAGGGTAGCCTACCTGGGGTATCTCTAGCACAGCTGAGTCTGGAGGGAGACCAAGTGGAAGTCAGCCAGGGACGGGGGGGAAGAACCGGAGGCGAACATGAATGCGTTACATGTGTAATAAGCTTTTTATTCATTCTAACAATAAAGATTTTGCCTTTTACCTGTTTGTCCTTGCGTTGTCTGTGGTGGTATATCCCACGAAGGGAAAAATACCTGTGGGGTGTCTTTTTCCCTGAGCCTGCTCAGCCCCTGACATTTGCTCATTAAATGGATCATTGGTCCAGGGCTGTTTCTTCCCATAAGGGAAATAAGTGACCAATTATGGCCCTGTGGTAGACAATTGGCACCCCAAGTGTTGATCTAGAAGAAAATACTATGTACATTTAAACTCACACGATTAAACATTTTTGCTGGAAGACTTGGCGTCAACCAGAGACATTCAATTTTAGACCCACAAGTTTTGAAGACCGATAGAAATAAAATATGACAAACTCCATGTTCAATTCATATTCTGACACTTGTTCTGTGACAGGAAAATACACTTTACCAATATAAAAAAAAAAGTATGCATTGGAGATAACATGCTTTTTCTTAGACATACACCCAGTAAACTAAATGTCTAAATTCACCACACCCCTTGGAAACGTGAAGAGGGACACCCACATTGCATCACAGAATTCACAATTCTCTCTCAGAATGTACAGTAGGTGGGCTACAAGCAGCAGAATGTGGTGAATAAAAAAACCTGAAAGCATTAATAACATGAACTAGAAGCAGCAGACATTAATAAAGGCTAAGCATTTGCATGAAGTGGAAAGAGCCCCTTGTGCAATCTGCATCCTTTTGGCAGCTGAAGGAGGTAATCAGCTTTATTTTGTCATGGTAGGAAAACACTATGTTTTCAAAAGAAAAGCAAACACATTTATAAAATGCAAAAGTGCCATGAACTACAGTTTTACTAAGCTAGCAAGACACAAACAAAGTTTGTGGACATCTTTAGCTAGCAAGCTAGCTAGACAGCATTAGAAGTATACTATAGCAAGGTAGCTTCATCAGTTACTGATGAACCCATCATCTCATATTATCCTTTCAAATGAAAGAAAAGCACATGTTCCCCTAAGTAAATAAGTCCAAACTTTAGGCTTTCTTTAACTACATGAGGCATTTATTCATCATAAAATGCATGTTTATTCAACAAATAGTATAACTCCTTGATGATCCCAGAATGTCACCTGTAAAAGACAAAACACACAAAAAAGAATCTTGCTCTCAAGATGGTTCACAAGCTGACAATGGTCACAGATGAATCAGACTAGAAGTCTCCTTCCAGAAACGCAATCAGTCTGCAACACTCGCACTGCACTGCTGATAGCCACATTTGAACCCCTAAGTATTAGTCTATTTCTCTCCCTGCAATAGACAAAGCACTGCCAAAACAGAGACACCAAGTAGATAAAAATACAACCAGTACTGAGGTGGTTCCGAAATAGTCAGGTGCAGGAATGAATAAATGGCAAGAAACCCCCTCTTATAGCTAACTAGAAAACGTTCAGTCCAGTTGCCTGTAGTGAGCGAGCAGCAGCCAATCCAAACGGCTATATCTCAACACTTAAAGTGAAATGCTTAAAATTAAACAAACAAAAGCTAGTTAGCTATCAAATATTCCCCTGCTCTTAGATTTTCTCCTGAGAAGGCAAAAAAAAAAAAAACTTATGTCAGCTGGGTGTAATGCCGAATTTGCATTTTTAACATGCTTGCCGAAGCTAGACGGGGGAAAAATGGAAAATTCCCTCTCTGTCCCCTAACGGCAACAAAAGTTAACCATAAGAGCAAATCCATAAGAGCACCCTTTCCGATGACAAATGCCAAAACACAATCAACAATACAAAACACAATCCCAATAATCTCAACGACCGAAACAGTAACAAACAATCTGCTCAAACTCTCTGCACGAATGACAACAGCAATCCCATCATGCAAAGGCATAGTCCATCAATCTGCCAGGAGAAGAATCAGCACTTTTGATAGTGGTGGCTATTGCAGAAATTAAATCATTTTGGATAGTTTTCGACATGCCAGTGAACACATTTGACGTTTGTAAATGCTCCGCTAGTAAAGGGTCATACCATGCAATTATGTCAGCCAGCTCTCTGGTTTGCCCTTATTAGCAGAATTTTAATCTCTCAAACCCCTGGACAGTCCAGCTCTTGTGATTTTCCCAAGGCTGTAGTATCAATCAAATGCTAAACATTGGTAGCTAGGCTCCCAGTAAGCCAAGTGTATCTATCATACCAAGAAGTATTGAACACTTCTACCTTCTCGTTTCTCTTAGTGAACACAATTTTAGGAAATGGTCTTCCTTCTGTTTTAATCCTCGTCTTCTCTCTGAGTGGAATGGAGTTTGCAATAAAAACTTCCTTCTCTGTGTTTACCATTCTGGCCATTGCTGATTAGCTAGCTCCCGCCACTCTCATTAGCTCTCCTCCTCTCCCGCCCGTTTGATTAGCTTGTTAGTTCACTTGCTAGCAAATAAACTAATGTTAGTCAAACATCGTTCTTTCGCCAAGATGAATGATAACAATGAATAATATAAATAATTACTATGACCTCTCCTTCATGCCCTACTACCCTCAATTTAACAAAAACGACATTTGCACAACTATTTGTAATTTAATCAAAAAGATGATCTCTCTCTCGGTGTCTTTCACAAAATCTCCTACACATCTACAACTGAATATTATAGCTTGTGCATGATAACCTTGATCAACCCCTCCCCTCTCTACTTTAATTGGATGTACAGTATGTCATTATTTTATTCTGATGACTGATTGATCTATTAGCCTTAGGGAGGACGTCCTCCCTAACAACAATTTTTGCCATGTAAAAGATAGGAGAGGAATATGGAAAAACTATGTATTTGAATAGGGGCTTATGAAGATTTAGGAAGGATGAGGAGATACCGTCCTCCGGCTACATTTTTCCATTGCACTAGAGGCGCTGTTGAGACTTTATGAATAGCAATGGGGGTTTTATATATCGTAGATGCTTAGAAATGGATTTGAAGGTGATTGACATTTTTTCCCATTTCTTTTTTTTTTCTTTTTTATCAAATGGACGAGCCTCCTCTGGTAACAAGTTAGAAGTAATATTATGTGATTGGAAAGCTAGATAGTCCACTGTTGACTGTTAATTAAACACCTGAAGTATAGCTAGTTAGCTAGCTAGTAAATGAGGCAGCAATGTAGACATAAATGGAAGGTTAATGATGGAATATGTCACTGGCAAGGTAGATACACTTCAGTTCCTTATTTATCTGTGAACTGTTGGAAGCAAGCTAGCTAGCTTATCATTAAATGCTATGTTGCTACCCGGATGCGTGAATGAAACAGGGCTTACCTACTCACCCTGGCTATTAGGGGCTTCACAAAATATGATTCAGGGTTTCAAATTTATATAAACAATATATTTTTGTTGGATGCATAAAGTAAAGTTAACAAACTTATTTTAATATTCTGGTATTATGAATTATCAAGCGAGCCAGAAAAGGCAATCCATTACATTTTTGAACATGTTCTCTTGGCTGAAATAGTGCCTCATGTACGCATCATTTTCAGTGTTGCCAGTTATTTGAAATACTCTCCCAAAATAATACTAAAAATCCCCATCTTCAATTGACTCCCATACAGTTTTTTAAAGACTGCCCACATGTGTTCTTTTAGAGAACGCTTCCCAGCGTGTCCAAGTCCATAACCTAACATTGTTCTTTTTACCCAGTTAAGAGGTAAAATGCCATTTGATATATAATTTCTCCTTTTTTGATCAAATGAATGCATGTAACAGGGTTGACACAATGGTAACAGGACTGACCAGACTAACAGGGTTGACGGGACAATGATTTTACCGTTCAGTGTTACCATCTAAGTTACATATTTTGTTCTATATTTGATGGAAATGGTTGTATTACTGAAGTTTATTACATTTCTAACAGGTCTAATATTTTTCACTGCAGTTTCATGCATGTAGTCAAATCCATAATGGACACAATGAGCACATACGTTTGCAACAAAAAAACTAACATTTTATTGACATATTGAATATATTCATATTTATTATTAACATATTGAAAGAAACTGAAACATATTATTGTGTATATGAATGTTACAAAAAATTCCATAGGATTGATACATTTCAAAGTGAGGGCATTAACACAGTACCCATATAACAACAGTTTTTAACAGTTGAAATAGACAGATAAGACAGCACTTTAACAGACAGAACAGTTTGCCATGCAAACTCAGGCATCGTCTCTAACATATAAATCGTTTTTGCTTTTTGACTTTGTATTTGGTTTTGGTCTTCTTTCTGTTGGTGGTGATTTGGCTTACATCATCACGCTCGAATAACAATCTCACACAATTTTTGAATCCATCAGTCAATCGGGTGTTTTTTTGTCGTGTGAATTTGGAGAGGTCTTGGGCAAAATTTTTCCATCTTTTCTTTGAGAACCCAATGGCAGTCTCTGCATACTTTCTGAGCTTATACTTCTGAACAAGCTTGCCCATGACTGCGATCATTTGCCTTTGTCTTTTCTTTCTTTGAATTTCTCTTTTTCTTTTCTTTCCTTTTCTTTCCTTTTGCAGTCCACAGTACCTCATACCGTTTCCTCTGCTTTTTTTAACGTTTTCACCCTTCTTCACGTTGCCTGAAATACAAACCAAAAAAATACCAAATGATTGACAATGTGTACCTCTGACCATACACTAACAAGAACATTTTTACATTTTCACAGTTATTGGACACTCAATATCTACTTTACCCTTCCCATTATTGGTAGATAATTAGTTCTACATGAGTAAAGTTGGATACTGGGTGTAGATCATGTCAAAGTAGGAATATCTTATAGATGCATTGCAAACTGATACAAAAACAAGGTGCTACTTTATTTCTCATATCTTTTTCTAATCCTAACCTTGAGGAACTTGCTTGTTGTGGATCTGGCTCTGGGCTCTCTGGCGGTGTTGTCAGGCTGCTCAGTGCAACTGATGCTGCTTTTTTTGCAGCCCTACACTTTTCCTGGGCTATTCTCCACTTTAGCTTCCTTCTCCTTTGCTCCCTCTCGCTGAGCACATCTATGTTTTTTCCAGTACGCATGTCAACCTGTTACTCTCAAAAAATAACAGGGTTGACAGTAACAGGGCTGACCGTTTAAAGGTAATATGCTCATTACTAGCTAACTGATGAAGGTCACAGGAAAACATGGTATGCATTTAAAAGGTTATTGTTTATAGATATTGACCATAATGTGAAAAATAAACAATTATACAGATTTATATGTTAAAATATGGTAACGGGGTTGATGTCGTATGCTTGTCCCCCTCGGTCAAACATTATAAAATATCAAAAATAGTACATTAGAAATTAGAGAAACTTACTTGACCTTGAACTGTTGTCTTCCTGATAGAGAGATGATGCAGCATCCTGTAAATTATGTCACTTCAGGAATGTTCCATTATTTTGCAATGTTTTTTTTGTTAGGGTAACAGGGTTAAAGTGAAATTAAGGGACACAGACAAATTGATACTTTTTCAAACAATTAATATATGCGTTTCATACAATACAATTTTAGCAATAAGATCTCACTTTAAACATTATGCAAATGTGACATTTTAAACATATTGTCTATATTTTACACATTAAAACTCCAACTGAATTTTATAGATCATAGTGAGGGACAGGCCAAATTTCTTACTCTCTTCTGCATAAAAGTCATTTTAATTCTCTAAAATAATATTTATTTGGTTTAAATTGGTTTTATATTGAGGAGAAAAGGCACAATAATAACATATTTTAAAATGGAGAGTGTATCTGTCGTTATAGTAGTTTTATTGGTGATTGTTTCTTGGGGACACAAAAGGCCCCATTTCGTGGAATGACCCTGAAGTAAATATTGATCAATGGGGAGAATTAATAGTTTGGGGGCATGGAACATTTATGATGATGGAATCTGTTGTAATATATTGTTTATAATTTATTTTGTGGCCATGTGAAGTTGTATATGAATTCTGTGTGTTTGCATGATGTCAGAAGGTACAGAAGTTAATGTTTGTAAGGACTGAGAGTCTGTGGCCATTGTAGTTATTTCTGTGGGAGACCTTGAAAGGTGTCAAACTCTCAGTGCTGTATAGGCATGAGGTATGCCCCTCCTGCCCATAACTTGGTGGATGGAATACCTGCCATCCCAATGCTGGCTAGCTAGCTTGCTAGCTATATATGCGTGGAAGGTGTCAGTCTCGGCAGCGAATCAGGGCTATTAGCGGCCACACCTACTGGCAGCACACACACCGGTCCAGTGTCTGACAATTACACCTATGTGCTTAAAACTACTCTGCTCTCTTCAGTAGGTGGCTAGAACCAGGAGAAGGCTGACGAAGTAGGTGGAGTATTAAATGGAGTAAGCAGGGATGGGGCAGTCAGTTTGCCAGAGGAGGCGGAGCGGAGGGGTCTGGCTGGGGTGTAGGGAGTGATGAGTGACTGGAGGTATGGGGGAGCAGTACCTCTAGCCGCTTGAAAAGCAAGCACCAGTGATTTGAATCTGATGCGTGCTGCGATGGGGAGCCAGTGCAGAGAGGAGAGTAGAGGGGTGACATGGGTGAACTTCGGCTGGTTGAACACCAGACGAGCAGCAGCATTCTAACAATCTAGCTAGCTAATGTAGCTTGTTACAGTATAATTTGAATGCTGGATTGCTAGATGAAGATGGTCAATAACTTTGCTGTGTAGCTTGCTTGGTAGGTTAGTAAAGCGGTAGTAAAGCAGTGGTTTGTTTCACTTTATAGTCATTTAGTCAAGTGTTTTTTCCTTCCATGCCCAAAAGAAAAACTGATTAGCTCATATTCTCTTTCTACTTCATGAAAATGCTTAGCCTCTATTAATGCTAGGAGCATTATGTGTACTTCCACAATATAATTTTTTTTTGTTACATATTTCTTGATGCACGTGTACTTACATAAACCGTACAAATCATTGTTACACGTGTAACTACTTAAACCACAAACAGTTCTTAAGGCTGTAAATACTATGTAAAAATGTGTAAGTACACAGTATGTAGGTACAGTGTAACTACACTTCTACACTATATTACTTTATTAGGGCAACTTTATGTAAAGTGGGACCAAATGGTATATTTCAAGATATAGCACCCCATGTGTGATATATGTGGTACCACATAGTATCCTTTGAATGGTATGCTCATCACATGATTTTTGCCATTTAATAGTATAATTGTAAACAAATCGTTTGAGGAATCCTACAGTAGCTACATATTAACCAGGCAAGGATGGCAGCAAGGAGGCTTTATGCATATGGCATAACATTATCTATAAAATATACATGACATCGCCAAAGTTGCTATAAAATGGATGGCAGATATCCAGTAAAGACCAGGAAGGAGCTAAATGAGCTTTGAAGTTATAATTACTTTATTATTTCTAATTTTGATATCTGTATCCTTATTTATAATTATTCATATATTGGCTTGTGAAAAGAAACCTTCATGCACATCCCACTAAAAGCATGGCCAGCAGTAAACGTGGGCTGGAACATAAAGGTCACCCTTCACTATTCAAACAGATTATTCGCCAAGAACAAACAGGAAAAGGTAAAGAAGTAATTGCAGGAGGATGTTGTTGGTATAACAGGTGTCCATTAAAAGATAAGGTTCCGGCGCCCTGTCCTTCCTCTCCTTTGCTTAAATAAAGGGAAACGATTCATCCTTCTCTTTTTTCAGGGACAAGGAGCAAAGGTTCAAAACAGGCCGTGTCTGATTAAAATATATCCGTCCCCACAGATGTTACAACATTCCTTCCCAAGGACTTGATCTGTAAACCGAACCCCTATAAATCATCTTCAAGTCTGGACTCAGAAATTAAACATACTCCCTATAATCATAAATTATTACCATATTGTGTATGTGTGCATGTAGAAATGTAGAAGTTCACTGAGTGATATTAATGTTTGTCATTCTGTGCAGTTCATCTCAGAATGCTCTTTGATTTCTGACCTGAAAGGATATTAAGTCAAGTAACTTTGGTGGGTACCACATTTCGTTTCCAGGTTCTGGGGGTCACCAGTTAAAAACATGTGCCCTCTTATGCATCTGACACCATAAAATATTTAGTAAAAAATTATAATAAAGCACTGATTCAATCCCCCAGGATATTACAGTTGAGCACCACAATGGTAAAACTGTGTGGACACAATCCACAGTCCATGTGGACTTATTTAATGATCACAGAGTTCAGGTGTGCTTTGTCCTTTAGAGTATGAAGCCTGGACATTGACAGGCTGTGTCAGGATGCTCGAGCTGAGGCATCAAGTTAATTAAGCTGAGGCAAAGGTGAAATGATGTGCCATAGCAGCAGTAAGTCAGACAAGCCAGTGCTGGTATGGACCAAAATGAAAATAAATCCATCACGTGTAAGTGTAACTGTGGCACAATTTATTATGGAAATGATCTTTCATAACCTTTCTACATGATGTGCATTTTGTCAACAAACCTTCAATAGAAAAGTAGTGAGCAGTGATAGAAGTGCTATTGTATGGGGCTTGTGTAACCGATATTCTCTAACTATGACATGTCTTCAATAATTTGATGCACTGCTTCACAAGGCACATTCAGTTCACAGTTGGGTGATATTTTCAAGGAATAACAATTCTCAAGATAATGAAATGTGTTTTTTGCATGTCCCTTGTAACAAAACAACTGTACATGTGTCTTGTATCTGGCAGCATTTAAAAAAAATTATATCTTCAAAAAAGAATAACCCAATAATGAACAGACATTTTTGCATGAATAATGTATTATTTTCAGAGATAAAAGGGATTGTTTGTTCAAGAGCCTGCAGAGCGAGTCACCGTTGGAATAAATACCTGAGGTTGTGTCATGTTCAAGCAGACATCTGTGAGGCATTAACTACCCCCTATCATCACACCCACTATTTTTTAATTCCCACCTATTTAGTAGGGCTGTCCCCGATTAAAACAAATCTTGGTCAGCCAACAGTCGTCCTTTTTTTCGATTGGTCGATTGGTCGAAACCTTTTTTCTTCTTCTATATAACACACCCTATTTGTTTTAATAAATACAACTATATATGCACACTGCGCTTGTCTCATGTTTTATAACTTTCTTAAGTGAATGAAACAAATGAGTAACAATAGGCTAATGACCTTATGGAGCCGGAGTTCTGGTCTCATTGGGATTTAAAATCTCTTTTGCAAAAAAATAGGCTAACAAACGAATGATCACACATAGCTGAATGTCTTAAATTGTAGCCTAAAGCTGAACATAAAGTGGCTATAGCCTATCGAAAATAACTTACTCGAGTCAGAGACCATCCGATGGCCTACTTCCCCAGTCGTTTCATGTTATGGCACAGGAACACTAGCTTGTCCAAATTTTTGGGCAAAAGGCTGCTCCTCGTTTTATTAACGATACACCCTGCCTTGGAAAACGCACTTGCAAAGTTTACATTCCACTTTTTCTGGATCGTCCACAACTAAAACGAAATGCTGTCATACTCCAGATTTGAGGTTATATCAAAATGAGTAAATAAAGTATGCCTATATCACTAATATTAACTGTAGGCAAATCCTAGGCTACAATTAAAATGCTACATGAAAGGGGCGCGCATGTTAGCCTAAAACAAGAAGGATACAATATAGGCTACATGAAAGGGGGTGTTACGCATGTTAGTTATAAATATATAAACCATAAAATTAGCAAAACACATTTATTATAAAAGTTACTTTTATTAGTTTTGCTGAATTATTCACAACATTACCATTACCTTAACTGCCTAATATAATTATTAATCCTTTTTCTTACAAAACAGACACTATCGTGATGGCTCAAAGCATCTCCTAATGTCTCCAGGTGGCCCAATTCACTTCTGAGACATTGAGAATCACACTACAAAATTGTGCCAATGAGACACAAAGTCAACATCAAAGTCAATCCAAACAATTGGATAGCAGGAACATAATTGTTTTTGTTTTTCAATGGTAAAAAAAGTAATCAGCAGGTGTTTACCATTATCAACTTTCCCCCAAAAAAACAACAGCTCTCAACATTAGCAAAATAAAATCCATCAAAATATTAAACCATAAAAATAGAGAATATAGAAATATTATAATAATATATTGTGGTGTCCCTAGGGGTTGGGCGACACTCACGGACCTTGCAGAGGGTGTAGGCAAGTTAAATAACCTGGAGGAGGCAGTATTACAAACAAAACAATGGTTTATTAACCAAATCTTGACAAAAACACAAAACAAAGGGTGGGGTATTCGTGGGAATTTAAACACAAAGTCCACAAACCTACTCGTCGTTGTCATCTGTAATCCAATATACCAAGTCCAGTTCAGTTCCGCAATCCAGTCCAGTAGTCGGTACACAAAGGGGGTCCTCAAAACAATCCAAATCAAACATGATACGTAATCCAAAACACTTTTCTTCTCACTCTTGATCACTCTCTCACTCTCTCTCTCTCTCCACAACAGTCACCCTACTCCTTCCCAGTGTGACACGAATGGTTTCTTTAAATAGGCCTCCAAATGGCCTTCAGCTGTCCGTAGTCCCAATCCATTGACTTCTTTCTCGTGCGGGACTGCGGGCCGCTGGGAAATGTCGTTTTTCTGGCTCCAGTGGCTCCCATGTGTTGAAGGGCCAGGCAGCCATTTACTTGGGCAGCCCCTTGTGCTGCCACAATATAAATAAAGAATATGAAAAAATACTTTTTACCCAATACAAAATTTCACTTCTGATAAACATCTGCCCTCATTGCACAAAACTATTTACAGTGTCTGTTAGTGTTCTTTAGTCAGGCAACACAGGAAAAGCTATAGGTTATTTTGGTTGTCCCAGTAATTGAAGAGAAAAGTACAAAGAGTTTTCCAAACCTCTGACGTGCGTGCACTCTCTTCAGTTATGTATCCCACTGTGTGCATCTTCAATAGCAGCACGATGCACACAAAGTCCATCCAAGCTAATAAACGCAAACTAAAGGAAATATTATATCATTATAAAGTGTATCCCATTGGCTATCCCTAGACAAATTTCAGCATATACTGTATAGAGGAGGATAGTATTGATAGTGATATGCCACTGGATCATATTACTGGTGGCATTGGTAGGACATTTAGGGGTGCTGTTTGGCCAATACTTATCTGAGAATGATGGGAGTGGGCTCATTTTATAGCGAATATTTACCATCACAAGAATACAAGGCTTTCCTATGTGAAACATACTCACATATCTTGTAGACCCAGGAGAATGACATGCTTATTGTTGTTGGTGATACAAAGCACAAAGTAAACATTGGCACTCTCTTGATTTGGCTTGCTCTTATGACAAACCAGGTTCACTATTGTACAGGTTCACCCTTCCTTTGATCATCCTTGAGATGTCTCTAGAACTTGATTGAACATTACATTACATTTTAAGCATTTAGCAGATGCTCTTATCCAAAGCGACTTACAAGATGTGCATAAATACATGGTAGGAACAATCATAGTTTGACATCAGTGCAGTAATACAGCGATAGACATCATTGCAGGCAGCTGTGTACCATACCTGTAACACTGGGAAGGAAAAGGTTAGTAAATTGTTTTTATTTGTATTTATTTTGTATTAAATTGAGTAAGCAGGGATACATAGTGTTGAGCAAGTAGGCAGTGGTGATGACAATTAGCTAGATGTACAGAATTCAGTGGTAGTGGAGTCTGAAAAGGTGGGTTTTGAGTCTCTTGCGGAAGATCACAAGTGATTCCGTGGTCCTGACCGATTGCGGAAGGTTGTTCCACCACCGAGGTGTCAGGACAGAGAAGAGGTGAGACCAAGAGGAGCGGCTGCCAGGTGCCCGGATTGTAGTCCACCTGTGGCAAATTCAATTGATTGTACATGCTTTAGAAATGCACACACCTGTCTATATACAGTAAGGTCCCACAGTTCACAGTGCATGTCAGAGTAAAAACCAAGCCATGAAGTCCTAGGAACTCTCTATAGACCTCTGAGATAGAATTGTGTTGAGGCATAGATCTGGGGAATGGTCTAAAAACATTGCTAAAGCACTGAAAGTCCCCAGGAGCACAGTAGGCTCCATCTTTGTGAAATGGAAGAAGTTTGGAACCACCACAACTCTTCTTAGAGCTGGCCGTCCAGCCAAACTCAGTAACCGGGTAAGAAGGGCCTTGGTCAGGGAGGTGACCAAGAACCCTTCACCATACTCTAAGAGAGCTTCAGAGTTCCTCTGCAGCGATGGGAGAACCTGGCATAAGGACAACCATCTCTGCAGCACTCCCATCAATTTTGCTTTGTTATTATGGGGTATTGTGTGTAGATTGATGAAGAAAACATTTAATCTGTAAGGCTATAACATAACAAAATGTGGAAAAAGTGAAGGGGTCTGAATACTTTCCAAATGCACTGTATACCAATGATCTGTCATATTTTGGAATTTCTTTTAGTTTTTAATTTTAAATTAAAATTCTGAAATTTAGAAAATGTCTTCTCGCTTGGAAGTTGTAGTGTAAAATGCCTGGAAAAAGTCTGATTTATATACTGTATATATACAGTATATATAAACATATAATAATAATAATTAATATTTTGGGTTTCATTAAGCTTCCAATTGCATTTTAATGAATCTCAGGAGACATGGACTATGGCTTACTTGCTAAGTAATTTAGGTACCTACCTAGCTAAATGTGTTGGTTGCAACTTTTTCTACCTGGCTTATTTCCTTAGCTTATAGCTACCTTACTTATACTTAATACTTATACTAAAACCTTATACTTATTGCTACTTTACTTACTTATAGAGTATAATTCTTAGAAACTGTAGAACTTGAGTTTAACATGATAAGTGTAAGTTAACATGGATAGTTAACTATATATTTATATATATACACTACCGGTCAAAAGTTTGAGTACACCTTCCATCTGGACTATGGCTAATCGGGCACTCCTTCATTCTTCAGCAAGATAACGACCCGAAAAGTATCTCTCTCTAATATGCAGAGCCAAACATATTAAACACTAAAAGCTGATTATCCTGTTCTCAGCCACCCTCCTCCCTCCTCCTTAAAGCTCCAACAAAAACAGTCAATCATGGGACAAAAATGAAAACTTAATTAAGGGATGAGAGAAACGGGGACGTGCTCTTTCATTCCGGACACCCCTGCCACGAGTGATTTAAAGGCCCGTCTCTAATCTGTGTGTGGGAGAGACGTGGCTCTCTCGCTGGCCTGCCTCCCAGGCAATGAGGTCAGGCTAGCCTCACTCCTCTGTATCGCATCCACTGGCCCAGGTGAGGAGCCAGCTCAAATCCCTGCCTGGTCGCAACAGATAACTAAGCACAGCTCACATGGTGAGGTAGAGGAGCTGGTGGTTTTCCACAGCCACCACCCCAAAAACAATGACCTTTCAGATTATAATGGGAGTTGGAAAGTCTTGCATGACCACATTTTTTAAAAATGTGACTTTTTATACTTTGAGTTCAGAGGGGAGAAACTGATGCATTTCAGTTGTAGGTCATCAATGGTCCAACACGTTTGCAGCAGTACAATGTTCATTAGAATGTGTCTGAACAACTTTCAGTTAATCAGCCAATTAGTCAATCATCTTGGCCTATGGTTGACAATTTTAAACTGCACATACAAATCTACAGTTCAGATGTATAACTAAGTTCATGCAGAAGACCCGCTACACAGGATATCTCTGCAGTGATGGCACATTAATTAAAAGTTGCCAGGTTTCAATAGCTAGGCTGAGACTGTGGCGTTTCACAGCACCTCATTGGCTAAAACTTTTACTGTGTGCTGACTTATGATAAGGTCATAGCTCATTCTTTTTGGTTTCCTAGCCTCTGTTTTTAATAATGGCAGGCATGTTTTTAATTCTCATGATCAGGGGTCCAGATTATGGCAAAAGTCATACTTGTCAAAAGGCAATTATCTTAGAAATACTTGTTGTTCCCAAAAGTTATTTGTCCTACTTGTGTTACAGCAAGCATCACAGGTGAGCAACAAAGAAGAGACCATATACAGTACATCAAATTATTTCAAATGATTTCTTTCAAATAGAATATATTTATATATATATATATATACAGTATATTTGCAGATTTACTGAGTGTATATGCTTTGCAGGGCTCATATTACACAAGTTCGGTATTTCCATGGACAATGCATACATTTCCTGATTCACTGATAACTCAGAAAATATAGGTAATCAATGTGTCAATTTCATTTTTATTGCTTGGCACATTGTGCACTCTAAGACTCTAAATTATTGTTCTATGCTTATTTTTAGCACTATAGGCTATTTTTTATTTTTGTCTCTATAGGCTACCTATTTGTTTTTTATTTGTATATTATTATGCATATTCCCATTATGACTTATTACAGTAAGTTGTTATAGATGAGAAATTGTGCCATTTAAATAATAATATACACCATTTAGCAGACGCTTTTATCCAAAGCGACTTACAGTAGTGAATGTATACATTTTCAGTATATGTGGCCCCAGTGGGGATTGAACCCACAACCTAAGCGTTGCCAACGCTGTGCTCTACCAACTGAGCCACAGAGAACCACCATAATAACACGAGAAGGAGACATTAGAATGTGTGCAGGACTGATAGAGAAGGGGATTTTATTATTTAAGAATCTTTGTCTTCACACCGAATTAGCCATCTCTATACAGGTCAGTTTGCTTTAAGTTTTCATTAAGCGGCAGGGGTTGTTTTTCAAAATTTTATTGTTAATGACAAAAATAATTATATATCTTTTTTGTGTCCTTGTCTCTATAATGTTAGTACAATTAGCAATAAGCAGCCTAGACTTTCATGGTGCTTTTGCATAACAGTAGTTAGACAGGCTACTATTGAGCTAGTCATTAAGTGGAATTCAAATGACTGAGAAAACGCTTTTATTCCCCTCCGTGTGTGTTATTCATGTGTTATTACGTCTCGCTCGTCTTCCAACCAACGATTCAGTTCTCTTTCACCACACCAGATGGCGCAAGGATCTTCACATAGCATATAGCCAAGAGTCTTTATTTTACAGAATGGCTTTTTAATAATAATAATAATAATAATATTATTATTATTATAACTAGAATGGCATTTAGAGAGATGCAACACCCACGTGACCTTGCTCAAAATTAAAATGTTATATTTATCATTATCTGCACATGCTGCGAGATTATAGACTGTCGAAGTCTCCAGTTTTACTAACTGTTATGGCCATTCTAGCCAACACATTGGTTACAGTATAAATTATCATAAAGCATATGACGAGTTTTGTTCCAATACGAACCTTTATCTGTGTTCAAAATATAGAAATATAGAAGACACACGGTTATGTTTCTGACAACCCCAAACAAACGGAGCTCAACTTTGTGCTCCGTCGGCACACTTCTTCCTGATCAAACCTCCACTTGGTTTTCTTTATGTCATTAATTCAACCCTGAAGGGAATTTCAGATGCATCGTATACAATTCACAAGGGGAAACTATAATGACTTATTTTTCACTGGGGTGCATCTCCGAAAGATTCCCTGCACACAAAAACGTTGGCAATGGAGCCGTAAACAAGCAACAAAATGAGCCCTGTGACAGACACCCGGAGCACTGAGGGAAGAGGGATGAGGGAGAGAGGGAACGTAGCTGCCTAAAGAATGAGCGACATCTCCTTTTTCACATCAAATACTGCTCGCAACAGTTCGACACCTGTCTTACAAACACTGTGTGGAAGTGATGTGGCATAATTAGGAAACTGGAGCGCATGTGCAGCTGACCTTCCACGGAACAGGTTTTTGTTTATACATTAATCCGCGTTAATCGATTAACAAAATGAGCTCTGAACGTGGATGATCCTGTTAAAGAATGTCCCCCTCTTGTTTAGCAAAAAAAATCACATTCGGCAAGCATGTGTTGATTAAACACTTGGTTTAAATTCTAATCATAATACTAGTAAATGTTATCAAAAATGATGTGTATAACAAGAAGACAGAAAATCTATACATTATAAACATATTTCATTTTATTTTAAGCTTGGTTAGGATCCACAAAATTAAATTAGAAATATGAATCTTATACGGGGTGGAGGTCACATGGAAATGCATAACTGCTATGTTTGTGTGTATCACAAAGAAACATATCTGTGATTGAGTAAGGGTAGTCAAATTGGACGCGATCCTGCAATATCTTGCCCTGGCCAAAACGTTGTTCTCAGCCTGCCATCCAGTGTAGCACCTAACTTTATAAGGCTTTGAGGTAATCCAGTTACCGTTCCCTGAAGTTTATTCCTGGCGTCTGGGTTGCAGCAAAAGCATGATTTGTTTGGTCTGAGATCGGTAACGTATTGCTCCAGCTCCTACATGTGTCTCCTCCGAGTGGGATTTTTGTCTCGGCGGGTTTAAACCTTTGTAAATATGCTTGCACAGTTGGCACTCGCAAAAAATATGGATTCTGTCTTAACCCCCCTCCTTGGTAACAGAATCTGTCTGGGAGCCCGCACGATTCACCAGTAACCCACAGAAGTCCCTATAGGGTAAGGCCACTCTCCTGGGCTTTCAAAACAAGGCCCTAAGCCCACAAGGTCACATCCTGCTCTCTTTAAAAAACACCATCAAATTTTACTCCTCCAATCAGGAGTTCCAAACCGAAGTGGCAATAACATGAGATATGGTTTGCCTGCAAAATCAGAGCAGCGGTACACTAATATTTAGGAGAGAGGCATTTCGAAAATGTGTTGTGAATTAGTCAGCGGTAACACAATATCCTGAGTTCAGTGATCATTCTTTGTTTGATCATTCTTACTTTACAGGACTATTGAAGACCGGTAGGAGTGAAACAATTTTGAGTTTGACAGGGAAAGTTTACAAAGACAAACAATTAGTAGAGTATTTCTCATTAGCACCGATGAGCATGTTTATACCCACTGCAGTAAGAGTGAGATTTATACAAGAAATAACAATCACGTAGTAAAGCTGCATTTGTAATCATGTTGGAGTACTGAATACGCTCAGTGTCACAACATCTAGATCCTTATTGGCCTTGGGACCAGGCCAATAAGGATTAAATTAATGAGCATATGGTGATGGCCAAAAAAGAAAAGAAAAAGATGCATACAGTATATATGTGTGTGTATGTGTGTGTGTGTAACTTTATTAATTAATAATTAATTAAACATTTATATTCCTGGTCTTGCCACTGCAGAGGGAAAGGAGATTGACCATTTATCAGTGCTCTATCCAATTAAATCTTTACAGTAAATGACATATTTTAATATGAGTGGCTTAACACTGGATGCTGTGTCCAGCTCAGAGCCTAGAGAGCATTGTGCTCCATATGGAATCAATGCTTAATGTTCTGCTACAGCTACAATGCTGTGACACCATCTCCTTCAATATACACAGCAACGTGGTCATCGTTTCCTACTCCAGCATACTAGTGTATGCACAACCTCCAAAATATCTGCAGCTAGCTGGCATTTTTTCCCACTCTGCAGTCCACCAGCTGAGCTGGACAGTCATTGCACTGGAGGACTGCACAGCTGTTGAAGACGGATTACAGGTGCATGGTTCACTAGAGGTATTGCCATTGCATGATGAGTTTTGAAAACCCTTGAAGGGTCTTGGGCGAGTTTAATCATTCATGGCCATGCCTCCATAGAGGTGATGAGGTGAGGTGTCATCGCAGTAATTTATGGAGTAAAAGAGCAAAGACTGTGTTTCTTTGAAGTTCACCAATGCTGCAAAATACCACTTGGAGGCATATTTCAAACACTTTTGTGATCAATATCAATCAGAATCAATATTAAACTAATTTAACTCAACAAATGTATCATACTTGTTGACAATTGAAATAAATCTACAAGTAGCTTTTAATTGTAATTGTAATTATATTGTTGCCTTAATATCTGTGTAAGTAAACTATAACTGCAGTGGTAGGTACAGTGTAACTACTTTGTTACATTGTGCTTACCACTGTAGGAACTATTTCAACATGTGAATATTGAACATTCATATCATGATTGTAAGGGAAATGGATGGAATGAATTAGCTAGAATTTTTCATTGTGACTGTGGCGATTTAATATAACTGCAGTGCAAAACAGCCGCAAAAAGGTTTTACAGTTATAAGTACAATGTAACAATGTGTACATACACAGTAGTAACATAATAAACATACACACTCCAAAAAAGTCTTAGCATAAGGTACCGAGTCCAAGTGACATATAAGACTTGAAAGAATGAGACTCGCACACTTATTAGATGCTCCAAAAAGATTCCCCTAGGTAAAATAAAAACAAAATGATTTACTTCATATGATGATTTTCCCTTTAAAGCCATAACAGATTTCAGATAAATCATTGTACTAGGAGAGCCCACAAGAACAAAAATTTGCATATGGACCCACATCCCCAAGACCCACATCTGGCACATATAAGACTTGAAAAAGAATGAGTACTTATTAGATGCTCCAAAAAAACCTGGAACAAAATGAAAAAATAAAAACAAAATGCATATGATGATTTTTAAAAACATAACAGATTTCAGATAAATCATTGTAGTATTTGGGTTGTATATTTTCACTAAATAGTTTTGACGAACGGAAACCAACCGAAAACAAGGACTCAGGCATCCTTCAGGCATCCTTCGGTGTCCCAAAATCTATCCAGGTTGTTACATGTTTTTAGCCAGTCACATGCCATACTGTATGGGTTTTTAACTATAAAATGACACACAGAGGAAAATAGATTCTAAGATGATCCAAATGTTTTTTTGTGGTTCCTGCATCAGATAATTGTATATCCAATTGTCCAGAAACCTGTCCAAAATGTACAATCAGTTTTGTTGTACAAATGTATTCAACCAGAGCCTCATTAGCCAGAATGCTTTCCAAGTGGATCCAAACAGATAGTCATGGTAACAATAACAACATGGGTATCATTGTCATATGCCTCATCCGAGTCGACAATCAAGGCAGACTCTGAAAACAACCTTTTCTAAGACACTGAAATGATGGCAACTTGCTGTGTATAAACGATTCATAATTGAATTTTTGTTCAAATCGAACCCAGAAGTAGCATGTGCCCCCAGTTGTTGTATGTGGCCGCAGTGTTTTCGTGATTTTCAGCAGAACTGGACTGGTCAGATACGTATAGACCTCAGGCATGTAGATCTCAGCTCAACAGTGACTGAGAGAAGCCAGTTAGAGCTCGTGTGAAAGTTTAGAACCTGAAAAATCTAAACATGGCTTCTATGTACAATGTACAACCAAGCAATAGTTATTCAGATGATAAACCCCAGAGTCCATTTTCGGAGGCTGGATACAGGGTTTGTGCTTTGGTTCATCAGTCGAAATCTCATGAAATATACAAACTATGCGGAAGAAACTTTTTTTCTATGAGCAAAACAACCTTGCCTCTCATTCGCTAAGTGAAATGAGTTGATACACACATCTCTGCCCTGAGGAGACTGCCTCACAGCGAGGAAGTGAGATGAATGTAAACATGGTGAGAAGGTATAACAAAAACTATTTATATAAATTATTGTATGCATCCCTGAGACATTTGAATGAATTATTTTGAGCTGTAATGGAATGTGATTTTTTAAAGCAAAGAATTACAACTTTCGGTGACAGGTGAGTTTACAGCAGAGTGTAAAGTTTATTTGCATTTGGGTGTAATAATTAATGGGGAGGCGGTTAAATTCACTGCAGTTTTATGATCATAAAAATTATGGATTGGTATAACAACAACTTTATACAAAGCACACACTTAAGAATGATTGATGAGAATAACAGGCCATTCAGCTTATATAGGTTTGTCATTTTGTCTACTGCCTCATTTTGTTTAAGAGTATCTAGCACTGTCTCAAGTCTGGTCTTGAACACCCCAAGATCTTCTATTTCTACCCTTTTCTATTTATATGTTCTACCACAACACCTTGTGTTGCTATAATATGTGTGCAGTGTAAAAGGTCATAGTGCAGTAATAAGAACAGATGGTCATTAAGTGGTGAGGTCTTGCTAATGTTAGCTGGAGAATTCTCCTGACGCTCAGTAAGGGGTGAGATATTTAGGCTGGCTGTGCTGTGGTATTTGCTCTTCTGAACTCAGAACCCCCCTCCCCCCATTGCCCATTCCCCTAGCCCATTCCCCTAGCCCCCACTTTACTCACACATTCACAGGTGTTACAGAGCCTAAGGGAGCAGGGGAAAGGCCAGCCCCTGCACAATACAAACAGACACACTATTTACCCCTAATAATAACAGCACACACTTACCGTTCCCCCTACAATAATAACAGCACATACATACTGTTCCCCCTACAGGAATAACAGCACACATTTACTATTCCCTCTACAATTATAACAGCACACATGTATTGTTCCCCCTACAATAATAACAGCACACACTTACTGTTCCCCCTACAATAATAACACCACACATTTACTGTTCCCCCTACAATAATAACAGCACACATTTAATGTCCCCCCTACAATAATAACAGCACACATGTACTGTTCCCCCACAATAATATCAGGACAGATTTACTGTTCCTCCCACAATATAAGCAGTACACACTTACTGTTTCCCATATAAATAACAACACACACTTCAGTGTTACTGTTCCCCCACAACAGAACAAAGCGAAATTACTGTGCCCCCATCCAGGAAAAATAGGATTGTGCAGGTCACTCAGTCTGTCTCATCCAAATCAGTTTTAGTCAGATTCATGACTTAAATGGTGGGTGTTTGGGTAAAAGGTGGGCCAGGAAATGGATATGTGGATATGTGTGTGTGTGTTGTGTAAGGGTGGGAGCCTGGGAGGGGGTGGGGTGGTATTTGTCAGTTTAGGCTGGTAGAAGCAGAGAGCAGCTCGTCTAAACTGTCTGGTGTTTCTCTCTTTGAATCTCTTGCCAATTTTCCCCTTTGGTTCCCCCTAGATGTAGGGAGCTGAGTAATTATGTCAATGTTGGATGTTGTTTGAATTCCATTTCTCCTGAGAAACACTCAGCTGTGTCCTCAGTCACCTCACTGCACAGCGTCTGTCAGATTCCCCCAGCCTGTCAGTCACATTCCACTAAATCAGGAGGACTTAATGACACTCCCTCTTATAGCCATGTGGGTGCATGTGTGTGTGTGTGTGTGTGTGTGTGTGTGTGTGTGTGTGTGTGTGTGTGTGTGCAGATACATGTGTGTCCGTATGAGAGTTTTTTCATGTTTGTGTCTGTGCACATGTGGTTATATGGGTATGTGTGTGTGTGTGTGTGTGTGTGTGTGTGTGTGCTGTCAGTCTACATACAATATATTCAGATCACACATTCTTAGGCCATCTAACAATTAAATAGTACAGTTTTATTACTGAGTGATGTTACTGTGATGCACAGAGAACTTTAACAAATGCAATTGAGCCCAAGGTTTATGTAATATTAATGTTGTTTGTTTACAGAATAAAGCTAAAATGAATATTAGGGGAATTATCTAAATCGTTACAATTACAATGAATGAAAAACGAAAACGACAAACTAGAATGATAATGATAGATCATTCGGATTGCTTTCAGAGCGGTTTTTAGATCCCATGATAAAAGATGTTTAACCACACTAATGTGCACTGTCTGTACCTGCGGGAAATGCGTGTGGGTTGATTGACAGGTGTGTAAAACATGGTGTGTTCTCTGGTGTGGACCCTAGTGAATGATTTATAGTTCATTGTTATAAATACAGTAATATTTCCCTGTGGAAACAAGCCTTTAGCCTGAGAGGTAAAAGAGGCACACCGCATAAGAGATGTCAGCTGTAAACTGTAATTGATGCAATGCCTTCAACCTTTAAGTGCACCCTGTCTGTTCACTTCTGTCATTGCTCTTAAAAGGGCCTGAAAGTAAGCAGGTTCACTGGGCCCTGTCATGTGTTGCAGCATTGGTACAGTAATGACGGACGCTGGCCGTGATGGTAAACACAATGGCAGATAAGGCTGATGGTGGCCCTGTTTAATTGCAGTACTCGTGCACGGTTTATACACTTCTCCAAACACCAGAGCTCTCAGACAAGAGACTCAAAACACAGACTGCTTAGAGAGTCTAGAGCTGCGTACCTGGCAATTTACTTTCTAACATATAACACACTGAGATTAATGTCCAACACACTGAAACTTTTACAACAAAACTCCCATGATTTTTTGTTGGTATGAAATGCCGAAAGTCTTAAAGGAGGTCAAATTGACCAAAACATTCACTCACTTTGCGAATGAAAGCATTTGGAAGATTCTGGTATTATTTACATTTTATTCCAGTGTTTAGGGATCGTTTCTCCCGGCTACTCATTCTAAACAGCTTAGCAGAGGGCATGTGTACATTTTTCTTCTTAATCACAAAAAACCCATGCATAACTGACATTTGCAATATTGTCTTCTGTTTTGTAAATTATACTTTACTCAAACGGGACTATTGGTAACGATCAGGTTTAAGGGGTCCCTAAACCTGTTTTTCTGTGTAGTGTCTAAGTCACACCAGCGTATAAAAACCCTATCATGTAAAACAGGCTTTTCTGGACCATGTTAGTTCCTTTAAATGTAATGTCTAGGTAAGCCTCCTTACCTGATATCTTTACATCTTCCAAAAACCCTTTGATCATAGTAAGTTTCCCATATGCCAGCATGGAAAATAACATGTAACAGTTAGGTGTGGGGAGTGGGGGGACAGCAATGTGGGATCTAATGCTAAACAGATGCAGTCTGAACACAGGGGACGTACACACTCCATAAATCGTCTTTTATGGCTTGCACAAGCCTAACCTTAAAAAATGGCATACAATAAACACGGAATAGTGTTTATGTGTTTGTTAGCTGTAGCAGATGATCTTCTCAGTTTTAAAGGCTGAACTAAAAATTCCTCCTCTTTACATGACAGGTGGCCCCAAAATAGAAATGCACTTATTTCCCTGTAGTTAAGAATACTTATCCTCTCCTCGCCTGTACTTAAGGAGAGACTCAAAATGACACAGGACAGATAGTGAAAAGTATGTCCATGTGTCAGGAGGTTGGAGGGTGGGAGGGCATTAGTGAATCAATGTCAGTTCCCAAACCTGTCACAAACAGCAGCTTTGCCCACTTCACTTACAGTATATTAAACTGAGGTCCTGACTCACTGTGGTCATAAAAGATCTCATGGCACTTATCAAGAAGAGAAGGGAGTTACCCCCGTGATTTGGCCAAATTCCCACCCTGGCTATCAATGTGGCCACCTAATCATCACAATTTACTCCTTATCTACCTCAGCTGATGTGTCATGAGTGTTCTGGTGCAGAATAGCTGCCGTGTATCACCCAGGTGGGTGCTACACGTTGGTCGTGGCTGAGTTGAGTCACCTCCATGCCCTCCCTCCCTAGTAAAGCACTTTGAGATCCTAGGATAACATGCGCTACAGAAACATTTATTATTTATTCTAATAATTCTTTACATCTTATCCTTCCTCCTGCAGTGATATTTTCTTTCCATTTGATCACTCCCAAAAACCAGAACCTGTTTCAAAACATGCCTCTTACATTTAAACACTGTAAGATAATGGTTTTGTTCCTCTAGCCCTGCCCTAGGCTTGTGTGCTGAACCTCAGCAGTTAATGTAACACATGACTGGTCCCCTACAGCAGCACTGGACACAAATCAGTGACAAAAGGACACGGTAGAGTGTTACATGTGGCTGACTAACTCACTCCACTCCACTCTTAATCATTTAATTAGCCTAATAATTTGTGTAAACTTGCATTATAACTATATTTTGTGGCATCCCATGGGACAGGACGAGGAAATGACGGCCTGCCTCTTTAATTCTTGGGAGCTACTGGAGAGGGAAAAACGTAATTTCCCAGCAGCCCGCAGTCCCACACCTGAACAAAGTCAAGCAATTGGGACTACGGACAGCTAAAGGCCATTCAGAGACCTATTTAAGGGACTGACTCCTATTACACTGGGAAGGAGTAGATTGGTGATTTTGTGGAGAGTGTTGTAGTGTGTTGTAAAGAGAAGTATTTTGGATTTCTGTTCGTGTTTGATTTGGATTGTTTGAGGACCCCGCTTTGTGTACCGACTTTTGGACTGGATTGAGGAACTGGATTGGATTTGGACTACGGATTAAGGACAATGACAAAGTTAAGGATTGTGGACTGCTGTTTTGAATTCCCCCCTGAATGCCCCAACCTTTTTATGTTTGTCAAGATTTGGTTAATAAACCATAATTTTGTTTGTATTACTGCCTCCTCTGGGTTATTTAACTGCCTATGCCCTCTGCAAAGGTCTGTGCCTTTAGCCCACAGTAAAACATTTCATATAGGGACACAAGAACAATATTCAGCTGGCATTTATGAGCTTATAAATAAATTGTGGTGTCCCTAGGGGTTGGGTGATACTCACGGACCTTGCAGAGGGTGTAGGCAAGTTAAATAACCCGGAGGAGGCAGTATTACAAACAAAATGAGAATTTATTAAAGGAATACTGACAAAACACAAAAAATGGTGGGGTCTTCAGGGAAATTCACAACACATAAAGTCCACAATCCTTATCTTTGTCGATGTTCGTAACCCAAGTCCAAATCCAGGTCAGTTCCTCACACAGTCCAAGTCGGTACACAAACAGGGTCCTCAAAACAATCCAATTCCAAACACAATTCCAATCCAAAACACTTCTGTCTTCACACTCCAAAACACTCCCCACAACCACCGACCTACACCTTCTCCCAGTGTGGCACGAATTGGTTCTTTAAATAGGCCTCCAAATGGCCTTCAGCTGTCCGTAGTCACGATCGCTTGACTTAGTTTAGGTGTGGGACTGCGGGCTGCTGGGAAATTAAGTTATTCTCCTCTCCAGTGGCTCCCAAAAATTAAAGAGGCAGATGCCCATTTCCTCATCCTGCCCCTTAGGATGCCTCAATATATACATGGTAAGATCAATCATTGTTCATACAAGAGATCAATGTAGTAATACAGCAATAGACATCATTATTGGTAGCGGCATACCGTACCTGTAACACAGGGAAAGAAAAAGGTTAGTAGAATTTCTGTTATAAAAAAAAATTTTTATACAGTATTAAACATAGATACAAAATATGAAATGCAGTATTAAACATGTAAGCATTGGTGATGACAATTAGTTAATGTACAGAATCAGTGGTAGTGGAGTTTGAAGAGGTGGGTTTTTAGTCTCTTGCGGAAGATAGCCAGTGATTCCGCGATCCTGACCGAGTGCAGAAGATCATTCCACCACCAAAGGGTCAGGACAGACGAGAGGTGAGACCGCGAGGAGCGGCTGCCTGGGGCCCAAAGGGATGGGACAGTCAGTTTGCCAGAGGAAGCAGAGCGGAGGGGTCTGTCTGAAGTGTAGGGTATGATGAGTGTTTGGAGGTAGGAAGGAGGTAGGAAGGAGCAATTCTCCTAGTGATCAGCACCAGTGATTTCAGACATGCGTGAATTTGGGTTGGTGGAAGACTAGACATGCAGCGGCATTCTGCACCAGCTGTAGTGGCTTGATGGCACAGGCCGTAAGCCTGCCAGCAGGGAGTTGCTGTAGTCCAAATGTGAGATCACCAAGGCCTAGACCAGAAGTTGTGTGGCCTCTTGGGTGAGGAATGGGAGAATTCTCTGAATATTGTGGAGGGAGAATCGGCAGGTCCGAGTGATCACTGCGATGTAGCCCGAGAAGTACAGCTGGTCATCCAGGGTCACTCCAAGGCTCCTGGTAGACAGGGACAGAGACACTATGGAGCCTTCCATGGTGATTGAAGCATCAGTCATTGGGGAGCTCTTCACTGGGAGGAATTGCAGCTCTGTCTTCCCCAGGTTCAGCTTCAGGTTCCAATCAGAGATGTCTGCCAGGCATGCAGAGATACGCGCCGGGGCCTGGGTTTCAGAAGGGGAGAAGGAGAGAAAGAGTTGAGTGTCATCAGCATAGCAGTGATATGAAAAACCATGAGCAGAGATAACTGAACCAAGCCTAGCACCGAGCCATGTGCGACTCCAGTAGAGAGGGAGTGGGAAGAGAAGAGGGATCCTCTCCAGGCCACCTGGTAGGACCAGTCAGCCAGGTATGATTGAAACCATGCCAGTGCAGATCCAGAGATTCCCATCTCAGCAAGAGATGAGAGCAGGATCTGGTGGTCAATGGTGTTCAATGCAGATGATAGGTCGAGCAGGAGGAGGATGGAGCTGAGTGATTGAGACGTTGCCGAGTGACTGAGCAGAGCAGTTTCAGTAGAGTGGCTTGCCTTGAAGCGGGAGGGGAGGAGGTACACATTAAATACCACACCAAGTAGACTCTTGGTGAAGCTGCCGTTATAATTTAGTTATTCAGGTTTCAGTAGATAGGTCTGGTGACATTATTTAGAAAGAAGAGATATTAAACCTACTGTGGTCCCAATGTTTTTGTAGTAACACAGCAATCACACAGTAGAAGCCATTCGCCATTCTCAAAGTACGTAACTTCAAATGTGACAGGTTCATTTTTAAACATTTCACACTGCCAACAGAAAACCACATGCATAAATGACATCTACAGAGTGGAAATTATTATGAGTTGTGTGGTTCTTTTTCAACATACAACTGTATTCAAAAATTTCACCGTTCGTGGGGTTAAATCTGTATTATCCACATTAAAAACACCTGTGTTGGTCCCTGGCATTAGCAGGGTGATATCATTGCATTTAGTGCACGCAGCAGCCCCTGTGAGCCACGCCTGGGATGTTCTGCCTTTTCAGTTCAGGCTCCAGCTCTTCCTAACAAGTCTCCGTCACAATCCACCCCTCCCGCCGCTGGAAATATCTAAAAGTTGTTGCTTAGGAATCCATGATTCCTGCACTGAGCCCCAGGATTCAGGCCGTTACTTCCAACTCATTTCCAAAGTCGAGACACAAAAGACATGTCGTGGGTAGGTCTCCGCAGGCTTCCACAGCTGGCACTAGTGCTGACAAATGAAATGGAATCATAGTGTGCTTTTATTTTTCTCTGTATCTCTGCAGATTCCACTTGGTGTGACAGACCAAAATAAGTCCTTGAAAAATGCATTCAGTAGTGCAATTGAGGAAAAGTCTGACAGGAATGGGAGTGACGACTGCACGCTGCCGAGAGCAAATGCGCATGCAAATCTGAGAGACACAAGTACAAAAACAAAACAAACCAAACAAACCATAGCATGCCAATCGCTTCTCACAGAACAAAATGGAAAAAACGAGAAGGAAATGCTCTTTTCCTTTGTTTCTTTTCCCTGGCTTCTTGTTTAGTTTCATCTTTCTTAACCCTCTGAGGTCCGTGCTAAGCTTTTCGATGTTTTTTGATTTTGGCATGGTCTGATATTTATCTCAATTTCATCAATTTAACACACATTTACTCCAAAGTGTTTAATATTTTTATTTGAAGGACAATCACAGCTACATTTGTATGCCATCAATAGTTTGGTCAGTATCATATGCAGCTTGTAAATAGATCTACAAACACACAAGTTAAAAATAGTTAATGTAAGGGTGTGAAAATGTTTTAGCACATATGAGATCTAAATAGCTAAAAACCTGTTTTTATCAGAACTGGTCACATTTATTTCAGGCTGTGGGAGGGCTATATGCTAATTTACTGAATATTCATGATCCACACCTGAAAGATCATGGTCAAAGGCCATCAGACAAAGACATCTTGCAGAGTAGCCTACATTTCTTGCGACCAACAGAAGCCAGTTTGACAACATCCAAAGTCTGGCATTGGGCACAGGCACATGATCAAAAGTTTAAGATATTCATCTTTAAACGTCTGTAGGAAAACGAAAGCAAAATCCGTGTCTACGAAGACACGGAAAGACATAAACAAGACAAAACAAAATAACCAACGATCAGGAACAAACAAAACGTATCCAAAATCTCGGAATAAACTAAACGCTGGGAATCTAAACCACAATAAGCACACAAACAAGTTCTCGAGAGGCAAGAAACATTAATCACAATAGGTATTATCAAGCTAAGCTAGATAATGTCCAAGCGCCGAAACAGAATGCCAGCTGGTTAAATATCCTCCCGTTAATTATTCGCAGCAGTCCGCAATGATTCTGATTTTTTTCGTATAGCGTCACAAGACGCTGAATTCATATATTTTCACGAGTATTTGAAAATATGGTAAATCAAATAAATATCAGCATACACCGTCTGTTGCTGGCAGCTCGCAACCGTAAACACAGACAAGATCCGATATAATGTCGGGACATTGTTTACGCTGCAATTTCACACACGGAATTCATATATTGAATACAGTATTTGATAACATGGCAAATCAAATATAGTTACTTACTCTTCGTCAGTTATTGTCTTTCGCCGCTTTCCATCGATGCTCTCAAACACTGCAGCGCAGAAAATCTTTCCATCTTGAATAAAATTGTATGTCTGTATAAAATCTTGCTTCAAATTGTCGGGACAGTTTGTGTTGTTTACGCCGGCGTTTCACACATGGCCCCACGCCCCTCCCACACCTCCCGAAACTCACACCTAGTTACCATGTCAATAGAAGGGGGACGTTACTAAAAGGTAAAAACAGAGTAAAAAACAAGGTTTACTTTTGGTCTAATTAACCTAATTTAAAAAATCCCATTTGATTTGCCAGTGCTCAAATCGGAAAGTCGCGATTCTAAGGTTTCTGTCAATGTTTTTGTCGCGTGTGTATGATAAAATATCGCGAAATTAGAAATAGTAATATACTTTTATTGCTGCTGGGAGCGGCGCCGCTCCCGTCGACCTCAGGGGGTTAACATACTTTTTTCTGTTTCCCTTTTTAAATTTAATTTTGGCACACGATACAGCATCCAGTACACAGTGGCCCAAAGACTGGTTTATTCAACAGGTCTGAATCCTATCCAGAATGCATCAGGCACAAATTAGGAACTCTTTCAGCTGGTAAGAAAGGATTTCTTGACCTCCTTTGGCTTAACAGAGGAAATAAATGATGATGTTGTTAGAGAACATTATTCCCCACAGGAGAATCTGCAGATGGGTAGAATGGGAATGACCCAGGGGGGAAACCACAAACCGCTTCAGCGTCCTTTGTGACACAATCCAGAAACCTATTTGAAATATTTCAAGTAAAATATCTTAACACTTTTTTAATGAATAGGTGTAATCTTAAGGTAGTAAATGTGCTTGCCATTGTATCTTGAATTGGCTGATATTTAATTATTTTTTTATTTACATGATCAAATACAAAGAATTCAAACCTTATAAATATATTTGATTCAGGAAAACACTACCTTGCTAGCTACCTGCTTCATTTATATATCCAACAGTGCTTTTGTCTGTGTTTTTGTAGTTTGGGGAGAAGGAGTGTAGTAAGCAGCATATTATATTGTCCTTTTTACTTTTTGTTGTTGAGAAAAATCAGCTTTGGTACTGGAGCTACTCTTTTCATCTGAAAGCCAATTAAAGCTGTACCACAGAAGCTCTCACCACTTCTGTTACTCTGCCACCTCTATCACAGTCTCCTCTGTTAAAGACATGCCTATCACAGACTCTTCTGTTAAATATGAGCCTATCACAGACTCATCTACTTAAAAATAAGCCTATTCTGGTCACTGTTAAAGACAAGCCTATCACAGACTCCTCTGTTAAAAATGAACCTATCACAGGTCTGTGTTTAGAATGAGCCTTTCACAGACTGCCATGTTTAAGATGAGCCTATCATAGACTCTTCTGTTAAACTCGAGCCTATCGCATGTCTAAGCTAAATAATTAGTTCTCATTAGTCTCCTAATGCCTTTTACCATTATCACTGCAGACAATTCACCACTCTTTATAAATATAAATATGAATGTTTATAGTATGACAGGCATATGATTATTTTTTCTGAAATGGTCACACTGGCAGTATTGATTAGTATTGCCAAAGGCCCTCTGTCATTGAATCACATACATATTTACACTGAAACTTCCCCCATGAATAAACATTTGTAGGGGGGAGGAGGTAAATTCTCAAGCATGGTAAGCCTGGTACCTATAGCTGGCCATTAATTTGTGTCTCTCAGAAGCTCCCACAGACAAACTTTTGAGTTGGGGGAAAAAATCCTCAGGGCCATAAGGAGACCAAACCCAAATGTCTTATTTACACTTTAATTAGAGCCGGAGGATGTGGGAGTTTGGTTTGAGTTTCGACCTTCACGGGCTGTCCCACACTCCCTGTTGCAGGGAGGGTGGGGTCTGGGGGGGTGCAAGGCTCGGTGGGGAGATAGGTTCAAACAGAGTCATATTGTGCTGGACATGAAAAGGCTAACTCCTGCTTGGAGGAAGAAAGAGGCAATTAATGTGGGCTGATGGTGAGGATGGTCTCACCCCCCCTTCCCTGATAAGCTGCACTGTGATAAACTGACAGGAGCACTGAGTAGGGATTTCAGCCTGCTATTGTGCCCCTGAATGCCCATTGACAAAGCTTGGCTGAAGAGCTGACTTTTATTACATAAGGTTAGCCTAAGCCAAACAGAGTTTACATTTCCGTTGTGTGGGAAGAATGGAGGTCATACAGATATTATCTGTTTCTTTGGGTTGTTGAAATTATTGCCCCACTACCCGCAGCTGTTGATGCTGGCAAGCCCCCTCCCCCGGACCCTGGCAGCCACCAGGCTTGTCAAATCAAGTCAGTAACAATTTCTGGACCCCACTCAACCCTTGAAACATTTTTCACTGCGATAACACCCCCCCCCCCACCCTCCGCTCCCCATCCTGGCACATGTTTTGGGGCAACAAACAGGGTTTTATTATGAAGTGCTAGAGAGGGGGTAATCTTCCAATTTTTTAATTGACAATCAAAATTGTGAGAGTATCCTGCCCAATTAAGAGGAAGTTGTGCCAGATTGAGATAAGTGCTTTTCAATCAGTTGTCATTCAGCATTAAGTATATAAAGCCCGGCTCTGTGAGTGCCATCCTCGGGCTTCCTCCAGTTGCCGATAGCTGCCAGCTCACTGGAGGTAAGGCCCGTCGGCTGCCAAAGGCCCACACAAACACGCTGCATTGTTCATAAGCCTGGCTCCCATTCCTCTGCCCCTTATACGCCACCCAGAGCACAGCAAACGCAAGGAAACAAAAATGCTACAAACGACTTAAAGGATGTAACACAAGCCTCCTCTATTTTACTCGCCCGTGTTACTTATTTAGCTTTTTGTTATTTGTTTAGCGTGAGCATCGCCAGACAGGCTTCCATTTTATGGTGGGCTTTTTCAAGAATGTAAAATGTGATTGCTGTGACTGTGTTTACACAAGCCAGACTTAATCAGCATAATTGTTTTAAATTCCATAAAGGGACACAGTATTTATGGTAATACTTTTATACCCCTCCGAAAGGGATGTGATCATTTGCTTATGCTGTCTGATTGTGAGGTGCTTGTGAGTCACACTTGTCTGCCATACAGTTCTGCACCTTTATATTACCAGCAAAGACCTGCTTCTGTATGAGCTATGGAAAGTATACCCTTCATGATGATAATAAAGCAGGCTTAATCTCATCTAATTGGTGTTACCATATGTACTCATTTTCAGTACACATGAATATTGTTCATTAAATATTATTATCAGAAGAAATAGTTCCTACTACGTTATTTTAATTTAGTTCCTTCGGTGGGCTAATTGTGCACTGTATTTTGTGTAAACTGTAATCTATTTGATTTTTTAAATACATTTATATGATTTAATTTTAAAAGATTAAAAATTTTTTCAAAATTTGGTGACCACTCCTCTAGTACCCTCTTCTAGTTGAACTACCCCTCCTGTACTGCGAGTTTGTTGTTGCAACTCAGGGACCAGCAGTGACAAAGGTGAACTGAACAGACTCCAACTGTATCTCTGACACGCACAGAGTGAACTTAAACATGGTGAATTCATGCAGGCTGTCCTCTCCCCCTCCCACCGGGATGCAGAGAGCCAAACGCTGCCCCTGAAAAGGACTCCATGCCCAAGCCGGTCTGGTGCAGCCTGGGCTCGAACCCAGGCTGCAGTGGGAAACCTGCACTTAGAACAAGTGCCTGTTGTGCCACTTGGGGGCCCCAGTTTCTCTTTGCCATAGTTATGATTGGCACCCAATCCCCCCACAGTGCCCCACAAGGCAGAGCCATGGCCCTTGGAGAGGATGGGTCTGATCGAGTGCTTGTTTTGGGGTGTCTCAGTGGCAATCGCCCCTCTCCAGCTGACAGGGACACTGGAGCAGGAAACGGAGACGGAGAACCAGTGGGGCTTTCTCAAACAGTTCATCAAACTCGCTGGAGCTGGCTCCATTCATGCTCAAAAACATCCAATTCGCTTATTTTTGGTCAGAGTTGTTTTTCACCCATTTCTAGCACTTTCACTCAGAACCCTCTCAGAGTCTCTTTCAATACGTATAAGAACACAAGAAAGGCCAAGAGATGCAGAGGTAAACTTTCACCTGGAGTGGAGTGTTGAAAATGTGTGTAACACCAAATTATGTACACACCACACAAAGTCAGAAAAGTACTTTCGTAGTGGAATATGCCTACGGTAGGTCTGCTTACAGTGCATGTAAACCACTGGGTATCATCCAGCATCAGGATTCTGGACATTGTTAGGTTCCATAACTCAACTTGCTTACAGCACATTTAATTTTCCCTTTCCCTCGTAATTCAGCGTACGTCAAGGAGGACTCTGTTGCAAATCCGCCAATTATCTGAGACACTCGCAGGATGACTCATGCCATAGTGTCGCTGAACTTCAGAGAGTCTGAGCTGGGGAGGGACGGATCAAAGCCAGAATTCACATCAACGGTCTCCCACCAACCCCCCTGCCCCAACACTGACCTGCCATGGCAGACTGACACAAAACTCTTTATATTAAAATCTGGCAAACACCTCACATGCAAACAATTTTATTTGCAAGTTTCCCTGGTACTGCAGAGAAATGTTTCTTTCATAGGGTGCCAGAGAATCTGTGGGTCTTTTTTTCTCTGCAAATATGAGTGACACTGCCTATTCTGGCCCTGGGTAAACACCACTGATCGCCTCTTTCACTGCTAGCATGGGGCTGCTAATTCATTTCTGAGGACAAAGAGAGTCGGTGGGAGGCAGATAAAACTATTTTTAATTACAGTAATGCCATTGTCCCTTCATGTGAGGAGATGTAGCACAATGTTTACTGTGTCCACATGATTACATGTATTTAATATATGCAAATCCATGCACTATAGCTTTATATTTTGTTGCCATTTTGAAGGCTTTTTCCAGAGCGCAAAATATGTTCTTGAATGATGCATTCTGTAAATCTATTGATTACAGCTATTATAAAAAGCAGTACGGTGGGGGCCTCTGATAGCGTAGTGGTCTAACACACTCTCTTACGAGTGTGAGCTGCCTATCACGGTCGCAGTTTGAAACCCAACTGTACCAGACCAGCCCTGGTGGGGAGCCCCGACTGGGGGTGACGTTTGGCTATCTGCCCCAGGGGGAGGAGGGGGGATGAGCCGGCATGAACTAGCTGAGAAGCGCGTATGGATGTCTCCAGAACATGGGTGGGTGAGTCTCGAAGGAAGTGGAGGTCGCTGCCCTCTGAAAATTAGCTTGCCTTGTAGAGACGGGCGGTGGTTCGTGTGGAGAGGGCAAAATAAAAAAATACAGGGTATAATTGGGCACTAAATTGGGAGAAAATAAACAAAAACATTTTTTTTTATTTTTTTTAAGCAGTACGGTGAAATAGACTTGGAGAAGGACCATTGTCACCATTTAACGTTAAATTTAATGACAAAGAAATTCAGACAGACTATGGCCTAGATTCTTTTAACCGTTGTCCTTAACTTTGACTTACAAATAAATATAAACATGGTCTTCACAAACACATTTTGGTGAGTTAATTTTGGTGATTGCTGAAATCCCAAAATATTTAAAGGACAATAATTGAATCCTGGCCTAAGACTTGGAGAGTGACCATTGTTACCGTTTAACATGACTGAGCAATTCAAAGACAGAGCAAGACTTGGTCTTTATTACTTTGCACATGACCCAGAGCATTTCAAAATAAACTATGACGAAGAGGAACCATTGTTTCTGTTTCATATGACTAAAGACAGACTAACAGGCCCGCACTCATTTATTCTTCTTTATGGGCTCTGTGGGACTCAGTCTTTCCACACCCACAACATTCTGCTCTATAAAAGCATGGCTTGGAAATAAAACACCATAATATCTGTCTAACTGAAGCCCTCTCATGACCCCTGGGACCTTAAAGTCCCCGAAGCTCACCACTGCAAACGAAACAAAATGAAGTCCTTTATTAAAGTTTGCCTGACCTCTTGCGGGTAAAGGAAACAGGGAAAATATGCGTGCACAAAAATAAGAGTTCAAACAGACAGCAACCTCTATTCACTTCTTTTACTGTCAATAAATATTAAGAAACCAGCAAAATGAAGATTTGCATTGCCTGCATTGGCATAGGCTCACACCATGCCACAGTTAACTCACAGTTGTTTTTATCAGCATACTTTATGGTTTAGCTGAAAACAGGAAGGAATTATCGACCCTGTTTTCAAGGAGGATTTTGGTGAATTAGGATGAGACATTAAAAACCAGGATGAGACTTTTAAGGCTTTACTGTCTCTGGCTCGAGAGTAAAATGAAATTTGACTTTCTTTGTGGCTTAGCGGGGAGGCCAGGGTTCAAAGGTGAAATGGGGCAGGAGAGTTACTGACACCACACCGGTGCTATGGAGTCTGAGCTAATGGATATGGAGAGCCATCAATCATACCTTCCTGACTGACTCCAGGTACGCAGATTGAGTACAGGCAGAGAGGATATATCAAGGCCTAATCCAAAAGGTGTGCTTCCACTTTAGCCCGTATGTTGAACATGCTGTAACGATAGGCTTCTAAATCTATATTTATGGTACATGTCTAAAAGCTCTTTCATCCCTGAGTGGGAACCAAACTGTAGACGTTATAGGACACCGACAGTGTCCTTATAGGAGACTGAGTCATTAAGTCAAGGAATATTAGCATTCACAATTGTGACTAATGGCTTCAGCACTTCAAATTAATGACCACCATTCTTCAGAAATATATTTGTCTTTATTTATTTGTATTTTTCCTGCACTGTATGTATTATGGATGTATATAGTAGGTACCTTCACTAAAAGTAGAAGTATTCCACTTAAGATCCATACCCTCTGGTCTCAAGCCTAAAGCCCTACTGTTATAATCTCAGCTGTCTTACACAGAGAAGGTTTAGCTGAAGCACTCAAGCACTTGTCATATTTATGTTTGACACAAGACGGCTGCGATTTCTGCCCAGTGCTGGGAAGCTTCCAGATCGGGGTGCTTGGTGATAATCAGGGTTGACGGACAGGGTGTGCTGGTGCTGGTCTGGGAATCGGAAGTGGTCGGTTGGATGCGGGGGTGCCCGTCATAGCCCAGGCACATTAAGGGATTATAAGTGCTCAAAGCTGTGCAAATGGACACACAGATATAGTTTCTTTGGCCTCACCCCCCTCTGGGCCCGTAGAGAGCCCCTCCAGTCATAAATAAACCCCCCGTGCCAGGACAGGGGCTCCTATGAAACGACACCCCACAATGGGCGATTGATCACACCCACAGCCAAAACCACTGCATCACCCCAAGGGAACCGGAAGATCAGCAATAAGATTACTGGTCGTAAAGAAGGCCCACTCCCGCCGTACTGATGTGCCGCATGGCTGGCCTGCTTTAAGCCCTGCTCTCTGTGGGTGCCTTCATGCCGAACGGGGCAGGAATCTGCTGCGGTTTCTCCATCACGCCCAGATGATAACGGGACGCGAGGGAAGCTGGCCTCCATATGGCACACAGCTATAGTGTTCTGTGCTTTATTCTGAGAATGGTCAGAAGTGGTTATTTATTGCGCACTGCACGTATCACTGAAGCAATGCTCACTCACCCTGTAAAAAGGCATGTCTGGTGATTGCATCATTGTAGGAAGCTGTTAAGAATATTGTTGAATAGGGATTTCTAGTATTACTCTTGGTAAATGCTAATTATTTGAACAAAAGACTGCCAGACAATGATTAGCTCACTGGTAGAGGTAGATAATGCAGACTTCCAATTGAAGACAAATTTAGATACAATACAGTGAGGTCGATATAGAAGTAGATCTATATATCTATTGATATATAGACATATAAATAGCCAAACTGATTTTTCACGAACTAAACTGGATGTTTTTATATTATGTTTTTGTGACCATCACTGACAACGTTAACATGCCTTCCCATACAGAATTTCCAGTAGATCGATGGAGTGAGCCAGAGAAGTGAGTTGAATGGCAATGCAGAGGCAAATGGAGTAATGAGAACCCACAGAAACCCTACTGACACATCGCCGGTGAAGGGGTGTGGACATTTGACCGTGAGCGAGACAACTCACCTGAAAACAAGAATGAATAAGGATTTTTATTTCCCCCAAAATTCTGAGAATTCTCATTCTCATTCTGAGAATTCTTAAATATCCCTAATTTGAGATTGTCATTTAAAGGGATATCCTCCTCTTACTGAGCGTAATGCGGTTCGGTACGAATATTCAGTGTCGACTGGATTGGTTTGGGGAGCAGGACAACAAATTCCTGCGGGCAGGTATTCCAGACTGAGTTGGGAAGGCTGCTGGCACAGGTGTCTGTTTCTGTTGAGAGAGAAATAGAGAGTGAGAAAGAGAGAGAAAGGAGAAGGGGAGAAGCTTTTGCTTAGTCCATCAAGGTCCTGTAGGCGCTTATCCTCGAGGCCTCAGTGTGCCTCTCCTTCTATGCAGCACATCCTGATTACCGAATGGGAGACAGCTGCCTGATGGAGGGATTGACCACAGCTGTCTCCCAGGTTCAGCACCGGACAGCTGCCCCACTTTGGTGTGTGGCTTCCTTATTTTGATTCGCCGCTTCTGGGGAGCTGTCCCTGGTTCCGGAGAGTCACTCAATCCCATGCCACACCCACGGACTGCCAGTGAACAAAACACACACAGAAAGCAACACGCAGCCTGTGGTCAGAATCCACACAAAAACCTGCACTGTGCATGTGTTTAGAAGACACACAGAAACCCAAACACTGCCTGTGGTCAGAATCTGAGAAGAGAATCTCTTGACCACGGGTGTCAGTTTAGAGCAGGTGCTTCACAGATGCACTGATATCTGAATCACCCGGATGGCTGTTAGAGTACACATATGACTGCTTTTACCCATCCATTTAGTAAAAAGCCAAATCTGCACAATGTGTGTGCTTTTAACAGTGGCTGTGTCTGTGTGAGGATTTTTCTTTCTCTCATTGACCACTTTCACTTTCTTTCTCTCATGGCACTTTCACAGAAAGGAAATAACCCTTGCAAACTTCCATTGGTAATTTTGCACTTGAATTTGTGTAAATAAGACAGAGCTTTGTATCCAAATTGGGTCCAATGTGTAGTGTACTGGGTGGTGAAGCAATTTTCCTCCATGCTCTAGCTTGGCGTCCTCTCATGCATTGTAATTCAGGTCATAACATGATTAATCTATCGTAAAGGTTGGAGAAATGTTGAATCTTCCTTAACAGGTGAGAAAGAGCCGGATGACTGGAGTCTCTCTCTGAGCTGAATCCCACAGCTGTCCATGGGGTGAACAGAACCAGAAAGAAGGGAAAAAAAGAGATGTGGGGGAAGCGTTTTTGGCCCAGTGTTAACGACTAAATAATGTGTCACAGCTGTGTTTAATAAAAATGCAGCTGAAAAGCAGTGATGATGATACATGAGGAGGAATTTCTGCAAACATCCTGGAGCTGGAGAGAGAGAGGGAGAGAGACATAATCCTGGCTCAACTGATTGAATGCTTCCTGTTTTCAGCTGGAAGACAGGAGGTGTGTGGCGAGCCTCTTTAAGAGACTCAGCTTGAGCCGGGCTTTCCGACATACTTCCCTCTACTCCTAGAGTTCCCCACACCACTACCTGCCAACTGCCCCCCCCCCCTCCCATCCTGCTGGCTGTCCTGTCACACTTGCTTTTACTGAGTGATTTTCATGCTTGTCTTCTCAGCTGGTAAATCTACAGAATGTTTGTGCCCTTGTAATGGGGTCAGAATGTATGCCTTTAAAGACATCAAAGATAGTTCTCCAAAAGAATGTAACCCTGGAGAAATGTTGGTTTGCTGCACCACGCTTTCTTTAATCTTTAAGACTTCTAACTTCCAACAGTAGGAGTTGAGTATTCAGTGTGCTTGGTTACTGTGTGTGTTTTCAGTTCTGTAGGTCCTGCTGGGGTTTGATTGGAAATTAATGGGCTTAGGTCAGTATGGTTGCAAATTGCAAGGAGGTCAATTGCAATTGCAAGCCTGTCCCATTGGTGAAACATCCTCCTTTAATTGAGGAGAGTGCAGACCAGCCTCTAAAACGTGTGCAGTCAGCCACTGCTATTTTTCACTCTGCAGCATAACAAGTTGAGGGGATGGGGAGTACATGTCCCTCCCAATATTCAAAACACTCATATCTGCTCCCCCAATAATTTGTAGATATAAAACATTATCCTTTCATTATGTCTCCCCAATATTTAATATGTGGTTACGCCCTTGCTCTGCAAACATGCACACACTCCCACACACATGCTTCAGGAACCTGGCTTTGATGGTTCATCTGCATGGATGCCGGTCTCTCCCCAGCCCCCCCTGTAAAGGTGCAGGCATTACTCAGCATATGTACTGGTGGCAGATCCCAGCTCACTGAGTCGCGTTGGCCGACGGCGGATCAGAGCTTTCTTCTCAAGCTTGTGACAGGCTCCTCTCTGACCCTCTCCTTAAGCAACACCTACTCACTCTGTGATCACAGGCTCACCAGGCCTATCACCTGCCACAGTCCACTAGAAGAACAATGCAAGTGTATTTTTCATTCACTGTTTTCATTTGTCTGGGCTGGATGACAAGACTTTGTGACTGTCTCTGCTGTGATCTCCCGTTTGTGGAAGCGCTTCTGGTCAATCAGATCACCACACACAGTGAAGCAGGAAGAGTGTGAAAGAGAAGATGGGTGCAGAGCATTTCTTCAAATTCATACTTTTTCTGGTTTGCCTTATTAGTTGTTTCAAATATGTTTTGTAAATGTATTTGTATTTATCTTTATCTGACATTTTTTTCCCAGTACATTTTCTCTGCCTCCAGCCCCTCCCCCCTCTAGCTCAACCCCCAGCTTATTTCCATGACTGGCTCTGCCTCCACCTCCCACAAGCTCCTAACCCTGGCCCTGGTTCAGCCTCCAGTGATGGCTCCTGTGTAAGAGTGGTAACCACACCTCCCTCCTCCTCCTCTCTTTAGGCTCCCAGCTGCCACTGCTCTGCCTTGCCATCTTTTTAAATGCAAACACACAAATTTCGCTGCAAACAGAGCTAATTTGTGAAGAGCTGTGAAAGGATACAGCTAGCAATTTCGGACATTTGAGTGATACAGAAGCAACCAGCTCCCTTCTTCAACACTCATCTCTGACAATTAGCCTAACTTCATGGCCAGGAAAAGGAGCCAGAGACTTCACTTTAACTGTGAACAGTGGCGAGACACCACAAGGAAACATTGGACTCGCTGAAGACGTCGCGACCGGACTTCCCACATCTCTTCTGAACCTGGCATCCATCAAACCCCACCTAATGCAGAGCAAACAAAACATTAAGGCTGTAACATCTGGGCATAGCATAGTTTAGCAACGATCTGTTTATATTCATGACTGAATGTACAAACTGTTGTAAAATATATCATGGTTCATGACATTGAGTGTTCCGCTGTTTTTGTAGCTGGCATAGCTGCTCATTGACTGCCTGTATTAGAAGTAAAATACACCATACATAAACACAGGCATGTATTCTTATCTACTAACCTGGTCATAACCCAACATTTCGACCTCAACACGCAAGAACTCCACAGTTATTCTGGTGTGCGCAGTAAGCACCATCTTTCCTTTTGCCTTGGTTACAAACTAGGTTTAAACTTCCCTCCATCTTTCCTCTTTGTTCTTGATGCCCACGTGCTTAAAGCGTGCATGCAAATGCAAATGACCACAGAAAGCGCACAAACACATCCCCCCACACACACACACACACAGATACCACATACATTCACACATAGTTGTTGTTCATTAATGTAGAACACTTTATGTTCAATAAATGCCATATTTGTTTTTTATAGGTCATCAACATTATTAATTAGTGTTAACTAAGTGTATAATGTTAATGTTAATGTTACTTAATTCAATTATTAATTGAAATTCCAACTTTATAGTTAAGTATGGTAGGGCAGTTCACAGAACTATGCCCTGAAGTAACCCAAAAGAATGTGAACTGTGTTTATGATGCCAGCAGGGAGCCAACAGGCAAGATGCATAAACAGTGGTATTGCCCCAAATGCCTTACAACCCCCACACTAATAGAAGCAGTCCTGCTGTCTCTGGCAAAACAGGACATGGAGGGGGCTGTTCTCAGGACTGTTAGTTACATCACTGAGTTTAATGTGGTATACTGTAACTTCATCATTTACATATATAGTATAATTCTGTTTGCTGTTGTTAGAGAGCTGATGTCATGAGCAGTGGGTTGGTGTCATTGATGATGTGGTACAGGTGGCACTTACCAAAGATCTCAGAACACTGTTTCAAAAGTGAACGGTGCAAATTCAAATGATCTACACGTCAGCAGCCATCTGTGAAACTAAGAATGAATGTAATGTGATGCGTGTACAGAAACAGCACAGAGGGTGGTTCCGTTTTTCAGTGCTTGTGTCCTTATTTGGTGTTTTATGTTTTCCTTTGATGTGTGGGGATATAGGGGGAAAAGTGGTATACTTCGAGGAGATTCGCTACTATGACCTCCTGCGCGACATTCACCATTTTTGTATGTCTATTCTTACATTACTCAAATTATGTTTGATGTTTCTGTAACAATGACTGCAAGTCCGACTAATAAACATTTTCATACCTCAGCATATATCGTGAATCTAAACAACTGCAGTTACACATTGTGGTTTTAAGGTTACCGTTAACACTCACACATTGCACAACGTAGTAACTCGCCTATACATTAGTGCTGTTGCAAGATACGCAATTGTATCCTTGGTAGGCTTTACACAGGCCAAAGGCACGTCCGCATCTCATATAGAGACTACGTGAGCTGAGAGAATATAGTCTCACATTTGCATATACAATTCTAGAAGTATTGGTTAACAGAGAGAAAGCTAACATTAATTGGAGTCAGATAGAGTAGTTGGAGTTAGATAACCTCCATTTAATCCCGTTCTGGTATCACAAAGGTAAGACTACATGCTATCCTTCACCACTCGGACACTTTGGTGTGTTTGAGTGGGATCCTACAGGATTCTACAGTATATTTGATGAGACTGATATACTAAAACTAATGAGACCGATAATATAAAAATACTTTTTCTTAAAGTATTTTTGGCTGCTACCGTGTTAGAAATGAACAAGCCTTACATTGTGACGTCAACCGTACTAGAATTCTAATTTCTAGTGGGATAACCCCTACACACACACACACAATATATATATATATATATATATATACACTACCAGTCAAAAGTTTTAGAGCACCCCCATATTCAAATTTTTACTGAAATTTAAGCAGTTCAAGTCTAGTGAATAACTTTAAATGGTACAAAGGTAAGCGGTAAACTGCCAGAGGTAAAAATAAAATAAAAAGTTTAGGTTACCAAAAACTGAAAAATATAAAATGTAAGTTCTGGAGGAGTGTTTCACCTGAGAGATAATTTATGTAATCTCTTGCATTACATGTGGTCATACATGTTGGCATGAATGCATCTAATGGTCATGATCAATCACACTTTACTTGAGCGATACATCATAAAGCCTACATACACTTACATTTTACATTTTTACATTTTTACATTTTAAGCATTTAGCAGACACTCTTAACCAGAGCGACTTACAAGATGTGCATTAATACATGGTATGATCAATCATTGTTCCCGCAAAAGAGATCAGTGCAATAATAATAATAGCAATAATAAACAGCAATAGACATAATTGTTGGCAGCTGCATACCATACCGGTAACACAGGGAAAGAAAATGTTCGTAAATTTTATTTTATTTATATTATTTTTATGGAAAGTTTTAACCAAGGAGGAGGACCCAACTTTTTGGGTGGGTTTTGAGACTCCACTACCACTGAATTCTGTACATCTAACCAATTGTCATCACCACTGCTTACATGTTTAATATTGCTTTTTTATATGCATCCTTGGTTAAAACTTTCCATAAAAATAATATAAATTAAATTAAATTTACAAACCTTTTATTTTCTGGTGAACAACTCTTGTGGAAGATGGCAAGTGATTCCGCAGTCCTGACCGAGTGCGGAAGATCATTCCACAACCAAGGGGTCAGGACAGAGAAAGGGGCGGCTGCCAGGCGCCCGGAGGGAAGGGACAGTTAGTTTGCCAGAGGAGTGGTCTGGCTGAGGTATAGGGTGTGATGAGTGTCTGGAGGTAGGGGGGAGCAGTTCCTCTAGCTGCTTGATAAGCCAGCACCAGTGATTTGAATTTGATGCGTGCTGCGATGGGGAGCCAGTGCAGAGAGGCGAGTAGAGGGGTGGCATGCGTGAATTTGGGTTAATAGAAGACCAGACGTGCGGCAGCATTCTGGACAAGTTGCAGTGGCTTGATGGCACAGGCCTGTAGGCCTGCCAGCAAGGAATTGCAGTAGTCCAGACGTGAGATCACCAGGGCCTGGACCAGGAGTTGTGTGGCTTCTTGGGTGAGGAATGATTGTATCCTCTAGAAGTTATGGAGACATAACACTGCCATAAGTATTCTATAAGGCCTGTCATAACCAGGCATTATAGCATATTACAATTTATGACATATGTCATAGTACCGTCATAATCTATCTAGCAAATTTTACAAAACAGATTAAAAATAACTGGGTCAAATAATCAATGCATACTTTATTACAGTGTTATTACCTTGGTCATAAGTAGCTATAAACTGCCATGACTGGTTATGACCAGGGGTTAAATTGGGAATTGGAAGATGGGGGAACTCTAACCCAGAGTTGAGAGAGGGAGGGGGGGGAGGGTAAACTGTATTTGAAGTATTTATCTCTGATGCACCATTTGCACATATTAGTCTAGTGTCACGGTTGTTCCCCTGAACCACCACCAGATGGCGGTGTTGCGCCTTCTTTGGAGGCGGGTCAGCTGGTTCCTATTACTAATCACCTCCCTATAAATTCTCGCACCTGGATTCGTTCTGTGCGAAATCGTAAGCCATTTTTACGATTTAGCCGGTAAGGTATGTAGCGTCTTTTTAAAGATACTACTCAAAGACTTACTATAGGAACAAAGAAACTCCTTAGCTACTTCTTTATGAAACCTTATTTAGGAGACCTTTCTACCGTTAGGTATTCTGTTGGTTTCTTTCAAACAGTCAAACAAGACTGTGTTTTGGGTTTTCATTTTCGTTGTTTATTTGGCTCTCCTAGCCGTTTATTATTTTGTCCAGACACCCGGTGTCGGTGGTTTATTTACTCGTTTGTTTGTGTCTTTGTGGCACTTAGTCACCCGTTGGGTGATATTTTCTGTTTTCCCTTTTTGTTATTATTTTTCCTATTCTCTGTCATTCAGAGCTTGTGGTTAGGCTGTAGGCTTACAGTCTAACTTATCGATATCCCCGGGGTTCTGCGATTGATTCCAATCACTTAACCCACCCTTACAGTACGATTTCGCCATGAACACGGCGTCAGCAAATCCCCGCGGTATCGAGCAAAGCAGTGAACTGGAGAGACAGAAAGCGACCATTGATTATTTATTACAACAACAAGAAGTCATGCAAGATAATCAAACTGAATTAGTTTCCTCACTACAAAATGTGGAGGGCATGATTAAGGCAATGGTCGACAGCCGTTCCCAATCAGCGGCGGGATTCTCCGGCCAGAATCCTGTAGTAATTCCGCGATTAGGCACACCGGTTGTGGATGTATCATGGGAGGCCAAAATTCAGCTTCCTCCTCGTTTCAGCGGCGACTCTGGGAAATGTCGGGGGTTTTTAGCTCAGTGCCAAATTGTCTTTCAGACTCAACCCTCTCGATATGGCTCAGAGGAGTCGTGAGTAGCACTCGTTTTATCATTGTTAACGGGGGTTGCTCTCGAGTGGGCAGTGCCCCTAATACGTTCGCAAGCTCCGGTGTTAGCAGACTCCCGGGAATTTATGAGAAGGATGGAGTTGGTTTTTGACCACGAATTGCACGACCGCGAGTCTGCTACTAGGTTGTTGCGCATGCGCCAGGGCAACCAAAGTGTGGCTGAATTCTCCATTTCCTTCTGAACTCTCGCGGGGGTTACAGGTTGGCCTGAGAGTCCTCTCGTTACCTTGTTTTCTAACGCTTTATCTGATCCGGTGAAAGACGCTCTGGCAGCTATTAGTATACCGGACTCGTTAGACGAGTTAGTGACCAAGGCTATACGGATTGATAACCGTATCCGAGAGCGTCAGCGTGAGAAACAGGGTAGAGAGCACCGGGTCCCAACGAAGGGTTTGTAGCTCCTTATCCTAAGGGTTTGGGCAGGCCAGACGAAACCATGGAGGTGGACAGTGCTAGCATTCGGGGCCATATCCGAGAGGATTGTCCCAAATTTAAAGGGAAACGAGTAGTCTCGCGATCGGGCCGGAGGCCGGTAGCGAGACATCAGTCATCTATCTTCCGCACCTTCATTACAGTCGAGCTATCCTGGCGGAAACAAAACATAAAAATAAACGCTTTTCTTGATTCAGGGGCAGTTGATTGTTTTGTGGACTCCGGGTGGGCCAAAATAATTAAAATACCTGTTCGGGCTCTTTCGCAGTCCTGTGGTGTTACCGCTCTTGACGGTCGTCCTCTAGGTTCCGGTCGCATTAAGGAATCTACGGAGAATGTAATTATGCGGATCGCGTACGGGGAACACACAGAACAAATCAAGTTTTTTTTGGTCGATTCTCCTACGTACCCATTAGTTCTCGGGCACTCCTGGTTAATAAAACATCAACCACAGGTGAACTGGGGTAGTCATAAAAACCTATTGTTCAATGGGGGATCAATGTTCACTTGGGTGTTTACCTTTTATTCCGTCGTCGTCCGGTTTCGGTGGGTCTAAAAGTCACGAGACCGATTCGGAGACCGACGAATCAGTTCACTGTTCGCCTAATCATGCTCCCTCCTCCGTACACTCCAATGAGACGGAGAAAGAACTCGACTGGGATCCTCAGTGTGATTGGGGAGTTCCGCTGGAGGAGTCCACGGCCGAGGAGATTAGTGACCTGGAATCCTTATCTTTTGACTCTTTGGAGGCAGACATGCCGTCTACGGACACTGAACCCAATCCGTCGCGAGTTCCTAAACGCTCGGTTAGTCACTCCAGTTCCGATTCCCATAAAAATTCCGACCTGACACCATTGACCCCGAGTCCCATAAAAATCAGGAGGATGGAACTCATGAGTGCGGAATTTTATCCGCTACCCCCCGGCATTCCTAAAACTTATTCGGATCTTAGCGAGGTGTTTAGTAAGCAAAGGGCTACTAAGCTACCCCCGCACCGGCCTTATGATTGCGCTATTGAGCTTCACCCAGGCACAGTTCCTCCACGTGGAGCCCTATATTCACTATCTGTACCTGAGAGTGCGGCTATGAAAAGATACATTTCTGAATCCCTAGCTAACGGTTTTATCAGGCCATCCACGTCTCCGGCTGGGGCGGGGGTTTTTTGTCAGTAAAAGGACGGGGATTACGACCTTGTATCGATTACAGAGGATTAAACAACATCACTATAAAAAATCGATATCCTCTTCCTCTAATGAACTCCGCGTTTGAACGTCTCCAAGGGGCGTCCGTTTTTACCAAACTGGATCTTCGCAACACCTATAATTTGGTACGGATTCGACAAGGGGACGAGTGGAAAACGGCTTTTAATACTCACAGTGGCCACTATGAGTATCTGGTTATGCCGTTTGGCCTCACGTGCGCCCCCGCTGTTTTCCAGGCATTAGTTAATGACGTGCTCAGGGAGATGTTGGAAAAATCTGTCTTTGTCTATCTGGACGATATCTTGATTTTCTCCACTTCCCTCACTGAGCACGTCAAGCACGTAAGGCAGGTACTTAGATGCCTATTAGAAGCCAGGCTGTTTGTGAAAGCGGAGAAATGCGTATTTCATGCACAGTCAGTTTCCTTCTTAGGATTCATTGTTTCGGAGGGAAAGATCCAAATGGACCCCAAAAAGTGACTGCGGTCGGGATTGGCCATCTCCGGGTTCTGTTAAGCAGGTCCAGCGGTTCTTGGGATTTGCGAATTTTTATAGACGGTTTATCCGCAATTTTAGTGCAGTGGTCGCCCCCATCACGGCGCTTACAAAGAAAACGGTTCCCTCTCATTTCCAATGGACTCTAAAGGCGGAGGCGGCGTTCGCGAATTAAAGAGGAGATTCTGTTCTGAACCCATTTTAATTTCTCCCAATCCTTCATTACCTTTCATTGTAGAGGTTGACGCCTCTGAGCTAGGGGTAGGGGCTATACTGTCCCAGCGGTCGGCCATGGACCAAAAGGTTCATCCATGCGCGTATTTTTCTCGGAGCCTTTCGCCTGCCGAGAGGAATTACAATGTAGGAGATCGGGAGTTATTAGCGGTTAAGATGGCGCTGGAGGAATGGCGTCATTGGCTAGAGGGGCGGAACATCCCTTTACGGTCTGGACGGATCATAAAAATTTAGAATACATCCAGGGGCTCAACGTCGTAATTCGCGGCAAGCTCGATGGGCATTATTTTTACTAGGTTTAATTTTTTGTTGACTTACCGTCCTGGTTCAAAAAATATTAAACCTGACGCCTTTGTCGCGCATGCGATGGGTCGAACGGGATCATCCGCCCACACCCATTATTCCCACCGCACAGATTTTATCTCCAGTTTTATGGGAGATAGAAAGAGTGGTGCATGAGGCCCAACGCCTTGAGCCGGATCCTGGTGGGGTCCACGGGGGTGCCTCTTCGTTCCCTCAGGAGCTCGCGCCCAGGTACTGCAGTGGGGTCACTCCTCTCGGCTCACAGGTCACCCAGGCGTACACCGTACGCACGATTTCCTGGGTAGACGGTTCTGGTGGCGGGGTATGGAGAGGGACGTGCGGGAGTTTGTTGCTGCCTGTAATATTTGTGCCCGCAATAAGGTGTCACAGCTGGCACCGTCAGGGTTACTGCGGCCTTTACCGGTTCCTCACCGCCCTGGAGTCATATCGCCTAGACTTTGTCACCGGCTTGCCCAGCTCTAATGGTCATACTGTCATTTTGGTCATAGTTGACAGATTTTCCAAGGCCGCCCACTTCATTGCGCTTCCCAAGCTGCCGTCTGCGCTCGAGACGGCGCATCTTATGATGGACCATGTCTTTCGCCTTCACGGCTTGCCGCAAGACGTAGTGTCCGATCGGGGTCCCCAGTTTGCGTCCAGATTCTGGCGCGCGTTTTGTTCCCTTTTAGGGGCGTCGGTCAGTCTGTCTTCGGGCTTTCACCCACAGACCAATGGACAGACTGAACGCACCAATCAAACCATGGAAAACACTCTCCGGTGTCTGGCCTCCGCCAATCCCACATCGTGGAGCCGGCATCTGGCCTGGGCGGAGTACGCCCATAACACTCTGCGTAATGCGTCGTCAGGTCTCTCTCCTTTCGAGGCTCAGTTTGGTTTTCAGCCTCCTCTGTTTCCTGAGCTGGAGGGTGACGCAGGGGTTCCCAAGGGTTCGTACGGCACTGTTGCGCGCAGTTGATCGCCAAAAGGAGTTTGCTAATCGCCGTCGGCGGGCAGCTCCATCGTATAGGGTAGGTCAACGGGTTTGGTTGTCTACACGAGATCTGCCGTTACGGGTAGAGTCTCGCAAACTCGCTCCGCGCTTTATTGGGCCTTTTAAAATCATCCGTAAGGTTAACCCTGTCACTGTGCAATTACAGCTCCCACAATCCATGCGGATACATCCCACGTTTCACGTGTCCCGCATAAAACCACTACTTATTAGCGCCTTAGCACCTCCCGAAGTGCCGCCGCCGCCGCCTCGTATCATTGGGGGTGGCCCGCTTACACGGTACGGAGTATTGTGGCCTCGCGGCGAGAGTAGGCAGGGAACTCAGTTCCTTGTGGACTGGGAGGGTTACGGTCCTGAGGAGCGCAGTTGGGTCCCGTCCGGCACATCTTGGATCCATCTTTGATCCAAGATTTTTCAGCGTGGTTCTGAAGGGTCGTCAGGAGTCGTCCCTTAAGGGGGGTCCTGTCACGGTTGTTCCCCTGAACCATCACCAGATGGCGGTGTTGCGCCTTCTTTGGAGGCGGGTCAGCTGGTTCCTATTACTAATCACCTCCTATAAATTCTCGCACCTGGATTCGTTCTGTGCGAAATCGTAAGCCATTTTACGATTTAGCCGGTAAGGTATGTAGCGTCTTTTAAAGATACTACTCAAAGACTTACTATAGGAACAAAGAAACTCCTTAGCTAATTCAGGACTTCTTTATGAAACCTTATTTAGGAGACCTTTCTACCGTTAGGTATTCTGTTGGTTTCTTTCAAACAGTCAAACAAGACTGTGTTTTGGGTTTTCATTTTCGTTGTTTATTTGGCTCTCCTAGCCGTTTATTATTTTGTCCAGACACCCGGTGTCGGTGGTTTATTTACTTGTTTGTTTGTGTCTTTGTGGCATATTTTCTGTTTTCCCCTTTTTGTTATTATTTTTCCTATTCTCTGTCATTCAGAGCTTGTGGTTAGGCTGTAGGCTTACAGTCTAACTTATCGATATCCCCGGGGTTCTGCGATTGATTCCAATCACTTAACCCACCCTTACAGTCTAGTATATATTAGCTTAGTCAGCAAGTCTAAATGGCGTAGATTTGTATTTATGTACAACTCTCAATATCTACGCAAAACAGCCTTCACATGAAATGATAGTTAGCTAGCTAAGATTGTTAGCTCAAACTATTAGCAAGAGAGGACCACACTAGCTAACCTGCTGCAACATACAATACTAGCTAGCTATTGTTAGCTTGAAATACAAATTAATTAATGAAAGTGTGCGATGCACTCAAAGACTCCAGGTTCCATTATGTAGGGAAGCCCCATTGCTCTGTTGCAGGAGTACAGCACAAAGGGGAGTTAACTGGCTAGATGGAATAAATGTTTGGACTGGATTAAATTTTTTGTGTGAAACAGCCGGTCAAATTCAAGAATAACTTCATTACTCAACCCGAAGGTGCTGGAACACTGTTCTACCTTGTTCTGGCCCAGTCCAACTCCTGCATATGACATTATGGAGGCTTTATGGCATATGATTCAAACATTACCATGATCTTCCCTAGCCTCTCTGGCACAGATGCAGGCTTTTTGTCTGTGCATTGAGGATGGCAAAGTCTAGCATGCAGAAACAAGGACACTGATCAGCAGACAAGGTTGCTGGTCACCACTGAGTGATGCTGTATGTAAATACCAGGTGTCCTAAACTGGTACAACGTAAAGAAGTGGAAAACAAACAGAAAATAAAGTTGATTGCAAGCACAAAAAACAGAGCCTTGTGCTGAGACATACTGCTGGCAGAACTGTGGTCTTTGACATCCAGGCGAGCAGTAACTGTTAAGGATTAGTTGAAAATAGAAAAAGGCTAGCAGTCTGGCATGTTCCAGTCCCCACAAGAAAAGAGCCAATATTTACAACATCTCTATTTGATCATCCTGGGAGACACTTTAAACAGCAGCGGCCAACATTTACTCTGCATAGAGAACATTTTTGGGGGATACAGAGGAACGCTGAAATATTTGGGAACCTTTTGTTTCTTGATTTGTTTTCAGTCTGTTTTGCATTAACATAATATTTTAGAAATCATTTGTGTTACAGATTGTGTGGTAATATGGTGTATTTATAAGCTTCTTCATTTGCATGGATTCATATAGAGCAGTCAGCAGCCTTCTATAAATACAACACATTTGTCAGATTCTGGGACCTCTGCACATGATCATGTGTAAGCCATTTTAAATGTACATTCTATTTAGGCTATTGAATTTAAATGGTTATTCCCTGGTAGTTTGATCATTATTTTGAATTGATCATTCTTTTTGCAGTAACTCAGTACTGTTTTATTCTCTCTGTGTTGTGTATAGAGAGTTAGAAATTTATTTCCAGAATATCGTTATGTCGTTAAAGACATAAACCTTTATGGTCTGGCAGATGGGGATTTTTTTAGGAGGCAAGGAGGTACAAGAAAGACAAAGTTTATATAAAGACAGATCTGCACTTACATTTTCATGATGCATAACATTGATTTTATTATTAGTATTGTGGCAAGAAGGAAGATTCAAGCTTATTTTCCTGACGTGGTATGAAAACCCTGGTGTCCCACTTCACAGCACAGTGACATATCATGGAAAGAACAGGCCCCTCGACGATGCACAGCAGCATATTTCTACATGGCAAAAACCTGTTTTTATTATACTTATCGCTATATTACTTTTTATTTAGTCTCTCTAGTCATCAAATAATGTTACTAAACACGTACAGTTGGCCTGGGTTCAACCAACATTTGTTATTACGTTTGACTCAATTAAACACAATTAAATGAACTAAATGAAGGCTGACAAAGGCATTATATAACAGCAATATAACATCCTTTGATTTATACTCAATATGTTTTGCTATATATCCAAGCATCATGTTGGCCTTTTTCATTGCTACAACACAATGCTTAGATCCTGATAGACTTTGATGAACTACTATTCCCAAGTCTTTTTCAAGTTGAACACATAAAAACTTCCTTTCTAAAATTTCCAACAAGCATAACTTTACATTTAGCTATTTTGAATGTGTAACAATTCCTGCTCACCACCAGAGGGCAGCATTGGACTCTTAGTGTTCCCTGATTGTATCATTGTCTAATTTCTTTATTGTTATTGTCTTGAGCAATTCCACCTCTGCCTTGTTTCATTATCTTGAACAATTCCACCTGTGCCTTGTTTCATTGTCTTGAGCAATTCCACCTGTGCCTTGTTTCATTGTCTTGAATGATTCCACCTGTGCCTTGTTTCATGCCCATTTAAGTTGCCTGTATTCTTTGTTCTGTGCTCTGTCATCAATGTTTTTTTTCCTTGTGTTTGCTAGTCACAGTGTTTCAGTCGTACAACTTCTGTTTGTTTGTGTTAGTGTTTTATTATTTATACACATGTTGGTTTTCTTCCAGTTTCAGAGTTTGTTCTCGTGTTTCCATTAGTTTTGTCGATTTTCAATAAATATTCAGTTCATTTAATTTTTGCCTCTGGCTTCATCAATGCATCTGGGTCCCATCTCTGCATCATTTAAGAATGTCATCTGTCATGTTTCTGCCCACTTCTGGATTTTGTTTGAATCAATTTGGACTACCTTAGTAAATTCCAAACTGCTAAACCCCCAAATGTAACCATTTTGCTAACATCCCTATCAAATTATTTATGTAAATAAGGAAAAGCAGAGGTCCCAGCCTACGGCACACAGCACCTAGGTCAGATATGATCCCCCATACAGTTACTCTTTGTATTCTACCTTGCAGCCAATTATGAATTCAGCCCACTCTGAAATACCTCTTGTAATTCCTACTGAATTCATTTTGACAATGAACCTCTCATGTGGTACCTTGTCAAATGTTTTTTGAAATATCATAAGCCTAGTTCAAGTCATAACATTTTGTAGCTTCCTCAAGTCCCCTGAAGTCTATATGTGTTAGACATGACCTTCCCTTAAAATACATGTTGGTTATCCCTTAAGATACTATTAAGTTTAAATAATAATTCCAAGTTTTCCCTAATAATACATTCCAATATTTTACATGAGATGCAAGTTAAACTGACAGGCTTATAGTTCCCTGGGTCAGTATGGTCCAGTATGGTTCTCATATACACTCAGTGGCCACTTTATTAGGTACACCTTTCTAGTACTGAGTAGGAGTAGGTTTTTGGTCTGAACAACAACTAAACCTCTTGACCATGTCTGCATGCTTTAATGCATTGAGTTGCTGCCACATGATTGTCTGATTAGATAATTGCCTAACGAGCAGGTGTACAGGTGTACCTAATAAAGTGGCCATTGAGCGTATATTACGTATACTGGAATTATACTACCTTGCTTCCAGTCATCTGGTATTTCACTAGTGTTTAGGAATTTCATAGAAATATCTGTCAGTAGTTTATAAATAATCTCCCCAAGTTCCTTGAGTAATTTAGGATATCGGGGTATATATCGGGGCCTGCTGCCTTATATGTTTTTGTTGTTTTTACAGTGTCCATCCCTGATCTCCTTATTTCTCGCCGAATTGTCTTTTTTTATATACTCTACAGTCTCTTCTTTTGTCTCAACCAGCTCCTTTGAAAAACCATCCCAGTGTTTTCACAAAATATACGACCACGGCCCCCCAGAAACTCAACACTGTTAAAGTTTTGCATCCAAGTTTCTACAATGAAAGAGAAAGGCGGACAGAGAAAAGAGGCCGGGGGGCACAAAGATGCAATTCAGCCCGGTTCTGCACCTGCTCGGGCTGGGCCCAGGACCCAGGAGCTGGTAAAGATGGCACAGCCACTTCCTGAGGCCTGCCATGGCAGCAGCAACAACGGCCTCGCCACCTCCCTCCATAAAACCGCACACGCGCCACAAAAGCCTGTCTTCAAATGCCTGCCTGCTCCCTATAAGTCAACAAATGATGGCCGTTGCAACTTTGTTGGTCCTGTGTGGGGCTTTTGTGCAGGGAGGACAAAGCGGGGAGTCAGCGGTATTAAACGGCAGAGAGGAGCTGGGGTCGTGCCGAGCGCCGGTCTGTGGGCGGCCATGTTGGCAGTCAGGTGCCGGTGGTTTTTCCGCTGCCGTGGACAATGGCAGATTGTTCCAGGGCGGCCTGCTGTTCCAGGGCCAGTGAAGGGACAGATTACAGTCACAATGGGGCAGTTAATGATGTCTGTGTCACGGAGGAAACCAACTCATCACAAAAGCAGTCAGGCTGGAAACCCCAGAGGTTTAGAAAGCAATGACATGTGGGGAATGGCCATCACCCCCACCTCACACACTGTTGAATCCCACACACAGCAGAATCACACAAACACACATCCACAATATAAAATCACTGTAGAATCCTAGACAAACACACACACACATACACACACATTGGAAAATCTCCCAAACACACACACATGATAGAATCGCACACACAATACTTGGGTGCCAGCCTCAAATCTGGCTCTCTGTGTGCTTTTGAGAATAGAAATATTGAATTATGATAAATGTGTGTTCAGCTGAAATGACTCAATTAGCAGGTTTTGAGTGGGTACAGACATTTGAAGAGTGATGCTCAGTTTGTAATAGCAATAGAAAATGTGCACATTTCTGACTTTTTTCCATGAGTCAACATATTTCACCTTTTTTATTTTAGGTACAGTCTATATGGTTTCTAAGGTTTCATTTCTCAAGATAATGGTCTGTTGAATACCTTTGATAAATGGCCAACAAAACACTGGATCAAGGGAGTTGCTTGTTAAGAAAGACATAAGAAATTCACTGAGTTAGAAGTGTCACCGGCAAGCGCACTGGTACTTATTAGTGTATTTTCAAAGTCTCCCAACCCCAAACATTCCACTATGAAAACAATAGACACTTACAAAATAAACATCCACTTTCTCTGAGTATGCATCTGGCTCTGTTTCCTTAGCCTGGTAAACCACAATAGATGTGTTAGAAAAACAAAAATACTAAGGGTAAATAATAATAAGGGTAAAACTGTGCTATGTTTGTAAATCACAGATGTGGGATGTATGTTTTGGTTTACCATCATCTCCACCACAAACGATTTTATATAAAAAGGGGTCATTTTTTCCTGTCTTTAATAAAATGCAGGGACAGTACAAATTGAACAAAAGTGAGGATAATTAACTTAACAGTAAATTAGTAGGACAGCATTCATTATTAACAGCATTCATTATCTACTGTATTTAAATATCATAAGGCATCATTTGGGGTGTACTGACAGAATCAAACAAGAGATAAAGACACCCTGATTACATCTGTAAAAGTGATAGCTTGTTTCTTGGCAGAAGGCCTGAAGTCTTGGAAGGGATTACTCATGCCTTGACCACAGCAGATGATTCTGAGATACAGGGAGGTTGTTTCATACCCTCTCCCTCTTTCATGGGCCTCTGTTTACAGGGCAAGTTTAATTTGTTTTCCAGTCAGTCACACAACATACTAAGATTGATTCATGCAAACATGTTACAATAACTTTAAATATAACACCACAATAAGAATTATATATAATTATTACTGTGGTAATGATGTTTGTTATTACATGATAATAATAGGTTGGTGGGGATTCACTGTCACTCCTTCTCTTCTCTATGTGATCCAGGTCTGTCCAGTGTCAGTCTCCACTGAATGCTGTTTCCCATTGATCTGCGATCCACCCATTTTAAATGTAGCATACACTACCGGTCAAAAGTTTGAGAACACCCACATTTTCCAGTTTTTACTGAAATTTAAGCAGTTCAAATCCAATGAAAAAATTGAAATGGTACAAAGGTAAGCGTTAAACTGCCAAAGGTTAAAAAAAGTTTAGGTTACCAAAAACTGAAAAATTATGTACATTTAAGAGTTAAAACAAGATATTAGAGGAGTGAAATCTAAAGGTTGTTACTCTGATCGTTCTCAGTCAGTCAGAGGTGCCAGCAGGGAGATAGGGCCCCAAAGCAACTTTGTTTAAGCCTGGGGACAGCCGGGGGAAAAAAAATCTTTGAGGCGTGTGAGAAAGCTATGCCGACAGCCCTGGCGCTACCTATGACAACCGTTTGCTTTAAACACAGCGAGGGCATCAAGGCACTGACACATGTAGGCCCCCACTCTCCGAACTCATGTTCCGCACACGGAGTGTTCTGCAAACTTCAGCGCTATCTCCATGGCTGGGAATGTGAGGCCCATCTGGGAGGCACTGTATAGGGAGTCCTATCCGTCTACTGGAGAGGAATGGCCTACCAGGACAAGGACTGCAGCAAAGGCAATGAACTAGGTTTATTTGAATCCTCCTTTCACGCTAAAAACAGTAGGTGGAGCACATTTGTGTTTAGGGAAACAGCAGCTGTCATGACACTTATACAACAGTTTCAGTAAATAACAGATTCTGATTGGTTCAGATTGTGGGCATTAACTTGCAATAGCATGGTATTTTCAACAGCATTATAGTTTAATATAAATACACAAATCCAGCTTTTGTGACAGCCAAGTCTCTTAAAAAAAAGGGATCCACTGACACATCCACTGTCAATTGGGATCCACTGACACAACAGATATTTATACCATCTTCATTCTCTGATATTACCTCCTCATAGGACTATATGTATAATTGCATTAGCTAGCTAGTTAATAGTAATGTACATGTCTAATTTCATCAGCTAGTAATGCTAGTATAGTAATGTTAGCTAACCACATATAAATATCACTCAGGCATGATTTACTTTCACACAGATGGCTTTGGTTTATCCCATACACACTAGAGTGAATGCTCAAGAGAGGGGAGTTGAAGGCATCCCATTGGTTGTTGGTTCATATCCCATTGGATATTGGTTCATATCCCATTGATTGTTGGTTCATAGCCCATTGGTTTTAGGTTTGCATCACTGCCAGGATGGAACCACACTGGCTACTTCAGAATGGTTGTACTTCCTTAATGAGAGACACCTTACAGCAATTTTCAAAAGCCACAGAAGATAATCAGATAATCAGTCAATTTATGTAATGTAAAGGAGCATTTATGTTTTTCTTTAATAAAGAGATCAGACCTCCAGTTGATGATTGCTCACTGAGAGATGTTTACAGAATCAGCAGGAGCTCAACCTTGGAGACTGAATACAGACATCCTTGACCTTGACCAGGGGCCTCATCGATCAACTGTACTGTATGCATTTGCATAAACAGAGTAACTGCTTAATATTGCATACAGTCAGGCTATTTGGGATTCTTTCAATTGGACTGGTACAGCAAACCTGTTTTAAATTTGATATATGAGTATATAAATATTTAAAATATGTATAATGTATTATTTATGTAATTATTTAGTTTAATTCTGCACCAACAAAAATGATATATTCTACGCGAACAGCTGTACATACATTTCAATAATAAATCATGAAAGCACAAGCTGAGCTATGCATTTTCGTATCATGTTTATCGGAAAATAAATGTGGCCCATGAAAGCACTAAACTCGTCAAAAAGTGTATAGATTGTTTTTGAGGTATTTGATAAACACAGACAAATCAGAAACTGTCTTTATAATTAATCCTGCTCATATGTTGGTAAGATGAATTAACACAACACAAGTTCTGCCATATTTTACATGACAACTTACACTAATTGTAGTGTTACAGTTCACTCCACAGAGACATTAGGCTGTCGCTAATTGGGGAATAGCACAATAATTAGGCAAAGGGACCCATGTTATTGTCACTTTCTGCTGATACCTAACACCTTAGCTCACCTTGGGGCTCAGCTGTCTCTTGTGCACTTTGTCAGACTTCTGACTACAACCTCATATCAAACCTTTGCATAGATTCTACAAGTTTATAGAACTCTATTGGAGGTATACAACACCATTCTTCCATGAGAAAGTCCATAATTTGGTGATAGTTCCACATGATGGTTGATGGTGGTGGAAAGCGCTGTCTCAGATGCCACTCCAGAATTACCCATTCAAAGTGTTCAATTGGGTTGAGATCTTGTGACTGAGACGGCCATGGCATATGGTTTACATAGTTTTCATGCTCATCAAACCATTCAGTGACCACTTGTACCCTGTGGATGGGGGGCATTGTCATCCTGGAAGAGACCACTCCCATCAGACTAGAACTAGAAAGGCTTCATCATAGGATCGTGATCACTCAGAATGGCTTTGTATTTACTGGTGTTTACCTTGCCCTCCAAGGGGGTGAGGGGTACCTAAACCATGCCAGAAAAATACACCCCACACCATAACAAAGCATTTCCGTTAATTTGGCAGATACCTGTATATTGGATATTGGATGTAATTATTACTATATTATTATTATGATTATTATCACACCTTGGACATTAATATTTCCTCCCTGTAATCAGCCACCTTGTTTAATTATATTCTCTTTATTGGAGCATTGTATTTCAGTTGTAATATCATAGGAACAGATTGTGGTTAAAGTAGTTAAAATGTTCACCATTTAAGGATAATTGGAGGAATTATCTAGGTTGAGTTCAACGGCTCATGAACATGTGAACACGTGTAGAGTCAAGTCTGATTTATAAATAGAAGGAGGCCTATGTGGGTCACATGTATCGCCTATGAATCACATTTCACATTTGCATATGCATTTTTTTCCCTGAAAAGTGCACACTACATTACACTAATGTACTATTGGCCAGTTGGGCTTTCTGTGCACGGAGGGTCAATGATACTGCATTTGGTCAAAATTATGTGAAGCATTTGAATGCCTCTAAGTGTATTTTGCGTCTATTAGTATTACCTGTACATGGATGCGTGTTTGCTGACACTGCATACATTATGGCAAAAACACCAGGCCCTGTGCCAGGCTTCCCATTGTAATACTACCAAGCCGACGATCAAAGCCAAGCTGGCACTTTGGAACTCTCTCAGCCGTCTCTGGACAGGTTGCTACATGTCACCAGACAGGTAAGGCTGTGGGACCCAGAGCAAACGATCATCTAGGGGTTCAGGAACCCGAGGGGAAGGGGGTCCTGGTTGGCCCAAAAAGAAGGAAGAAACTGGTATTGTTGTATTTTAATAAGCTTGTGCCCTCATTATGTTTACACTAGGTTTCAGGTATAAATAATACAAGAGTTATGAATCTGTCAAATATAGATCATTCATTGGCCTTTGGATCTTTACACAATACCACACTTGTCAACCTACCACCCCCAAGCCAACATGATTTGATTTTAGTGCAGTATTCTCCATTAATAACCCTAGTGAGAAAGCTGTAATGATAATGCACTCATATGCCTTGGACTAAATGTGTTGGGCTTGTAAGTGCACTAATTAACAACTGGCATATTGTACAGAAAAGGCCATAAGCAGCCTGTTATTAGTCTCGCTATAAGAGAGTAATGTGTTTCTCGGCGTGAGTCTGACTGAGTGTTCATTGGAAAATGGCTGGGTGGAACATTTATATCAGCATGCCTCTTATCATACCAGTGTAATTTGGGTAATATGTAAATTAATCTTGAAAATGCATTATGTCTATGTTTTAATTAAAACTTTCACTGTGGATGGCCACAGTCTCCAACCTTAAAGCCTCAAGCAAAAGTACCCCCCATCCCCACCCCCATTTGTGAAATGTACACTATATGGCCAAAAGTCAGTGGACACCTGACCATCACACCTATATGAGCTTGTTGGACATCCCATTCTAAAACCATGGGCATTAATATGAAGTTGGACCCCCCTTTGCGGCTATGACAGCTGCTACTTTTCTGGGAAGGCTTTGGACAAGATTTTGGAGTGTGTCTGTGGGAATTTGTTCCCATTCAGCCAAAAGAACATCTGTGAGGTCAGGCACTGATGTTGGACTGATCCTCGGCATTCTAATTCTTCCCAAAGGTGTTCAATGGGGTTGAGGTCAGGGCTCTGTGCAGGCCAATCGAGTTCCTCCACACCAAACTTGCCTAACCCATGTCTTTATGGACCTCGCTTTGTGCACAGGGGCACAGTCATGCTGGAACAGCAAAGGGCCTTCCCCAAACTGTTGCCACAAAGTTGGAAGCGCCCAATTGGCTAAGATGTCTTCGTATCCTGTAGCATTAAGAATACCCTTCACTGGAACTAAGGGGCCTATCCCAAACCCTGAGAAACAGCCCCAGACCATTATCCCTCCTCCACCAAACTTTACAGTAGGCACTATGCATTCCGGAAAGTAGCGTTCTCCTGGCATCCGCCAAACCCAGATTTGTTCATCAGACTGCCAGATAGTGAAGCGTGATTAATCACTCCAAAGAACACGTTTCCACTGCTCCAGAGTCCAGTTACGGCATGCTTTACACCACTCCAGCCGACGCTTGGCATTGGTCGTTGTGATGTGAGGCTTGTTTGCAGCTGCTCGGCCATGGAAACCAATTCCATGAAGCTCCTGACGCACAGTTCTTGTGCTGATGGTGCTTCCAGAGGCAGTTTGGTACTCTGTAGTGAGTGATGCAGCAGATGATAGGCAATTTTTATGCGCTATGCGCTTCAGCACTCGTCGGCCCCGCCCCGAGCACATTGTTAAATCCTTACCTGAAGTAACATCAAAGGTGTAAGTATCTGTAGTGGTTAAAAATAGCCCAGGACCCTGGCTATAGCTGTGACACTAAAACACTGGGTTTTATCATTACCATTACACCTGAAATTTTGTTTATTTGTACAAAGGCTAGTTCCCAAACCATTCACTTATTCAATATGATCTCTGACAATTGGACATATTTGCTGACAGGTTTACTGACACATTTACTGAAATGTTTACTGACACGTTGACTGATCTCACAGCATCATCACTCAGCTGAAAGGCAGTAAAAAAAAACTTTAAAAATCCTTGGACAAACACTTTCATCTTAATTGAGAGACTGAGGCACCCTATGAAACCATCAGGGATTTAGTTGTGGGGGGCAGGAAAAAGCCATTTCTATGGCACTAGAAAGGTAGTACAGTTAAGGCAGCTTGCATGTTAACAGGGACTCTGTTCAAACATGCCTCTGTTTCTGCTTCAATATAAACAATTATAAATGTAACACAGCAAGTCAAGATTACACAATCATGTCAACTTGGCACCACAGTAATTGTTCTTGTTTCAGGTGTCTACTGTAGTTCACAAAGAGGTGGCAACTTACATATTTATAATTTACTAGTGTAGCGTTTTGAACAAGGGTAGCTTTTGTACACGAGAATCACAACAGAGATGATTTTTTTTTTGAAGAATCAGTGTTCAAATTTGAGTGTTCTTAACCTCATATTACTTTCAATATACTGTAGCCTATGTAACTCAGACTGACCCGAAAAGTTCGTTATTTTGGGGGGCCTTGAGACCAAAAAGTTTGTGAATCCCTGTGTTGATATGTTTCAAGGAGCAGCAAAGAGCAGGGGACACAGAACATCATTCTTCAATCAACCCCCCCATATGAATCCACACATTCATACACTGAGCTGCGAGCGCCTGGGGGGTGGAGGGAGGGAAATGCCTGTGGCAACCTTCCTATTTTCCATGGCTGCCTTTAAAACGCTTGCAAAATCTCATCAACCAACATGCCCAGCAAGCTTGTGGCCATGTGCTCAAATGAGCAGCTTGTTATTATAGTTGAAGGAGGCATAAATATGAATGCGCACAGGAAATTTACGTCCCTCCTTGTTCTCTTTATAGTTTCCTGTATGAAAACCATCCCATCATAAGCCAAACATAGACACTTTCGGCAGGCCTTTACAGGGGTGTAAATCTCTCCCCAGGATAAACAGGCAGGGCCGAGGGCAAAGGCTGGTACTGTGACTTGTGTTTCGTATGAATGAGTTAATTGTCCCCAGATACAGCAGCTCAGGGATAAATCAGTTTTCACATTCAAACACTGGCCTCTCAATGGGAGCTTTATGGTCATATAACATTTCCCATAAGATACTGTACATACATGCACAGGAAGGACACAGAGCTCATGTTGATAAGGCAGCCAGTGAACTTATCACAAAAACAAGGGCACACAAGCTCTACTTTCTTTGGTCTATTAAACCAAGTTAGGACATGGATTGCTTGTGCGTGTGTGTGAAAAGTGTGTGTGTATGCTAGTACTGCATATTTAAGTGTGTGTGTGTACTTGTACAGGTGTGTGTCAGTTTGTTAGTGTCTGTGCGTGTGCATGCTCTTACTGTATGTTTGTGCATTGTGTATGTGTGTATGTACGTGTGAATGTCTGTGGATATGTGTATGTGTGTTTTTCTTTTTTTTAGTTTGAGGGGAAACTGGATTATCAAGAGTACCTTTAGGATTTGTAGATCATTTCCCCATTATAAAGATTGTTTCCAAAGAGGATCTAGAGATTCTCATGGTCATGTGTGCAGACCTTTCTCCTTTGCTGCCTCTGCATCTGTGTAATAATATATAATATAATATATGCTATTTAGCAGACTCTTTTATCCAAAGCGACTTACAGTGGTGAGGGCATACATGTTTCATTATATGTGGTCCCAAAGGGAATCGAACCCACAACCTAGGCGTTAGTCAATGCCATGCTCTACCTACTGAGCCACACAGAACTACAGTCATTTGATATACTGTATCTTCCTTTCGTCCATCAAATGCTAATATTGCGACCAAAGATCTGAGCAGAGTCAGCAGACTTTGGGATATTTCATATTTCATGCGTTTGTTATGAAATGCAATGGCGCAGTGGCTCAGCTGTTTCTGTGGATAGGGGGGAATTTTTGTTCATGGCTGAAATGAAGAATTTCACGTGTGTAATTTTCATGCCAACCGGATTTAAGCAGAATTGACGGTTCAAAGCCACAGAGCCGCGTCTGGATAGCTATATCAGCACTTTCGGCCCAGAGAGCAACAGAAAGAGAGCGTGGCTTTCCGTGAATCTCCCCACCGTTACGCACACACCGAAAAGCCCAAAGCCATTCCCGCTACGGCAGGCAACACCCCCTCTCTGTTCTCGCACCGCCGGCTTCAAACGCAGCGTCTGGAAACAATGGGCGCACCACGCTCACAGCACTGACTGGAGGAGCCCCCGAAACAGAAGCGCCTTGAAAGAAGCGCCTTGATCTCACAGCCGCCACAGGTTCGACATGACGCGGCGTGTCAGGTGAAGGGGAAGAGCGGGCGAAAGGGCGCTAATGATGTACAGGCTCGGAGCAGATGGATGGCAAACCCCCCGCACCCCAGCATTAATAATGCATTCTTCGTTTCTCATTTCTGCGTGCACTGCCAGAGAGGATGGGAGAGACGGACAGCGCATTTTAAATCTTTTATTGCAACGGTTTCACTCAGCAGTGAAGCAGACACACTGTATCCGAGTCAATGCAGTGCAGACTCTTTGTTCACCCCCCAATATGGTCTGTGTACGTGTTCCTGTATGGTGCCTTTCTGACTGCTCATTTGACGTCTGAAAGACGAAAGGAAATATATGACAGCAAATATGAAAATGTAATTGGCTCTTACCGCTTTACTGTAGTTTTTTAAATTTGCAAACAATCTTCACAAATTCCTTTTGAAACGTTTTTGTCACTAAAGCCACTTGCATCTGCAATTAACTTGCATCTGCAATTCAACTTTTTTTTATATTGACCTCAAAAATGATGTTTAAGTTTTTCAGCTTTTGTTAACCATTCTCTCGGTTAACAAAAGCTGAAAAAGACAGGAAATTCACATGAGCACCTCCATTATCTTCACCTATGTACTGACAAGTCTTCCAACACACAATGTTTTTATACCTGCTACAGTACTGTAACTATGTTGGACTACTTCATACATTGAAGAGAATTGAATCCCACTTACATACAGATGTTACCCATAATTGTGTATATAACCAGTAAATACAGTGTGTTACATTTAATGTATTAATGTGGAACACAAGCACTTTTTAAGTAGTTCAGAGCAGGACGTCCTGCCTGGTCCCAGTAAATGTATGGCCTACTCTTATTTCCCTGAGAAATAGGCCTAGTGAAATGTAACTTGTACTGAAGTGAACCTTGCTAAACACAAGCTAAAGTGTCACCACTTTGTTTGTTCCTGATCGTTGGTTATTTTGTTTTGTTTGGTCTTTCTGTGTCTTCGCAGACACGGATTTTGCTTTCGTTTTCCTACAGACGTTTAAAGATAAATAAATATCTTAAACCCAGAAAACGGGCTACTTTTGATCATGTGCCTGTGCCCACTGCCAAACAGACTGTAGATGTTGGCAAACTGGCTTCTGTTGGTCGCAAGAAATGAGTACTCTGCAAGATGTCGGGGATACAACAGTGCACTCCATGGGAGTGCAAGGTTTGTGATGTTCCCTTGTGTCTACAGTTAACCAGAAACTGTTTTGAGAAGTGGCACCAAAGACTGTGAAAGAACAGATTGTCTCACCATGTTTTAATTTAGATTTTTTTTAATATAGTTTGACCAGTTTTGATAAAAACAGTTTTTTAGCTATTTAGATCTCAGATGTGCTAAACTATTTTGACATCCTTACATAACCAAGACCTTGATGAACAAACGCATAGTGGCAAAACAATTAGTCACTATAGTTTAGTGTGTGATTTCACAATTTTTGTGACGGCAGAAAAATGTACTCTTTATAACTTGTGTGTTTGTGCATATATATAACTGCATATGATACTGACCAAACTATTGATGGCATATAAATGTAGCTGTGATTGTCCTTCAAATAAAAATATCAAACACTTTGGAGTAAGTGTGTGTTAAGTTGATGAAATTTAGATAAATATCAGACCACGGCAAAATCACAAACCTTCTCTGAGCTAAGCACAGACCTCAGGGGGTTAATTTTGAATGGAGCCTCGTTCCCAAAAATACTCATTTGAATTATAACTGCTTTTTTGTCAGTACACTGGTCCATTTGAAAGTGGTGAGACACTATGTAACGCTGTAAAAAGATGGTAGAAGAGTGCAAAAACATGTCTTACGAAATGCTAATGATTTATTTGAAATTGCAAGGATCAGTTTCAATAGTATTTGTCCTTTGCCAAAAAATAATTCACCTAAACTAGTGCTAGCACGGCGATTTGAATGTAAATACCATATAACCATTATCTAAACCACCGTGCAGTGTTTAATGATACAAGCTACGGTATGCAACTTGAGACTTGCCCAGTAGAGACTAGCATTGTGTGAATAAAAATTAAAACTAGAAATTGTATCAAAACACTACACCTTATTGTTTTTAATCAGTTAATCAGTTAAATCAGTTTTTAATCACTTTAATCAGCAAACAGTTGCCATTTGCAGAAGTTATTCCAAACATTGGGTGTGTACAGAAAAGAAACACACAATTATCAATAACAGTGTAACATTGGTCACCAACATGTGTCTAAGCTCACCAACAGGACAGGATAGTTGCAAAAAAAAACACAAAACAATGGCCTCAGAAATTACCACAGGACTTAATATACACCTATACGCAGTCGCAACAAATATTGTACATTGTGAGCTTCACAAAGCTGTTATTTATTGTAGGGTAGCCATTCGGAAAACCAATTGTAGCTAAGGCCAATGCGCAACAATGCATAATCTGGAGCAAAGAGCACAAAGCCTGGACTTCTGGGTAGTGGAAGAAAGTCATATGGTCTGATGGGTTGTCTTTTGCTCTTTTTCCTACATCTGGGCGGGTTTCTGTTTGGACAAAGCCAAAGGAAGCCTTCAACCCACAAGCTTGTTCCCAACTGTTAAACATGGTGGTGGATCAGTTATGGTATGGGTAGCCACCTTATGGGAGTCATTGGGTCCAATTATTACTCTGCATGGTAGAATTACATGGATTACCTCATGATTGTTTTCCCTGGATTATCAAATTGGATTCTACCTGCTGTAGCCTACTTCCGCGTCTCCACTACCTCTGCCTACCTGGACAGTGCACCTCTGATCCTGGATTAGCCTGATGTAATTTACCGGTCCCTGCCCGGCCCAACACGAGCCCGCTCAAGGCCCTGCAGCCGGTAAGTTTCTCCTCTCCCGCTGGGGCTGCTGGCGCTCTGTTCGGATAAGGCATCTTACTGCTGCTCTATCCCCTCAAAACTGCTGGTAACTACGGCGATTCAACTTTGATGGCTAACAACTGGCTAACAACATCAAAAAAACTGGACGCCGCCTGGAACACCTCTCCAAAAAAACTGGTCTCACCGTTCACTCCCAAGCCTACACAAACCATCTCACCCTCTACAAAGATGCACTTTCCTCTGCCCGCACCTCCCATTACTCCCACATTATAAACACCCACATCTTTTCCACCTTTAACAAGATTCTACAGCCACAAGACAGCTTCCCTCTCCCTGTTAACACTGACATCTGCAATAGCTTTCTCTCCTTCTTTCAATCAAAAATTTAATCCATTCACCAACAGCTCATATCCTCCTGCACCCCTCCCCTGCCACACTGGATCCACACTCCCCACTAAGTCTCAACCACACTCTCAGCCTTCAGCCAGATCAACTCAACACATGTCAATGACATCATCTCCAAGTACAAAGCCTCCACCTCTCTGCTCGATCCTCTCCTACCCAACTTTGTCAAAGCCTGCTTACCCTCACTCTCGCCTCTTATCACTAACATCATCAACTCTTCACTCTCCTCTAGCTGTGGACCCCCTGCCCTCAAGATTGCTGCTGTTACCCCCATTCTCATAAAACCCAGTGCTGTACCTAACGATCTGAACAACTTCCAACCCATTTCAAATCTCCCCTTCATCTAAAAAATCCTTGAACGAGTAGTCGCCACCCAGCTCAAGGGCCACCTAGACTCAAATAACCTCCTAGAGCCATTCCAGTACATACAGCACCGAAACAACCACAAATGACCTCCTCTACACAGTTGACTCCGGACTCCTCTCAATCCTCATACTCCTCGACCTCAGTGCAGCATTTGACACCATCTCCCACAAGCTCCTCCTGCAATGCCTATCATTCATTGGTATCACAGACCTGGCTCACCACTGGCCTACCTCCTACCTTTCTGACCGAAAACAGTTAATCTCCCTCAATAAACCACCAATCAACCCATGCCCCGGTTTCCCATGATATCCCCCAGGGATCAGTACTGGGTCCCTTCCTCTTCATCATCTACCTCCTCCCTCTTGGCCATATAATGAGACACAATGGAATCCATTTCCACTGTTATGCTGATGACACCCAGCTCTACATATCCACCAAGCTCTCTGCCACTTCTCCACCCTCCTCACTCACCCTCTGCCTCCAAGACATAAAGAACTGGATGACTCAAAACCAGAAGTTCTTCTCATTGGCACAAAAGCATCACTCTCCAAATCTTCTGATTTTACCCTCACCATCGACAACACTATAGTCCCCATCTCCTCCCAAGTCAAAAGTCTTGCCGTCATTCTGGACAACACCCTCTCCTTTGAACCCCACATTAAATCGGTCACACACACTGCCTACTTCCACCTCCGCAACATATCTAGACTCCACCCCACACTATCCCAGTCACTGAAAATACTCATTCACGCCCTTGTCACCTCCCTTCTGGATTACTGCAATGCTATCCTGGTGTCCCCAACAAACTTCTTAATAAACTCCAACTGTTCCCAAACTCTGCTGCTCACATTATCACCCGCACCCACTCCAGGGAACACATCATCCCTATCCTCCATGATCTCCACTGGCTCCCAAAAAACCACCGCATCGACTTCAAGATCCTCCTCCTCACTTTCAAGGCACTACACGGACAAACCCCCGCCTACCTCTCCAAACTTCTACAGGACTACACCCCCACCAGATCACTACGCTCCACCTCTTCCGGCCTCCTTCTCACCCCCCATGCTCACCTCTCGTCTATGGGAGCAAGGTCCTTCAGCCACTACGTCCCCCACCTATGGAACACTCTCCCTCCCCATCTAAAACCGTTGGACTCCATCTGCACCTTCAAACGTCAGCTCAAAACACACCTGTTCGGACTCACATACGCATCGCTCTCCCCCATCATTTACTCCAACACCCAGACTTATGCCCCCCCCCCACTTGTACACTCACACCTAGCACTCTCATCCACACACACTGGCACTGCATCTACATGTGCATATGTGTAGCGGGTGTGCTCTGGTACGTGAGCGTCCGCTGCAGAAAGTGACGTGTATAAGAGTGTGATTAGTTCCCAGAGTTGGAGACTTGAGTCTTTAGCTCGGTTGGCGAGCTTAACGTGAGCGTCCGCTGCGCGTGTATAAGAGTGTGATTAGTTCTCTTGTCGCTCGGAGATCCCTCGGTTCGAAACTCGCTGCGGGCAGAACCAACACCGTCACATTGGTGCCATTTACTTTTTGACGGGTTTATGGTGTTTTCTGTTTGGATAAGACAACTGATGGCAATCGGTTGGGCGGGAGCTAGATTCTGGAAATCGCCCTGCGGTGTGTCGGAGGACTTCCATCTGTTGCTGTAACGTCACGAGCAGGAGTTTCGAGGGGAGAATGCTTTAGTGAAATTAGCGGGTGTGCTCTGGTAGCGTGATGCGTCCGCTGCAGAAAGTGACGTGTATAAGAGTGTGATTAGTTCCCAGAGTTGGAGACTTGAGTCTTTAGCATTCACATTTGTTGTATAATTGGGCGAGCTTAATCGCTCTCTTGTCAATGCTTGTTTTGTTGGTCGGAGATCCCTCGTTTGTTCTTTGAAACTTTCATTGCTGCGGGCAGAACCAACACCGTCACATATGCATACACATACATGCGTCCCCGCACACACACACACACGTGCACACACGCATACACACACACACACACACACGCACATACACACACATTACATTCTCTCTTCCTGTTTTATTTATTTATTTTATTTATTATACTGTAGTTGTTTTTTATCGTGTTTATGTCATCTTAGTGTATGTGTCTCCTGTTGCTTTTACCTGTGTAAATGTATGCTTTATGTAACTTTTATTAACTCCTCCCACTGTACTGCGACCTTGGGTTTCTTGAAAGGCGCATAACAAATACAATTTATTATTATTATTATTTATTATTTTGTCTACTGCCTGTGTGTGTGTGTGTGCTTCTTTCTGGACACTTAATTAACATTAAACTTTCCATATCGCTGCAGTGGTTGAGTGTGTAAATAAGACAATCAGTGTAAATCAGTGTGTAAATAAGCTTTCCTGTGTCTGACACAAGCTTTTAGTCTTTATAAAACAGGTGTCAGTAAAACATTATGCTACAATTATCTAGAAGCACATATCTAAATTAGCATGAAATTAATCTTAAGTGGAAGCATTCAATTAAACAATTGATTTAAACCAGATATGCAAATCAAGCTTTATCTGCATGGCTGTTCACATGCCACTGAAAGCATATAACTTGTAGCTTAACTAGTTATGTCAATTGTAGGTAACTCCAGTTTTTGTGCCTTATTTTTCCCCAATTTGGAATTAGCAACTGCCTCTCGAGTCACCCTGCTGTGCCACCTGCCCCCACACCAGGAGCACTGCAGCTAAACAGCATGCACTCCTCTGATGCACACGCCCATGAACCAGTGACTATGTAACACTAAACAGGCCACCTAGTACTACGGAAGAGAGCTAGGGCTGATTGGAGGAGAGGCGTATCACTCACTGATGACAACTAGTAGCCTAATGGGTGCCTTGCGCAAAAGTGGGAGAAACTAATGCAGCGGTAAACCAAGGAACCCTGACCAAATGAAACCCACCCTACCCCTGGCAGCATGAGACCAATTTTGTCCCACCATGGATGACTTACAGCCATATTTAGCTAATGACATAGCCAAGGCTGAGGCTCAAACCTGCAACTAAAGGCCCCAGCCTGCACTCATGGTGAATGCCTTTACAGAGCAAGCAACATTTTCATTTTAATTAAAGAGGAAACAAATAAAAGCAATGTGAAAGTCCCAGAAAGCAAATTTGTATATATTTCTAAATGTGTAACTGACAGATTTGAACAAAGAACTTTGTCGTTAGCCTGAATAAACCCTACTCATTTTTATCTTGGCGTTGGACAATGAAAAAAAAAGTTAAATATAGTTGGGAAAGAAAAACTAAATAATTGTTGTGCAACACAAACTGTTACATTTGCATAATTCCTTGTACTTATACACAAGAAGAAAATAAGAAGAAAGTCATTTAGATACTCTGTGAAAGGAAGTTCATTTTATCACTAAATAAAAACAAAATATGGCTATTTATCACTGATACCAATACATATTTCCTGATGGCTTAACTGACCAACTGTGATAGATATCTTTTTAAATTATTAATTATTTAACATCTGCCATAGACAGTGCTAAACTGTGGATGTGAATAATGAAACACTGTGTTAAGAACGCATTGTGTCTGTAAAATTCGCCCTTGAAGATTCTATTCTAATGATGTTTAATTAAAAACAAGCTTCTCATGCTTAAATAAATCCATATATAAATGAATTAAAAGTATTTTATATAGACAAACTATGTGATTAATCAAACATACTATATATATATAATTCACTAAATCGTAGCCTTTTCCCAAACTCCAACAACACAAATGGCTAAAGCCAAGGTATATTTTGCTTTTTTGAATTTTGTGAGACCAAACAAAATCACAAGATGCAAAATCCTTGCCAACCCCTCCAAAATGTGACCCTTAATTCAGGGGCCCTAATTAAACCACATTCCAATCACATTTTCCATGATTTTGTATTATAGGGCTAAGCACCCATGGTGAATATGCACATGGCAACATTCAGGAAGGTGAATATATGTAAACTGAAAAGGGGTCTATTTTCCCTCTGCTTTACCTGTGAATGTAAGAAATTGTTCATGTAAAATTGCTTTAAGATAGGCAAGTTGGCTGCTCTTACATTGTGAAAATACTGACCATTGCATGATATTACCATAACCATTAAACTGTGGGTCACAGTGGGCGGGGTCATTTCTGGTAAAGCTCCGTCAAGTTCCAAGGTTCCTTCTTTATCTTTGACCACACAATTTCGTAAACATTTGGATACATACTTACAAATAATTATTGCATTTCATGGCACAAACCTAACCGAACTATATGCTATGCTTTAATAAATGTGATTGACAGTGACAGCGGTATAGAGTTGTGAGTTTTCACTATTTGCAAGATTTAAGGCATGTAAGTTCCAGCGAGCAAGCCCCTAAATGTTGAGTGAAGTTTCTTGACTTCAGAAGTTCAGAAGTGCACATTTGTTTGGAAATGCAGGACCCTGCTATTCAGATTCTTTACCCTGGATTACTGTGCTGGCCAACTCCTGAATTATACAATTATACTCAGACAGCTCGACTCCTAGTTCTCCATGGACAATTACAGTGTGGCCTCAATTTTGTGGAAAATTTCAATAAAGTATAACCACTCAATTAATCTGGTATTAAATTTCAAGCATTTGTGGAGACTATTCCATGCTGTGTTGCACATATTATTGTAGCCCGCATCCCCACAAGTAATTAACTTCCATCTCAGTATGCATGTCTCCTTTTATTACAAAGTACCTCTGCTGGGATTCAACCCAAGACCTTGCCTTTGTTTGCTGTTACAAATGTAAATCAGCAAACATCTAAATTCTTAAGGTCCTAACTAAAATCCTTTTTCAATCTTCAGGAAATGCAACCTTGCTTAAATTGTAGCATAGCATTAGTTAAACTTTGAGAATCTGCTGCCATCTTGTGGATAGGTAATATGTAAATATTAAAACTATAAAACTGTAAATACTGTAATTTCACAAAAAAAAAAGATTTTTTTTACATCTCATCTACTTTTCCATGCTAACAAAAGCATTTTACCATGGACTTTGAAACATAATGCCTTTGCAGGTTGATGTATTTTATAAGGGGGGCACTATTATTCCAGTTTTAAGCAAGGTACCTGACCTACATCAGGACATTTTTGTGAGAAGGACAGGTCATTAAAAAGACAGAAACCCAATGTATCCCTCCTTTCTTGTAGTACACTTATGTGCACAATTTGTTTGTTTAGAGCGCAAATGTGAGAGTTACATGATTGGAATAAGTAAATATTAAAATGAGCCTTTGGTAATGAAAACAAAACAACAATAAAGCATTTCAGCTGCACACTAGTCATGTTTAATAGGACAAACTGAGAGACCGACTTCAATAGCATTTCTATCCATTTTACAATAGGATTTCTGTTGTAATCTTGTCTCACCCATTTAACAGTTTAGTCTTTCCTACTGCAACAGTATGCTTATGAATAAACTATTTGAATTTCTGGTCTTAACTCAAAATAATGTCTGAGAAATGCCTTACGCCTTCCTATGTCCACTGCAACTTTTTAACATTCCTATAATATAATACATAATATAACAATATATGCCATTTAGCAGACGCTTTTATCCAATGCGACTTACAGTAGTGAATGCATACATTTTTCAGTATACATGGTCCCAATGGGAATTCACATTCCTGTAAGAGAAGTTGTATTGAGTGGGGATGTTGCACCCTAGTGGTTCATGCGGGTACTGCATGAGGAATTAAACTGAAGCTTAGACAGAATGTTCCTACATTTTGTGTTCCTTCTTGTGAAAAAAATACAATAATTTACAGGTAACTGCCAAAATAAAGGAAACACCTACATAAAGTGTCATAATAGGGTGATGGGCCACCGTAAGTCACCAGAACAGCTTCAATACGCCTAGGCATACATTCTAAATTTGGAACTCTATTGGACAGATGCAATACCATTCTTCGACAATAAATTCAATCATTTGGTGTTTTGTTGATGGTGGTGGAAAACAATATCTCCAGACACTGCTCCAAAATCTCCCTTAAGTGTATAATTGGGTTGAGATCTGGTGGCATATGGTTTACATAATTTCCATGCTCATTAAACCATTCAGTAGCCACTCAAGCCTTGTGGATGGGGGCATTGTCATCTTGGGAGACCACTCTCATCAAAATAGAAATCCTTCACCATAGGATGAGGGTAACCGCTTTGTATTTATTTGGCATTTACTTTGCCCTCTAAGGGGTTGAGTGGACCTAAACCATGGCAGGAAAATGCACCCTAAACCTTATGAGCTACCAGAAACCTTCACTGTGGGGAAAAAACCACTCGGGCCTGCAGGTTTCTTTTGGCATGTGCCACACATGCCACATTTGCCCGCTTGTTGAGAACAGTAAAGGATGACTCACCTGACCATGACATTTTTTACTGCTCAGTAGACCAATGGCTGTGTTCTTTGTACCAATTTACTCACAAATGTGCATTTTTAGGTGCAATAACAGATTTATGTACTGTAACCCAACCATAGTATCCTTCTCAGTGAAGTTCTCGACGGACAGCGCCGTGGCTGACTACCTGAACCTCTAGGCCACCATCCTGGAAAGGGTGGGGTTGAAGCCTGAGGGACACCGTCGACATCTCCGGGACCTCTGCTTTGCCGATGTCGGTCATCCTTTCGCCTATGCCTAATAGCTCCTTGACTCCTGCAGGCATTGGCTGCAGCCAGGCACTGGATAAGTTTACTTTGGGGCTCCCGAAAGGGACCTCAGAGTGGCTCCGCTGCCACCAGCTGTCTCTACAGCCGTCCAGCTGGCTGAAAACCACCTGGCGGTCAGGGAGAACAGGGAGACTACCCCAGAACCCGCCCCCTTGCACAATCATCCCTTCCACTCGTCTTTCCCAGCCCCTACACAGTCCAATACCCGGTCCTAACCTTGGACCACACCCCCCTAGAATCCCATCCCGAACCCATTTCCCCCCTAGCCCCCACCTTTAACTGATCTCCCCTCCTCGAGACTGCCCCCTGATGGAAGTTAACAACCCTGCACGTCCCGCAGTCACACGACTCCCCCGTTCCAGCAGAGTCGTTTCTGGTACCCATGAGTATCAAAGGGGAGTATCAGTCCAGGCACTGTTGGACTCGAGCCAACCACCCAGATTAAATTCTCTATTGCGGGACAGCAGTATAGTATGGTGGCAGGGGTTACTCCCCGCACCCCTCTTCCACTGATTTTTGGAAATAATTAGCTGGGAATATAGCTAGGGAAAATTTGCAGAAGGGACTCGACAGCAGCAGGGGTGCATTCATTGTTTTGTGGCGTCATTCATTGAGGGACCGTCAACCTAGACCCAACGTGGCTTTGGGAAAGCGGGGTCGGGATGGGTGGCTTTACCCTGCTCACCAGAGTGACTGACTTCTCCCTCGAGCAGTCGCAGACCAAGACGCTCAGTCGAGTAGCTGACCAAGTGATTAAGATTGATAGTCAGCTGCTTGACCCAGAGCGTACAGTGACACCCCTATTTTTACTATGAAGTCGTTCGCTGTGATAAAAGAGGGCCCCATAAGATTTACCACCTGAATTTACTGAAACTGTGGGACCCTGTTTCGCTTGCCATGCTGCTGGACCAGTTGGGTACTGCTTGCTTTTATTCGATGCTGGATTTAACCAAGGGCTACTGGCAGATTCCCTTGTCTCCAGCTTCCAGGGAAAAATCTGTCATTCTCTACAATGTTTGGTTTGCACCAATTCCTGACCTTGCCATTTGGATTGCATGGGGCTCTGGCTACCTTCCAGCACCTAATGGATAGGCTGCTTCGACCACATGCTGCGCATTCCGCCGCATACTTGGACGACATCGTCATCTTTAGCAATGACTGGGAACGGCATATGCACCATCTGCGGACCGTCCTGCAGATGCTGAGGGGGGCGGGGCTTACTGCAAATCTAAGTAAGTGCACTATTGGGCAGAGAGATATGGTATCTGGGGTTCCTCTTGGGCAGGGGGCAGGTCAGACCCTTGACTGATAAAACCGCAGCCATTTCTGCCTGTCCACAGCCTAAATCCAAAAAGCAGGTGATATCCTTTTTTGGACTGGGTAATTATTATCGCTGGTTTATTCCTGGTTTCTCAGCTCTGGCCAGTCCCCTGACTGATCCCACTCAAAAGGGAGTCTCATATCCGGTCCAGTGGACGAAGCTGTGCAAGGCGGCGTTCCATGAAAATTAAAGCGACTCTGTGTGGCAGCCCATTGTTAATCTGATTTCTCCCTGCCTTTTCTCCTAAAGACTGATGCCTCGGATAGAGGGTTGGGTGCAGTCCTGTCCCAGGAACTGGAGGGGGAGGAGCGACCGGTGCTTTACATCAGCCGGAAGCCCTCTCCGAGAGAGGCCCGCTACAGCACAGTGGAGGAGTGTTTGGTGATTAAGTGGGCCACTCTCACCCTCCGCTACAACCTCCTGGGCAAACCCTTTACTATTCTGACCACATGCCCCTCCAGTGGTTCCACAGAATGAAGGATATCAACTCCCAGATCACCCGGTGTTTTTGGGTGGTCCATCAGCCGGGCTCCGTGAATGGTTGCACGGATTTCCTCTCCCGGGAGGGGGGCCGAATGGGCCTCGGCCACATTCTGGTAGCGGAGGAGTCTGGAAGGCATCGGTCTAGGCAGAGGAATCGGGGTGATTAATGGCCACGCCTACTGACAGGGCAGCTAGGGCACACTGTTATGCTGCATTACAAAATGTGTACCTGTGTGCTTAAAATTGCTCTGCTCTCTTGGTAGATGTCTGAAACACGGGAGGAAAAGGCTGGCGAGAGCGAGAACGGTGACCCAGGAGAAAGCGAATGAAAAGTCGCAAAACGTCTGTGCTCAGGTTAAATGTTTTGCCATAAGGCGGTATTGATTTGGTTTATTATTTTAGTTTATGACTTGTGGCCGGAACCTGCGAGGGGGACGGCTGAAGACCTTTTTGTTGTTTGTTTTATTTGCCCGTGCTATGATGTATAGTACACAGGCTTCCTACGCTTACCTATGCCACCAATTCAAGCACTTTTCCAGGTCCTTTCAAGGTTCTACCCCCAAATTCAATGACCCATAAAAACAGTACAGTAGGCTATATCACAATTATTAACCAATTATTAATAAGTCTTTTGAGTAGAATGGAGATTTTGACCCAGAATCACTTTCTAAGGACATCATGTATATAAAATGTATCTCTTCAAGATAACTGGTAAAGCTTTTCAACAAAATATTCAAGCACTTTAAAGTACCACTGTCAAAAATGTGTCATTTTCAATAACTTTAAAATCCTTGATTCGTTTTTTTCTAAATTTGACATGGCTTTTCAAGGTGTGGGTACCTTGAGAACATTGACTGAGAAACTGCGAATATTCATGTATTCTGCATTTTTTTTACGAGATAGGATTCTGTTAACAGGATAGGATTCTGCTAAAATTCCCATACATTTCCTGAGAATATAAATTCATAACTAATCCCAAACTGTTTTACCTTTGAAAAATGAGCCTTGATTTTACTATTACAGATCCACATTATTTGGTAATACATGAATACACTGATTTTCCAATTATGCATATTCAGTTCAGCATGCCCATAAGGCACAATCCTGATGACTGAGTGCATTAACAATCAGCAAAAATTATCCAGTTGTCATGGCACGTCGAATTCCATACATTTGTTATCCAACCTAACGTAGGGGAATTATAAAACCAATTAAATCGGATTGAAAACCATCAATCTGTGTATTTCAGATGTTTAAATTCAGAAACACACCATCACAAATTAATAGCTTTATTATTCGTATCAGATTGATATTAGATATAAAATGTAACATATTTATCAGTTGATAAATGCAGTTGATTGATGCATTATTGCATGTAGAACAAATGGTGAGTACTTAATCTATTGCATTCATTTTCTATATCAACATTATACACCATGTTTCTTTACTTTTTTTGGTCTAAATTCAGTGTTCCATGACAACCAGTGAGCATAGGCCTCCCGACCTGAGTGCAAACACCTCTATATTTTAAATATGAAAAAAGAAACAAAAAAACATTTGAGGACTGAGGAACAAGGCCTACACCGCATCCCATTTATTGCAGGAAATGGGCTCACCTGAAGAAAGACATTGGGGTGGATCCTCTCAAGAACATGCAGTTCTGTACCACATACACCATGTGGGTACCATACACCCTCTATGGTTGAACATGAGGAAATATACTGTGCATTCAGCATAAGATTTTTGTTTTTGTACCATCCAAAAGAATCAACAAACCAATATCAACAGTATCAAGACTGACAATCCAGGGTCCTACTGCAACTACTGAATTGTAGACGGATTCTAAATGTCAAATTTAAGTAGCATTTTATTCTATAGGATTATTATCATGACTAGATATTGAATTGTATGACAAGTATTTAATTGATTAATTTATTTAAACCACTTAAAATTTTGCAACTGGTCCTTCTAGCACCTTCTAGCTTATGCAGACTAGGTCCCAGAGTAGGGTTGAATCTAGTGGTCATTGACCATGTTGGAGCAATTACCTAGGTATGGGTAGGATTTTAGGTTCTGCAGGACAAATCCATTGCCCAAGAAACAATGATGAGAAAGCAGAATCTCCATAGTGGTCTTCTCTGGATTTCTGCCGGCACCATGTGCTCACTGGGGGAATTGTACATGGAGTTTTATCATGTGGTTATAAAACAACCAGTGTAGGAAAGTGATTTTGGCAAATAAAAAATACAAATCGAGGAAGAGTTAGGTTCAGGTATGGTATGTTACAACAATAATTAAAGAAGTTAAACATAATTCAGATTTCTACCTGGATCTAGACACTGTGCTGCAGTGGTTAAAACAGGCAAACAGGATGCTGGGATATATAGCAAAAGTATTGATTTATATTAATATTAAATATTAATAATATTAATATTAATATTACACAATGCCCTCAGCTGACCACATTAAGAGTGCTGTGCAGTTTGGGTACTGCACTATGAGATGGACAAAGACGTTCAGGAAATAGTACAGATAAGGGCAACAAAACAGGTTCCAGGACCCTGTGGACACAGGGTGATTTGAAGTTTTGAAGTTTTTGAAAAGGTATGAATTAAGTGAACTACAGAAGCTATTTCAAATCGAGTTCAGTCAGCAGAACATGAGGACGTAAGTGGGAATCAGTTATAGGGAAACTTATCGGTTGAAGTTTACATTGTTATGCATGGAATAGCCTAGCAGGACTCATAGTAGAAGCAGGCATTTGGAGTGTTAAAAACCAGGCTTGACACAGTTCAGATTTTTTTGAAGGAAAAATGAGGAGCCTTAGACAGGTTGAATGACCTGTTCTCCTCATGAAACCTTCTTATGTGAATTATGTGTAAGTGTACCTACAGTGGGGAAAATAAGTATTTCACCCCCTGCTGATTTTGTGAGTTTGCCCCCTTACAAAGAAAGGAACGGTCTATAATTTTCATGGTAGGTTCATCTTAACAGTGAGAGACAGAATATATAAAAAAATCCCAGAAAATCACATTATATGAATTTTAAACATTTATTTGTGTTTTATTGAGGAAAATAAGTATTTCACCCCCTACCAACCAGCAAGAATTCTGGCTCCCACAGACCGGTTCTGTGACCAGGAGGCACACAGATTAGTCCTCTTACTTAATTAGTACTCCTAATTAAGTACTCGTTACCTGTATAAAAGACACCTGTCCACAGAATCAATCAATGAATCAGATTCCAACCTCTCCACAATGGGCAAGACCAAAGAATTGTCTAAGGACATCAGGGACAAAATTGTAGACCTGCACAAGACTGGAATGGGCTACAAGACCATTGGCAAGCAGCTTGGTGAGAAGGAGTCAACTGTTGGTGCGATAATTAGAAAATGGAAGAAACACCAATTGACCATCAATCTCCCTCGGTCTGGGGCTCCACGCAAGATCTCACCTCGTGGAGTGAACCTGATCATAAGAAAGGTGAGGGAACAACCCAGAACTACACGGCTGGAGCTTGTTGATGATCTCAAGGCAGCTGGGACCACAGTCACCAAGATGACCATTGGTAACACACTACGCCATAATGGATTGAAATCCTGTAGTGCCCGCAAGGTCCCCCTGCTCAAGAAGGCACATGTACAGGCCCGTCTGAAGTTTGCCAATGAGCACCTGGATGATTCAGAGGAGGCTTGGGAGAAAGTGCTGTGGTCAGATGAGACTAAAATCGAGCTCTTTGGCATCAACTCGACTCGCCGTGTTTGGAGGAAGAAAAAAGCTGCCTTGGACCCCAAGAACACCATCCCCACCGTCAAGCATGGCGGTGGAAACATTGCTCTTTGGGGCTGTTTCTCTGCTAAGGGGACAGGACAACTTCACCGGATCGAGGGGAAGATGAATGGGGCCATGTACCGGGAAATCTTGGGTGAGAACCTCCTTCCCTCAGCCAGGACACTGAAAATGGGTCGTGGATGGGTGTTCCAGCATGACAATGACCCAAAGCATACGGCTAAGGCAACAAAGGAGTGGCTCAAGAAGAAGCACATTAAGGTCATGGAGTGGCCTAGTCAGTCTCCGGACCTTAATCCTATAGAGAATCTGTGGAGGGAGCTGAAGCTTTGAGTTGCCAAGTGACAACCTACAAACCCTAAGGATTTGGAGAGGATCTGCAAAGAGGAGTGGGCCAAAATCCCTCCTGGGATCTGCGCAAACTTGGTGACCAACTACAAGAAACGTCTGACCGCTGTGCTTGCCAACAAGGGTTTCTCCACCAAGTACTGAGTCATGTTTTGCTAGGGGGTGAAATACTTATTTTCCTCAATAAAACACAAATAAATGTTTAAAATTCATATAATGTGATTTTCTGGGATTTTTTTAAATATTCTGTCTCTCACTGTTAAGATGAACCTACCATGAAAATTATAGACCGTTCCTTTCTTTGTAAGGGGGCAAACTCACAAAATCAGCAGGGGGTGAAATACTTATTTTCCCCACTGTACGTGTAGGCAATGAGTGCACGTGTGGGGTTTTGAAATGTGTGCTGGTGTTTTCATGTTTTTGGCCAGATGAAGATTCACTTGGATCAAAACATTATCACTAAATAAAAAAGGTTTGTTTTGAGAGGATACAGTTATTTTTCTTCATGTTTTTATTTGCGCACATTGTTTTTAACAGGACATTCCCATTAGTAGGTTATTCCTGACTGGAGCTATCCTTCTTAAGTGGTGGTATCATTTTGGCTTCGACTAATTTCAGTCTCCAACTGCATACTTTTGTAGTAATTTGCTTAGTACACAACTGTGGAGGGCCTAGTTATAGTATCGTACAGTTCAGCTCTGTGCCTGCATACATTCAATCCGTTGGTTGCAATAGGGCCACTGGACCTAGTCTCTCGCATGTATTTCTGCTGGCAGAGCGTGGCAATGAAGATGATGGCTTTGGATGAGGAACTTCATAGCATATTGACAGTTCAGACAAAAAAAACCTCTCCAGAAAAGAGTAACACACTTCAAAAGCTGTGCACTGAAAACAACGATAACAATATAAAATCCCCAAACAAATAAATACCAGTACGGTGATGGAATCTTTAAAGTGTTCAATTTTCAAGGAAAATAAAATCAAATAAAACAAAAATAAAAAAGACTCTGCTTTGGCAGCTGGGTTCAAGTTCTCTCAGGATGCTAGGATTCCCCGGCATATGAAGTCTGTGCCATAGCGGCGTGTGATGGGGGCGGGGCCCCGGGGTTGCTGGGAGTGGCACTTCTTCCCCTTGTCGTCTTTCTCCGAGCAGCCCAGCTGGGCGTCGGCAACGTTGCTGTCATTTTCTGTCCTCCGGCCCCGGGTGTGGGCGTGGTCCTGGGCATTGGGTGGGGTCCCGTCAGGCCGCTCACTCTGGGCCGGCTCCAGTGGGCACGACTGCAGCAGCCTCTCACTCTTCTTCGGGATTCGGAAGCTCCCCCAGTTCTTAACGTGACCTGCGGCCCTGCTGGGTGGGGACGCGCCGCTGGTTTGGCTGCAGCCGGCCCTCCTCAGAGAGCCGTTGCACCTGGGCACCGAATCCAGGGAGAGGCGGGGGTTTGGGGCCACCGCCCTGGGGGACAGTTGGGCCCCCGGCCCGATAACACCCCCCTTCTCCACCTGCTTATTCGCTGGCTCCTCATCGGTCTTCTGTGGCCTCAGTTTGGCCTTCGGTGGGGCCCTCTCCCTGAGCCCGCTACGCCTCTCCTCCCCCCGGGGACCACCCCTCCTCCTCGGGTACTCTGGACCCACGCCCATCCCAGGCCCCGCCTCCCCGTTGTCAGTGGGCTTCAGCGCGGTCGGCATCTGCACCTCGCTCCTCTGGGCTTTCCTGCCATCCGGCCTGCAGCTGGAGGGGCTTCTGGTGTTGCTGGCTGCATCGGAAGGTTTCTGCGGCTCACTCCGGACGCTCGTCCTCTCCCCCTCCTGCCTGTGTGAACCCTGGTCCACCTGCAGGGGCTTGGGCTTAGACACGAGGGAGGAGACCCAGCTGAAGAACAGCGCATCCTCCAAACACACCGATGAAGACACCCCTGCATGAATGATAGGGGGGGAAAAAGTAAAGCTGTTGAAACGTAATACCTGGCAACGTGGGATAGACGATATTTAATGCAACTGATTGCACAGCACTTTATCGATGATACGCCTTCCATGGGCAACTGGTGATACGGTGATACCAGGTAGACGCCTGGGTTTGGCGCAGTGCTTGGTCTCACCTGACAAGCGCTCCTCCTCCAGGAGCCGGACATGGTGATGTAAGATCTGCTCGTGCACGCGGCACACGGTCCGCTTGATCTTCTCCCTCCGCGTCACCATGTAGGTCAGGTTTCGCACCTGGAAAACAGCCAATACCGTGAGGGAGCCCTTGAAACTGACTGCATGTTCATCACTGTGCTTTAGCCTGTAACTAACACAGCTTAAACTGATTTACCGTATTTTTCGCACTATAAAGCGCACCGGATTATAAGGCGCAATATCAATGAACGGGTCTATTTTCATACATAAGGCGCACCGGATTATAAGGCGCATTAAGCATTTTGACAGATTTTTGAGCGCCGTGTACCACATAAAATCGGTTCGAGGTCAGTAAACGCAACCAGAATTAATACCGTATTGACCCGAATATAAGACGACCCCGATTATAAGACGACCCCCCTTTTTCAAGACAATTTTTGGAAAAATACTTTTTTGAAGACCAAATCTTGTTTGTATAAAGAAAATCATTTTATTTGTCTTCACATTGAATAAAACAATGTAGGCTGTTTGTAACATCTTTTGGTAAAATCATGTTTTCAATATTCAACAATTGTCTAGATTGCAATAAAACAGTAGTGCAATTGTCAGGAGTGTAGTAGGGGTGGAACCAAACGTTTATGGTATTTATTTTCCACAAACGTAAGCAAAACAATGTCTGTGGCGACACGCAAATAACTAACCAAACAAACCAAAATGATAAACGAACTGGAACAACTAAACTAAACAGAGGAACTATAATATTAAACAAAAACAAGAATCAACTTTATCGTAAATTTCTGATTGCCGGTCGAATCGTTACAGCAATGAAACAGTGGGGCACATTGGCCTAACTTGTGCAATAAAACAGTGCAATAAAACAACAGTTTCGCTCACATGTGGACGGAGAAACACAGTGGCTGGCTTGGGGAACAGTCCTTTAGCGCCCTCTGTTGTTGCGAATGAATATTTACGCTAAAAGATTTTGGGGCGCGAATATAAAACGATGCGACTTTTTCAGACTTTTTTCGAGGAAAAAAAACCTGTCTTATATTCGGGTCAATACGGTACATAAGGTGCACCGGATTATAAGGCGCACTGTCGATTTTTGAGAAAATTAAAGGATTTTAAGTGCGCCTTATAGTCCGAAAAATACGGTAATTTAAATCAGTGGCAATCACAAAATTGCTCAGAATATGGAGTATCGTTGGAACATATCAATTTCACAGTATATATCTAATTATGATTTTTGTGCTTTAAAAAACTGGAAGGCTCTTACAGTTTACACATTGCTACATCTAAAATGTTCTACCTTAGGTAAAAAGTGCCTTTATTGAAAGCTGGAATTTATTTGCCTCATTGTGGTCACACGTATTTACAATTCATTGTTTTGGAACAAGAGCAAGTTGAAAAGTTGCCACAAAATCCAATTCGGCAGCAGAACCACGTGTCCTTTAAGATTTTAAGGGTGAAGACAGTTCACACAGCCATCTACAAGATCGCAGACTTGGCGATTTGAAAATCATGCCTGCTTAAGGGCCGTAACTGTGCAATTTTCACCACCCACACTATTTATGGGGTCAGGGAATTAATTACTCAGCTTTTCTTCTCCAATTGGCTCAGGGTTTCAAAACCCCTGAGGCTGGCATTAGAGATGAAAAATCCAAATGACACTTGACAACACAATCGAGTGAAGCACAAGCATGTTTTAACACAGTGGTTTGTATTTCAGGGGCCCCTGAGTGTGTGGCGGGGGGGTGCCTTACCCTCTCCAGGTCTTGCCTCAGGTGTGTGAAGAGCTTCAGCCTGCGGAGTAGGACATCCTGTTCACGCTTGGCCAAGTCATCCTCCTCATCCCTCCTGGGGGTGACGAGGGGCCGGTTGAAGTTGGCCTTCCTCTTCAGCTTCCAGTACTGGAACAGGAAGTCCACGCTCTCCTCGGGGAGGCCAAGCTGCCGGGACACCTCCCCTACCGTCACCAGTTTGAAGAACTCGTCGTCCAGCTGCTGCAGCTTCAGCTTGCGCTGGCTGAGCATCTGCGCCTCCTGCTGGCCGACACCGAGCTCTGCTACCGGGGCCGGGGTCAGCGAGTGCCGTGGCTCACCGTCCTGGGGTGCTCCTCTGTCTTCGCCCCTCGCCTGTCCCCCCCTCCTCCTCCTCCTCCTTCTTCTTTTCCTCATCCACCCCCTGCCTGCCCCCGCTACCTTCACGTACCGAGTGCTTGGGGCAGAAGGACTTGAACTTGACCTCGTCTGCCTCAGTGAGGATGGTATTCATCTCCAGGTTGCGGTGAAGAGCGCAGGTTACGTGAAACGCCGTCCGGCAGTTTTTGGCAGAGCACTGAAAGGGAGCACAGTTTGGAAATGGACTCACACTCTCTGAAGATTAAACATGAAACATGGCTACAAAATTGAGTTGAACAAACATGATACATTCTTGTCAAAGTGGGTCTTCAGAGAACACAACAGCATTTGAAATAATAGCATAATGAATGACTAACTGATTTGAATCCAACTGCCAAAAAAGTAAAGTATCATATAATCTGCAGTTTGAGCAGATTATATGATACTGTCTCTGTCGTTGAGATTATTGGGATTGTGTTTTGTATTGTTGACTGTGTTTTGGCGTTTATCATCGGAAAGGGTAAACAGATTTGCTCTTAAGGTTAACTTTTGTTGCCATTAGGGGACAGAGAGGGAATTTTCCATTTTTTCTCCATCTAGCTTCAGCAAGCTTGTTAAAAAGCTAACCAATGCCTCCCGCGTGGTCCAGTGGTTACAACGTCCGACGCTGGCCCACGGAGAGGTTAATTCCCCGTCTCGCCAAGTGCCGGCTCTGGCCGGAGTGCCACCAGGGGGCGGCGATTGGCTGTCCGCCCCAGGGAGGGGGAGGGGAGCCGACGTGAGCTGGAAGTACCGGGTTTCGGCGGCCTGCGGGTGCCGTCTTTTTTCTCCATCGCAGGACTAGAACTCACATTACTTCAGTCTAATTGGCTACCAAATTGGGAGAAAAATGGGATAAAATCAGAAAAAAAAAAAAACAAAAAAGCTAACCGATTCGCAAATCCCGTATTACACCCAGCTGACGTGAGGTTTTTTGTGTTTTTTCGCCCTCAGTAGCAAATTCAGGAGCAGGGGAATATTCAATAGCTAACTAGCTTTTGTTTGTTTAATTTTAAGCATTTAACTTTAAGCGCTGAGATATAGCCATCTTGGTTGGCTGCTGCTAGCTCGCTCGCTACAGGCAACTGGACCGAAAGTTTGTTAGTTAGCTGTAAGAGGGATTTTGTTGGCATTTATTCATTTCTGTACCCGACTATTCGGAACCACCTCGGTGCTGATTCAGACTTGGTGTCTCTGTTTTGGCAGTCATTTGTTCAGTTGCAGGGAAAGCAATAGACGAATATTAAGGGGATAAAAGGCAAGTGTTGCAGAATGATTGCGTTTCTGGAAGGTGAAAGGACTCTCGAATGGCATGCTGCCTGCCTGGTGCCTTTTATGTGAATAAAGGTGGTTTGGCAGTTTTGGCAAGAAGGGGGAGTGGCCCTTTATGTGAAAGACAATCTTAATGTGCAGGAAATTCCAGGTATTAACTCATTCATTCCTTGTGAGGACATCTGGATTAGATTACTGGGAGATTATGAGAACGGCCTTAATATAGGAGTATGCTATAGACCTCCAGCTTCAGACAGTAACATAAATACTATGCTCTTTGGTAATATAAAACAAACCTGTGCTGAAGCAGAGACGTTAATAATGGGCAACTTCAATTACCCCTCTAACAATTGGGAAGTAGTGTCAGGTCAAGGTGAATGTGAAGAGGAGTTTTTAGATGTGGTCAATGACTGCTTTTTGGTACAGTTTGTTACTCAGCCTACAACAGGGAAATCAATACTGAATCTGGTTTTGTGTAATAATCCTGACAGAATTTGCAGCACAGAGGTAGTAGAACCACCATGGACAAGTGATCACAGTGCAGTTACTTTTGATATTTTTTGGCAAGATAAGACAGCCTCCTCTAGCTCTAGAATTTTTTACTTCAGACAAGCTGACTTTAATAAAATGAGAGAAAATGTAAGTAATATAGATTGGGTAAAACTTCTATATTGCAGAATTGGGAATAAAAAATTGACTACATTTAAAAGGGTTATTGTAGATGTACAGTGTAAATTCATCCCAAAAGTAAGGAAAAATAGGATGAAAAAACTGTCTCCGTAGTGGATGACTATATCATTATGGGAGATTTTGAGGCAAAAGAAGCGAGAGTATATAAAAAGGAAAACTCAGAGAGAAACAAGTTTGATTATTGTAATATGTGGGCTAAAGCTAAAAAGGAAATAAGAGCAGCTTAAAGGCGGTTTGAAATAAAAATTTCCCAAGAGGCAAAAAGTAATCTTAAGAAGTTTCTAAGTAGTAGAAAAAGGAAAGCTAATGATGAGGTTAAGTGCATTAAGAATAAGGAAGGAACTTTGGTTTATAATAATAAGAATATTGCTAACACACTAAACAGTTACTTTGTTGAGAGCTTTACTAGAGAAGAGGTTATAAATATGCCTAAATGTATAACCAATGTACAGAATGTTTTGGACTTTGAGATAAGGAATGTAGAAGTACTAGAAAAACTACAAAAACTTAAGACAAAGAAGGCAGCAGGCCCTGATGACATATATCCCAGAGTACTCAAAGAACGTGGGGAAATTATATATAAACCATTGACAGATATTTTTATGCAATCCATAAACCAGATGACTGAACAGTATTATAATTCCAATATATTTTATGCAATCCATAAAAACTGGAACTGGAGAAATTCTTGAAACCAGATGACTCAAAGGAGGGCCTAACAAACCTCCTGGACTTTTTTGAAGAGGCTACAAAGTGTGTTATGAACCTGGCTCATGATATTATATATTTGGACTTTCAAAAAGCATTTGACAAGGTACCATGAGACTCATTGTTAAAATGAATTCCAGGAGTTGTTTCAGAGTGGGAACTGCAAGGGCGAATACAAAAGTAACAGTAGTTGGGGCTGTATCTCAGTTTAAGTCCTGCAGGGATTGCTGGGACCTCTGGGAGTAAAATAATGGACACTAAATGGGGTTTGGCAAACACTTTGGAATCGACTAAAGTAATCCAAAATGATTTAAACAAAATCCAAGAATGGGCAGAAATGTGGCAGATGACATTCAATATTGCTAAATGTAAATTCATTGAAATAATAAAATAAATAGGAGTATTTTATGGGAGGGAGAGGCAATATTGATCAAATTTCTCAGTGGAAAAAAGGGGAGTGCTGGTCATGCCTAACAAACAGTTCTCCTGGACTTTTTTGAAGAGGCTATTTAACTTAGGAAATGGGAGAAGTGATTGTTCTAAAAGGGATTAACAAAGTGAACAACCAAAGATTTTTTTAGAATAATTCAGCAGAACAAGAGGCCACAGGTGGAAATGGTTAAAGGTTTTCATGGATATTAAGAGGTTTTTCTTTACACAGAGTTGTCAATGCCTGAAACAGCTTGCCATGTCAGGTAGTAGAGGCAGAAACACTTGGGCTATTAAAGTCTAGGCTAGATGTAGTACTAGATACACTTTAGATTAGATTAGGAATACGTCAATGTGGTCCTCTGTGGCTCAGTTGGTAGAGCACAGCGTTGGCCTTAGATGGGGCCACATATACTGTATAAAAGTCAGCTTTGGATAAAAGCGTCTGCTAAATGGCAATATGTATTCTTAGTGTGAACATCCAGGGAGGGACGGGTGTTCAAATTTCAGGCTAACAAAACCTAGTCACTGCAAAATCATTGCTAATTGCACAGCAGCTGGAAAGCCTCCTGGTATACTTCATGCATTGCTAAATGGTGGTGTTTCATACCATACCTGGATGCAGGCTCCAGTCTTCTCTTTACACAGGCAGCACAACAGGGTCCACCGGTTACTGGGGATGTGGGACACATTCATTATGGGCTCCATCTTCTCAGGGTTACCAATGCTCACCTACACCAGTCACACATGGAGTGACAGAGAGAGAGAGAGAGAGAGAGATGGAGAAGTAAGGATAGAGAGCTAGGGGGGAAGAACATTTGCTTGACTGGCAATGCTCACCTACAGCACACATGTACAATTACAGCACGCTTACACTGTCAGTCTGAACCATAAGCACAGGCCTGTCTCAGTAATAGAGTTAAGGACAGCGCACTACCCACTGCCCAGGCAGTGGTCACGTGGAAAACATCAGAAATATATTAGAAACGTGTTTAAAAGAGAATCCATATAAACTCATATTAAACATTAAGTTAATTTATATTTGAATGAAAACAGTAACCTCAACACTTTTAGGCGTCAATGGACACTATCCATTCACAATGAGCAGGTGGCCATGACTAAACGCTATTCAAAGGTGAATTTCAGGTGCAGGTTAAACCATTAAACAGCTCAACCACACACAGGAAAGAACAGCGTTTCTGGGTCTTCTGCTGGACAGATTCTGTGCGCTTAAATTATAGCTCTGATCTGAGAGTGAACAATGTTTTATTTTTGGATGATAACAGTATCGTTTACTTAAAGTAGTTATAGTCCTTGTGTTCATATTATTACTAATATTACATGCAATAGCATGCTTGCACTTCTGGAATCCACATTATTATTATTATCTCATCTCATCTCATCTCATCTTCAGCCGCTTATTCCTAGTTAGGGTCGCGGGGCTGGAGCCTATCCCAGCATGCATTGGGGCAAGAGGCAGGAACACACCCTGGACAGGTCGCCAATCCATCGCAGGGCACTACATACACCATTCACTCACACACTCATACCTACGGGCAATTTAGACTCTCCAATTAGCCTAACGCATGTCTTTGGACTGTGGGAGAAACCGGAGTACCCGGAGGAAACCCACGCGGACACGGGAGAACATGCAAACTCCACACAGAAAGGCCCCCGGCCTAGATTCGAACCCGAGACCTTCTTGCTGTGAGGCGACAGTGCTATCCACTGCACCACCGTGCCGCCATTATTATTATTATCATATACACAGGGGTAATCCAACCACGCACTGCACCACCTGATTTCACCTCGCTTCCTGGACCAAGGAGGGGATCCATAGGAGCACAGCTGCGGACCTCATGGACCCACAGTAATATACTCTCACCTCTGGGATCCATAGGGCACAGCTCACATGGACCCACTTAGTCCCGCTGCGCGTGGGCTTCATGGCTCCTCCGTTCTTGGGGCAGAGCAGGCACTTCGGCAGAACGCCAAGGGCACAAATCCGGCACAGCCAGCTGCCCTCTGGTACCTTCAGTATACCGTAACATGCCTGCAAATGCACCACCAACCTGAGCCATGCACCTTTTGTACAGATATATCCTGTTTAGCCTGGGGAATGTGTGCAAGCAAAGCAGAGCATTACATTAAAAATCAAGTGGCCACTTTAACATTCAGCTAATAGCGTTCCCAATCAAATATTTCCTTGCCTTTTTTAACCAACAAAATATAAATTATGCTTATAGTGGAGTACTTAAAAAAAAGAAAACACACAATCCAAGCAATCCAAACAGTATATTAAGTAAGACTTAATAACTAGCTATTAACTGGAGTTAATTAGTAACACTGTGTACCCAGTTCCCAAAGGTTTTTCACCCCATATTTTATTTGTCTTATAAAAGATGTCTCATTTAAAGGAAGATACAGTCAAAATGACTAACATTTCTTCCATTCAATTACAAATGGAACTGTGTTTTCATCCATGTCCTCATGTCAGTGCCTCTGCCAATTAACAAAGAATGTGTATAAGCTCCTGAAATGTAACATAACAACATTTACATTTAAATTTTAGGCATTTTGCCGACGCTCTTATCCAGAGCGACTTACACAGTTTACATTTCTTTACATACAATCCATTTAAACAGCTGAATATTTTACTGAAGCAAATCAGGTTAAGTACCTTGCTCAAGGGTACAACAGCAGTTCCCCACCTGGGAACTGAACCTGCAACCTCTGAGTTACAAGCCCAGCTCCCTAACCATTACACTACACTGCCAGCCTAACAAAGCTACGGACTTATCACATGATTCATAAGATGGGCCATAAATTGTGATTTGCTATAGATACTGTTGCCAGGAAGAAGCACCAACTGACTGCACCCACTGACTGAGTGATTTTAAGAAAAAGAACAGATGAAGAAGAAATACTACCGAAAACAAAATGGCCAACCAATCAGGAGAGGGGAGGTGGAGACAAAGCAATACAATAAAACAACTAACCAATGAGGAGAGATGAGTTGGGACCACAGTGCTCCCTGGTTACCTGATGAACGCAGATGTTGCACTTGTCACAGAAGACCATCTCATTGCCATCCTCCCCATGGGGCGACTGGCAGACGTCGCAAACCACATCCTCGTCGTACTCGATGCCCAGTCCCTCCTCAGTCTCCATGGCATGGTTCATGTTGTCGTAGCAACGGCGCTCAAACTCCTCCAGCACTCTCTCCATGGTGAGCTCGTCCAGAATCTGCATCCCTGTGCAGCCCAACATGCATCTCAGTGTATATGCATGCACGCACGCACGCACGCACGCACGCACACACACACACACACACACACACAGTCCCAAACTTTTAACAAGGCCCCTTAAATTAAATGGTTCATGTTTGACACCTTTATCCAACACCCACTACAGACTCTGCGGTGGCTCTTTTAACATGCTAGTAAATAGAAGCATGTCTAAATCACAATGTCATTATATTATGGATCTATGTAAGATTATATGTATATGTAAGATATATATATATATTGTACTAAATGTATATCATAAGTCACAATTATTATAATATTAGCGAGGATGTGTAACCCAGGCATTGTTTGTTTTATATGTCTGAAATATGTCATTTATCAAATACGGAGAAATAAACAAAATATTTTAGAAGGGAAATATTTCTTAAATGTTTAATAGAATTAAGGGAAATATCTGTTACAGTGTTTGGTCGCCCCTGAATAAAAGCGGTAAACAGTACAACAGTTTACCGCTTACCTTTGTACCATTTCAGGTTATTCACTGGACTTGAACTGCTTAAATTTCAGTAAAAAACTGGAAAATGGGGGTGTTCTAAAACTTTTGACCGGTAGTGTACAGTATGTTCAACTATGGAATTAAAATGAGGGGATGGCAATACGATGATATGCAAAAAAGAAACAACATAATTACAGTTTTAGTGATGTTATGGTTTTGAAATCTGACAATCTTCATTGTTCCTCAGCACTTAAATTGAGACCCTGTGGCTCTCCAGCACCAGGGTTTAGGACAGATGCGACCCGATTCTCACCCATTTCACGGAACTCCTCATTGACGAGCTCCAGCCAGGCCACGTCCACCTCGTTGAGGTCATAACGGCACACACCTTCCGCCAGCGTGCAGATGTCCACGTACCCCAGAACTGGCGGCTCAGAGGCCGGTGAGCGGATCAGCTTCTTGGGCTTGGTGAACATGACGGCCTTCCCCCTCTCCGCCAGAGTCCTGTGGGCACAGACACAAATCATCAGTAATTCATGTGAGAAAATAATTCACTAGGAATAAATACTAATAAATGACAATGTCACCTTGGGGGCAACAGGTTTGAACCTATAATATAGTAGAGTACTGCAAGTACAGATGAAGACAGACAGCATTGTATTTGATCAAAAATAAATACAGAAGTTACAATCTAAAGTAAACAATCCTGAATTATCATGAAGCCAAAAAAGTATATGCATAATATATGTTTATTATCCTAGGTTCCTCTTTAGCTGCTGTCAGGTGCTGTTCCCTCCCAAAGCTGGGAGTCTACAGGACCTTGAACAACGGTGGCCTCACATACAGCCATGCTCACCTGAGGCTGTTCAGTAATCAGCTCAAATGTTGCCTATTGTCTTCATTAGGCCTTCAATAAAAGCACAGTTATGTTTGACTTTGTTTCCCTGTTTTCCTGCTTTATTTTGGTTTTGACTGCCCTGACAAGGGTGAATAAAACAGCCGCTATTGGAATGGTTCAGTTTTTTTGTTTTTTATCCACTCACCACCTGGCATGGTGGCCACTCCTGCCACAAATGTATTTTTGGAAATTAGTTGTTGATGCACTTTTCTGGTCACTATGTGTGGAGATGCCCTCGTGCCCAGGGCTGCTGCTTTTGGGGATGACACTCAATTTCAAATACGTTTACAAAGGCCCACTATTAATTAAAAATTATGATCACTTATTCTTATTTCCTTGATATTTTAGCTATGAAGAGGTCGACGGCAAGGTTTCAAAGGAGGGAACAGAGTGAGTGCCACTGCTAGGCTGTTGTACTGCAACATCAACCTTATTTGGTTTAGCTGTGCAGCCTGTACTTTAGTCCCCCCTTATGTGCATGTGTTCTTGTCCCCCACATAATTGTCCAGATAGTTTTTTGTTGTAATATGCTTAGAAATTAGCAAAAGAAACATTTTAAAAAGAAAAAAAACTGAAGTTTAAGGAAGCACAGCTTACCGGACAATGGGCTGAGGGATGGACTGGGGACTGACAGGGACCTGAACCCCCTTCTCCCACTCCTGTCTCCAGGGATCCGCCAGCACGTAGTACTCTTCCGGGTTCAGCTGGCACGAGTCATGGAGCTTCATAGCAGTGATGAGGTCTGTCCTGAACACCTGAAACAAAGGCAGACCATTCCATTCTGCTCAACACTAGCTGCTGATACTCACACTCGCTGGTCTCTCCACTCTCACACACGCACTGGTCTCTCCACTCACACTCACTGGCCTCTCCACTCACTGGTCTCTCCACTCTCACTCACTGGCCTCACCACTCTCACACTCACTGGTCTCTCCACTCTCACACTCGCTGGTCTCTCCACTCACACTCACTGGCCTCTCCACTCTCACTGGTCTCTCCACTCTCACACTCACTGGCTCACACTCACTGGTCTCTCAACACTCACTGGTTGCTTATCATTCAATATTTCCCCAAATAAAAAGCAAATGTTAATAATGCCACAGGCAACACACTCTGCTTATGTAATTATAACAACTATGAGTTTAATAATCAGAATGTTTCGAATAATGTGGGTGTGTGTGTATGGTCTGAACGGGATTCTGCCCTAAAGCAGAAACAGCAGAAAGAGTGTGGGTGTGTCTGAACAGGACTCCACCCTAAAGCAGAAACAGCAGAAAGAGTGTGGGTGTGTCTGAACAGGACTCCGCCCTAAAGCAGAAACAGCAGAAAGAGTGTGGGTGTGTCTGGACTCCGCCCTAAAGCAGAAACACAGAAAGAGTGTGGGCGTGTCTGAACAGCTAAAGCAGAAACAGCAGAAAGAGTGTGGGCGTGTCTGAACAGGACTCCGCCCTAAAGCAGAAACAGCAGAAAGAGCATGGGTGTGTCTGCCCTAGAGCAGAAATGGCACTTACCTCTGAAGGTTTCCTCCCCTCCGATCGTGACCAGGAGTTTCTTCTCAGCGGAGATTTAGAATGCTCTGACCAGGAGGCAGCATTACCTGAGCGGGGAGAGAAGTTACATTTCCTCATACTCTGATGGGTTAATCATACTACCCCACTACTACTCCATTACAACAGACATAAATCAATTTAATGTAATTTAATTAATTTAAGCCCAATCTGACCAGGCATAGCCAGGCATGTGGTGATCACTGCTAGGCACACAGCATTCCCAGACAATATCAGTGTGTGTGGGTATTTGAGTGGGAGGGGGTACTTTGAGATAAATAGGCCCACAGCACAAGCTCCAGAGCTCAAAAGTAATGGTGCATTAGAATCAGCAGGCTTTTCTTGAATTAATACTTTATATAGTTACCTTTGCTCACAGCAGATTAAAATTTCAGAACAGAAATACAAAACATTGCAATTAAAAAACCCTTTTTGATGTCAAGATTGCATGTTAAAAGATTACAGTAAATTCGAAGACAGTCCATTACATTGTGTGTGTATTCCTAACTCCCGTTAGTAACTACTGTAATATCAGTCAGTGATTGAGTCCTTCTCACATAGGGGTGTGGTTAATATGGGAAACAGGAGGTGTCCTATAGGAAGCTCAACATATATTCTCCTGGTGGGAAATGCGAGACAACCTCTTGTGAGGATCTGATCACTTGTTACATATATGTCCTCATGCTGATCTAGCTATGCAATTTATCAAATAATCTCTATGAAGCGCACAGATGACACACAACACATATGCTTGTAAGCCCTACATACACAATATACAGGTTCCACTTTCTTATATCACCAAATGAAGTTGAATGAATTGCTGATGCAATAATAGACTGCTCTAAGTTTACATTTCACTATTATTGGATGGGTCCCCCTGTTCCTTTTATCACATTCTGTTGCTATATTGTGAGAGTGCAGCAGTTTAGAGAAGTAGTTAAGGAACTGGGCTTGTAACTCAAGATGCTGCAGGTTTGAACCCCAGGTAGGGAACTGACACTGTACCCTTGATCAAGGTACGTAACCAGAATTACTTCAGTAACATTCAGTAATATATACAGGCAGTCCCCGGGTTACGAACATCCGGTTTACAGACAACTCGTACTTACGAACGGACTGCCATAAGGCCTATTATATTTTTTAAATCGAGTTAAATACAATGGTTCGTAATAACGAACACACGCACTACTTTGTGATACTCATGAAAACATTACGCTGTTTCAGCAGTTCGTCGGCTCAAGGAAAGAGATCACCGTCTCAATCAGAGACAGCCAAAACATCAGGTGTGTCAAAATCAACTGTTTGGTGCATTGTTAAGAAGCATGAACACACTGGTGAGCTCAGCAATTGCAAATGGCCTGGTAGACTACGGAAGACCAGTGTAGTGGATGACAGAAGAATACTTGGAATGGTGAAGAAAAAAACCCTTTTCAACTGTTGAACAGGTCAAGAACACTCTCCAGGATGTAGGCATAGATGTGCCAAAGACCACCATCAAGAGAAGACTACACCAGCTTAACCTCAGAGGGTTCACCACAAGATGCAAACCCCTGATAAGCCTCAAGAATAGAACGGCTAGGTTACAGTTTGCAAAAAAGGACAAGCTATGGATGAAACAAAGATCAACTTGTACCAGAGTGGTGGAAATAGGAAAGTGTGTAGAAAAAAAGGAACAACTCATGATCCAAAGCATACCACCTCATCTGTCAAACATGGTGGAGGTGGTGTTATGGCCTGGGCATGTATGGCTGCCACTGGAACTGGCTCACTTGTGTTCATTGATGTTGTCACTGCTGACGGCAGCAGCAGGATGAATGCAGAGTACAGAGCCACAACAACACAAAATGTGTCACTGTCCAAATACTTACGGACTGCACTGTATACAATGTAAAAAAATGAGGATGTGACTAAACGGTGGGGCCTCCAACAGCAAAAGTCCTTAGAGACCAAGGAAAGAGACTGTGGAAAAAAGGAGGAGTGCTAAACTTACTTCCATCATCCGAGTCCTCACTGCTACTGGGGTGACGGCTCCGCTTCATGATCTTTTAACCACAATGGTGTGATGATGTGTGTGTGCTGTAGAGAGACAATCACCAAAGGTGAACCAAAAAGCCGACTGGCACACTGCTTTCTGGACCCTTGGACTAATGCTAGTCCTGTTACCTGTAAAAGCTAACATAATTTACTTGATATTGTTGTCGTTTAAAATGTAGCTAGCTAGCATATGTAATATATCAAATTGTACAGCCATTTCACTATATAGCTCAAAATCAATATTTATGACATTTATTGTATGAAAAGTATTTTACTACCATATACAGAAGTACCAATATTAGTAGCTCTAGATTATGCTAATATAATGATACAAATGTACAAAAGAGGGCGATTCTGGTTCACTTAGTTTTTTCCAACTGGAAATTTTGTAGTTGACAGAAACATAATAGTATACATTCATACTCACATGGGAAACACTGGTAAAGCATGCAGAACAGCAATCAGAACAGGGCCTCATCAAGTGGTACCCGCAAGCCAGCAGGCTCTGTCATTGGTCTAATCCCAGTGCGTTTCCTCAACTGCCAGAAACAAAGAAAATTGTATAAGCGTACAGCTATGAATTCTGAGCAAGCTGATCAGCATGCCATACAATGCTTGTGAATGCACAACAAGTAGGTAAATAGTGCATGCTTGCTTGGAATCACTAAAACAGTGAAGAGAACTAAAACTTTGAGTTTAAATACTGAAACTGGTCTGTTTCAGCAAATCCCACATACGAATGTGTGTACAGTATAAAATACTGCATGAAGTGCATATCGCAGTGAAGTTTCCTCTTTGGCTCTTTTTCTGAATGGTGTATTTTGGATACACAGTTATATGTTAAATGTTACATGATAGACGTACCACTATTTTCCAATTGAGCTTTACTTCTGCTAAACGTTGCACTTAAACTACTGTATGCACTCCAGAGCACAGTATAAACCTGTAAAAAGGGAATTCTACCCAAAACGCATACCGGGATGGAAATAGATGGTACTGCATGACAATTCAAGAGTCAAGTTGGTTAAAAAATACTGTAAGTGATAGTTTTTCCATTCCATACATTTCCACAAATTAATCTAGTTAATGTGGCAACTTATAAACCCTCATTCCAACGGGCCAAGACCAAGCGTACTACTGTGTATTAGCTAAGTGGTTTGGAATTTGATTTCTCTCATATTTGACTATTAATATAACAAAAGTAATAGACTGAATTTGCTAATATTTTCCTGTTATCAAAATAAACTGCATTTTACAGTATATCATTGAGCTATTTTACTAATAATTTCATTATATTTTATACTAATTTAGGCTATTTAAGGTAATTCATAATGTATTCAAGAATGTTTCTTTGGCAATTTCTGCATAACAACATTGTGTTACTGACAGTTAAAGTAGTAGGCTTATACAGTCCAATTTAAATGCTTTGAGAAAATTGCCACACATTTCCGTGCTTATGTAGCCTAATTTATCTCAAAATCAAGATTATCATGTCAATCATGGCACAGCTGGGGTTAATACAATATTGCCGTTGTGATCTGTGATTAAGCAGACAAATGGAAGGAAAAGTGGTGCATGTTACAAATGCATGTTACGACTAGTACCTTGCTGGTTAGGAAGCAAATAATTGCAGTTTCCATAAAACAAATACAAATTACAAACAGTTCCCACCAAACAGACCCCATCACAAACAGTATTTTAGCTTCAAATGCTGCCAGATTTTTAAAATAGTTTGCAGGTAATTTAACAACAGAGACCTCCAGCAATGCATAGCTGAAAATGTCTATATCTGTGTCTCACTCAGTTTGTCTTAGCAGGGGAGACTTGTACTGTGGTAGATCTCAGCACAATAGAGCAAAGTGACCTCAAGGACAAGAGATTTAATTTAATGTATTTTTGTCTGCTGGAGTTGTAAGGTGAAACAGGGGAACTGTCTGGGGAAACATGCTACATCATTAAAGGAAGCGCTGTACTAGGGCTGTCACAATATCAACCGTCATAATTATAACAATGGCGGATGGTTAACTGGCTGTTTATTATTTATATAATTATTTAATTATCTTCAATGCTATTACAGTACCCTGGGTCTTAGATTTTAGTTACCTTATTGTAAATGTCTCATCATCCTGTCTATGACAAGCAATAATTCATTTATGGTGCAACTTGTTTATGAAGTTGAATCCTAAGAAATCCATGGCGCAAGTGGGTTAGTGGGTTTTAATGCATGACAAAGGGGCCGCAACATTCTCCACTTTCTGGAAGCATGCACCATCTACCAGAGTTGATATCTCAAAGATTATACACTAGAATATGATCAAATAGGTGTGGCTTCATCAAGCAAACACCAGGAAACTACTGATAAGTTTCATTTATTCATAAATGAAACATAGCCAGCACGTACAGCAAAAATGCAAACATGTTTGTGTATCATGAGGCGGTTTTGTAAAGTGAAAGTAGGGATTATCTGAGGGGTGTGTTCGAAGTTGTTTGCTCCAAAACTATTACAATGTAATTAATTTTGAATTGACTATTAGCTCTTATTAAATATTACTTTTATCAATATGCACATATGACAAAATTGTAAATAATCACATTACTTTGCAGTGGGGAGAGAACACTTTAGGATTTTATTGCTTGTAATTACTATGTCCACCCTTGAACACAAACAGGAATAGCTTTGTAGCTTTATAACAATGTATGATATGTCTGTCAACATCAAAGTATGTTTAATAAGGCTCCAATTTTAATCTCCCTCACTGAGGCTTCCCCCAAAAGGTGCCACAAGCGGAACCATGCAGATGAGAAGGGTTAATTGCTTGAAAATGAATATGGAGAAAAAAAATGTAAAAGCAACGCAATAATTTTATTTTGACCATGGACCATGGTTTCCATGACTGTCGGTCATGGGGTTATACAGTTACCACGACAGCTCTACTCTACACCTGACCTTATTTATTGCATTAGTGCCATTAAGTGTCAATCTATAAGGTACAAAACGGGTACAAAAAACAGCAAAACAATTGTTTTGAACAACAAAACATGTTCAGTCATTTAAAATAACATGTATTATCTGAATCAACATGCTGAATACTGTCTGTCCCATTAGTTTGATGACCGGGGTTGGCAGCATGCAGTTTTCTCTATAACCAGTGTCATGACCTGCTCCTGATGGTTGCCAGTGGCAACATTATGTTGTACATTTCTTTGTGGCTTTAACATAATACTGGGTGTGTCTAAGGAACTTTTTATTCATTGTTTAATTTGTTTCTAGTTTATCCACCAAATAGGAGACCACACTAGCAACTACACCTTCTGCTGGACTTCATCATGTATATTAGCTGCTTATTTGTGGTTTCAAATATAGAAAATAAAAAATAAAAATAAAACGTGTACAAGTACCAATTGTTTGAAAGTTTATTTTAATAAATGCAATGGTGTTATTATAATTTAATCGCATAATAATTATGCCCCTAAATACCTTTAACCTCACGCGCCATCAAAGTTTAATTATTCTGTATTGTTACTGGAACTCCCATACTGTCATCCGGCATAAAGCGAAGCCAGTTAGCCTGCTTATAAGTTCTGTATGTATTTATTTACTCAAAGTAGCTAACTTGGCAAGCTAACCACGAGCTAGTGACTGTAGAATGATAGACAAGCTGAATAACCATGTGGTGACAAGAGCAACGGCACCAAGTTATTGCATGAAAAACTATTTGAAAAACGATGTATTGTAGCTAAATACATTCATTTTCTAATTATTTTTTTGGTTGTTGTTGTTTTCCCAAGTGAAGCCGAATAAAGATATTGATTATTTGCATACTAAAAATTAATAGCATTTAGTCATAACTAACCATAACCAACAGTTTCAAAATTGACTGCAGCCTGCTGATAAAGTCAATGCTACTGAGCTGGCTAACTTCTTCTAAATGACGTTAGCTAGCTACTGTAGCCAGCCACCATCATCTGTAAAAATATATACATTCAGTCTATTTAACTATACCAAGTCGTTGCTAGGAAATCGTTTCAACACGAACGATAGAACATTTTATTCTAATGCTAAATACAGCAATTTCAACATAAATATTCAAATGTAGCAAGTGCACAGAGGTTCGGTATACCTCCGAACTTAATCTTTTGGCGCCATTTTAATGACGTAGTTACTAAATTTCCACCAGACAGCGACCTTGGTATAAAATAAAGCGGATCTGCCCATCCTATAAGCGTTAGTTGATGGGGGTGAAAGCGACGCTTTATTTAAAACACGGTATCAAATAAATCAAACAGAGCAAAAGAGAAATGCGACAGTACCTACACAGCAAAGTCTGGCCGAGGCGCCGGTGTTTCTATGTAGCTAAGATATGGTGCTAGCTGCGTTTATGAGTTCATGCAGCAGCAGATCGAGGCTCTGCTCTGGATACACAAACAGTATGTGCGTGACGTAGGCAGCTACGCTCCCACTTGTTATGGAGGAAGCAGTTCGCGAATTCTGGGTTACTGTTGCCACGTGACAAAGCACTTTGTTCGGGGAACTTCGCCCGGAAAGATTTCCTCTTCCACTTTAAAATGTACAGTAGTCACTTTTTGTGTTGTTCGTTGTCGCTCATACGCTTTGCATAGCATATTCTATTTCTGTGTAGTGTTGTTTATTTCTGGAATCTTTGTTATCTTAAAAATATATACTAAGATTTTGAGTATTGAGTATAATTGTTTTCTTCTGTGCTCTTGGCTTCATCTCATGTGTTGAGTTTGCTGTTCGATGTTTTTTCCGTTACTAAACCCGGCAACCTGTCCACACAGATAAATAACACACATGGGGGGGGGTTACCATGTTCCGTTGCCCCAGAGATAAATAATGTATACAACTCGCAGTGAATTACAGCAATTATTTTTAAGCCTTTCATTTTTGACCAGTTAACCACCGCCTTTTGGGAATGTAAACCTTTTTTATTGAACACACCATCTCCTCTCTCTCCGGAGGACTTCTTTATTTACATTTTTACATTATCATAAAATATAAAATATATCCTCAGGGATCAAAAGCTACATACTACATACTTATATAATTAGTATTCATTTGTTACAGTTAGAATTAGAATGACTAATTATCTGTTAGATTAAGGAAGGAGAAAACAAGTAGCACTTAAACTGCACATCTATCGGTTCATCATAACTTAGGACAAAAATATTACAATGATTAGACATTTCATTGAGTTTAAAATAACACGATATAAAATGATTGGGTCATTTTCATTGCATACAATTAATAATAATACATTTTATGAAATTATACGTAAAATTAAATTATATCCTGTTGTATGTCATTGTAGTTGCAATATGATAAATAGTGCTACATAAATGCAGATTATTATACATTATGATCTATGGTTGTGAATATGTTTTTATTCTGATTATTATATAATACATATCCCATTTAACAGTCAGATACCAGATGCTTGCACAATATTTGACTAGGCCCAAAATGGTTGCTCAAATAGGCCATCATGGTAAACTAGCCAGTGCAATTATGGATCTATAAACTATAACTAGCATTGAGCTAATCCTTTATGTAAGGGGATTTAATTAATTTATGGCCATCTTGAAATTAGTGGATAAAGCAAGTGAGCGTACAATTAGAGCCTGCGTTGTGTACGACTGCCTGTTTGCAGAGCTGTGAGGGTTTTTTTTATCAGCGTGTGCTTGTCTGTGCTCTCTCAAACTGAGGAAGGAAGTTGCAGTGCTGAGACTGGCCTAGAAATACAACTGGGCATTACAGATTTGGGACAAAAAATGTATCTGGATTAAAAATGAGAAGGGGTTTCTAAAAAGATGAGAAGAGCAGGGACTGTAACTGTTCTGTGGGTCCAATTGTTTATGCATCATTCACAGCTTGACCACCACCCTGCACTTATATAATAAATCAGTCCTTGTCAACTGATGGGAAGGCTTTTTATGCAGATTATTTAAACATGTTCTGTGAATTTATGAATTTTTACCATATCATTTCCTTAAATTCACTTAAAATTATTCTCTGTGTAAAATGTTTCTTTGATCAAAATGCATAATCACTGCTAGCCACTTAGCTTTCTATTTGAGCGACACAGATTTGCCTGGTAAGGTATCATTTACCTTCAAAACCTACTAGAGCCGTGCATTGCCCATGCCAACCGGCGTAATCATGCTTTGACAGTGACACAGACCCTGTGCATAGGGTTGCACTTTTTTGCCAGTGGCGCATTTCTGTTCTCAGTTGGCGATGCTGAAAATATCGCCAAAGCAGGGTCTGCAGGGTCTGCAGGGTCTATCACGCACATTAGAGATTTCTTAATGTGTTTATCACACCATGTGAGGGTAAACGCCATGAAAGAGGGCTTTTATGCAGTCGCAGTTCATTTAAAAGGTTATATGCAATAACTAGCAATTTAATGAATAGGTAAGTCCATTGTTATCATTTATTAAGTACATATTATGCACTTTCCCAACGTAATTGGTGCTGTGGACTGCAGTCATATCCCAATCAAAGGAACCTTCAGGACCAAATGAGGCGGAATTTGTGAATAGGAAATCCTTTCACAGCATTAATGTGCAGGTAATTATGACAATATCACTTGCACAAACCAAAAAATGACAATTCATGAACATTCATTACATGCTACTGTATCATGCAATACCAGTGTTCAACAGTAGGCATCACCAGACAATGGATGATACTCTACATCATCCATGACTTGAACTCCATCGGTCTCATATTTGTGATTTCACCTGCCTCATTAGCAACATTGAGGCAAAGTGGCCCAGCTCTGTCCATTACTCAAGAATTCTCAGAGAGTCTACATTGTGCCAGAGATTAGAACAAGGGAAAATAAAATCTTATTTGTCATAAATCATAGCTTAAATGGTTATTTTATTAGGGGAGGGGCTCTGATAGCGTAGCAGTCTAACGCACTCGTTTACGAGTGTGAGCTGCCTATCACGGTCATGGTTCAAAACCCGACTGTGCAATACCAACCCTGGTGGGGAGCCCCGATTAGGGGCGCCATTTGGCTGTCCGACCCAATTTAATTGGCCACTAATTTGGGAGAAAAACTGGAAAAAAGCCAAAACTAATAAAAACAAATTAAAAAAAGTTATTTTATGTAGCGATCTCACATTGTATGTCTTGGTTATTATGATGGGTTCTTGACTGGAGACAGGCTATGCTTGTAGGCTCAGGCGCATTTCAATGAGGCTCTTGCAAAGACAAGAGGCAGAATTTAAATGACATTTGCCCAAATAGAAGCCAGATTCCAATGTCTTTGTGGTCTGAGGGTTGCACCGGATTGAACCTGCAACAGAATTGTCGCATGTGTGGTGCTGCACAATACTGCAACCCTCAGAAAGAAAATGGTTCCCGCCTTTCAAGTCCAGTCTGAAGAGGATGTGTAGCCGGTGGACCTAAATTAGCAAGCATTAGCAATAAGTATTGTATTGTAATACACAACATTACTTTAGTTAATTGAGGTCTTATTTAACTTGGTTAATGGATGTAGGATTTGTCTCATGTCTGTCTCACCCCTCCCCTTTCCCTTTTACATGATCCCCACAGATTTTAACATTGTCAACATGAGCAAAAAGCACACTGAAACGTTCTCCTCGTGGTCTGCATCAGCAGTCTGTTACAGAATTTTGGGAACAATTGGAACACGGGAACAATTTCCTCAGTTTTATATAACGCACATTGGACATATGTAGAGAACTATAAAACAAGGGTTCAGCAAAATGAACCTACATGAGTAGGTTCCTCTGCTGGTGGCTGGAGCAGTGTAACGGAATGTCCAGTCCAGATGATGATTAACTAAATTACCAATTTCAAGAACGTTCAGGATAAGGTGCACCCACCTTTGACATAAAGGCTCTTCACACTGCTGTCAGCCCGTTCAGAGGAGCTGCCCCAAGCTGTGCCCTCCATTAGAGGCCTATCCCTATTGTGCTGGAGGGCCAGCTCCTGTGCAGGTGTGAAGTCAAAAGTTGCAGGTGCCCCTCCAGTCTTATTATGTTCCACTGTCTTCTTGCTCGCTGAAATCATAAATCATCTCATTCACAAGTTAATACATACCATCCCATAGATAGTGAAAATCCTTACCACCTTAAATTATATTTTTATATGTAACTTTAACCTGCTTCCAGGTTCTCTTGACACCCAGGGGATTGGAACGACATGCAATGGGAAGTAAATCACCTAGTCATTGTTATTTACAGTTACATACAGGCAATGAAGTTAAGTATCAACAATTATATATCAAATAATTTGATTAGTACAACATAGCATACGATATTACCAACATAGTAAGATCAAAGTATGATAAGAGAATAAGGAGATTTTCATGCAGCAAAGACTCTGTCCCGGTCTCTTTCCATTACTGGAAGCATACAGAATTAAATTCGAATAAAATATTTGATATTTCTCGCTATCAGTTATGAATGGTCAGCTGGCAATGCGAGACTATGGTCCAAAGAACTACAGGCACTTCCGTTGTCATGTGTTTATTAACACTACCTCCAGTCATGTCAAATCGCTTAGTATACCTTTAAGTTTGAATAGAGTTAGTGAGATAGTTTTAGCCTGAATGTGCAGTCAAGAAACGCAGATAACCTGAATTCAATTATTGGATTAACTGAATTCGGTTCAATTATCCTGGATTAGTTCATGGGCACCTGACATGATTTTAAATATTGTCACAGATAATTAAATCAACATTATACGTCCTCGATAGTGGTATGTTGCCTGTGTTTACACTTGGTGCAAATAAATATGGCCATTTATATTTTCCTGCTTTCATAGAGCGTTTGGGACGTGACATAGAGTCAGGCATTTGTGAACATTCTTTCAATATGACTCCAATATTGAGTTCTCGGACAGTGAGTATGACACAGAACATTTTCCAGTATGGGCAGCAACACCAATCTCATCACTCATCACGCCCTACACCCCGTCCAGACCCCTCCGCTCCGCCTCCGCTGGCAGACTGACTGCCTCATCCCTCCGGGCGCCTGGCAGCCGCTCCTCACGGTCTCGCCTCTTCTCTGTCCTGGTCCCTCGTTGGTGGAATGACCTCCCGCTATCGGTCAGGACTGCGGAATCACTTCCAATCTTCCGCAAGAGACTCAAAACCCACCTCTTCAGACTCCACTACCACTGAACACTGTCCATCTAGTCAATCTGTCGTCACCACTGTTTACTTGTTCTACAAAAAAAAAAAAAAAAAAAAAAAAGACCCACTAACCTTTTCTTTCCCAATGTTACAGGTATGATATGCAGACACCTGCAATGATGTCTATTGCCGCTTTACTGCACTGATCTTGTGCGCTAACTGATTGTTCTTACCTTGTTTTAATGCACATCTTGTAAGTCGCTCTGGATAAGAGCGTCTGCTAAATGCTTAAAATGTAAAAATGTAAAATGCACCAAGGCAGAGTATGCCTTACAGGTTTGTGACATGTCTCTCATTATCATTGAGTCTGACACAAACTTGGGGTCAGATATTGATGCAGCTGCTGCCGTTCCTCCTCCGTCACATTCAGATCCCAATCACCTTACTAATACAGACAAACAAAAGCCCTCTGATGGTTTATGCATGACATGCCAGCTTTGTTGTTGATTTGGACCAACACATTTCATCCCCGTAAATAGTGGACAAAGTGTTTCAGAACTACCAAGACTGTCATCAGCTCCAACACATTGAAGTGAGAGAGGGGCAGGGTCCATACGCCATGCACTGACCGACCCTTGCATTGATTGACACATCTGGTCAGGGAGTCATTGGTGAACACTAAGATATGAGAAGCAATGGGTCTGATTCGGACACCAATGAAAATCACATGATTGTCTCTCCACAGAGAAAGAGCTTTTAACCAGCTCAGAACTGTCACCAGTCGCAGGCGATCCCATATCGGGTTTGCATGGTGCCTGATGAACCAATGTTGAATAGGTCTCATCCAAAGCAGCCCAAGGGGGACAACACATTTGGCAACTGCCATCAGTCCCAGCAACACATCACTAATAGGACACTTACCGCGTGTCCCTTGCTAAAGTTTTGTGCACAGCTGATCAGAGCAATCTTTCTGAAATCTGATAGGAGTACTCTCATCATAAGAGAGATCAGACTGAGACCCAGATACTGTGTGTGCTGCCTGGGTGTGAGGGGGCATTTTCTCCAGCTGATAACAAACCCCAGATTTTTTTATGTGCGAGATGAGGGCTGAGGTGTGAAGCATCGCTGTGTCCAGGAAGGAGCAACAATAAGCCAATCATCAAGATACATATGTTTAAACTATAATGCAGAGGCAAAGCAGGGGTTTATAGCTGCATGAGCTAGCGAGACACTGAAGGGGAGTCTTGTATGCTGTTGAACTCGTATGCTCTGCCCTGGAATGCAAAACAAAGAACTTTACTGTGATGTTGCACCACTGTGATGTTAAAATAGGTGTCTTTCAGGTTGATTATCATTAACTAATCGCTGGAACGTACTAAGGCAAACAGTCGCTTAGGAGTGAGCATCTGAAACGGCCATTTCATTAAACTGTGGTTCAATTATCTCAAATCCAGACTTGGTCTCATTCCACCGTCCTTCTTTGGGACAAGGAAGTAGAGAGAAAAACCCTTTCACCCTGTTTGCCTGCAGTACAACTGAGACAGCTAATATATGCCATTTATTATAATATATTATTATCCCTTTGCCAAGAGGTCCATGATTACTTGGGAAAGAGCAGGAGTCATATACGGACATATTTCTGACACCACTGAAAGCAGAAGGGTTTCAAGCAAAATGTAGCGAGTATCCAGGCAGGGTGTCGGTCTGCATGCTCTGACTCACTCCTGGTAGCGAGAAACTAGGGGAGGGGAGGGAGCAAGAGGGCTGCCCAGAGGGCAGGTCCTGGCAGAGAGGTTTTTTATTATCAAAACCCTGGCCAGATCGTCTGGTATTGTGTTTACAGAAGCATGTATGCAAACTGCTGCCTGGTGAGGGAAAAACAACCCTGCCCCTTCCTGCTCTGCTGGTGCAGATGGGGGGCTTGTGTGTGTGATGCACAGCTTTCTCGTGCTGGCAGAGAGATGGTTTGTGATTCATCTTTCGTTTGAAAGATGAATCACCTGATGGCCTGTCGGGATCTCTACAGGCCATCAGGATTTCCTCCCCCTTCCCTGGGTTCTTCCTTTCAGCAGGGCAAAAACGTGTCCACATCTTTACCAGCTGCCGCTCAGGAACTGGTTGTGCGCCAGCCGTCAGTCTGGTTGCTGCAGCAAATAGAGTGGCAGACTTCTTGACTACTGAAGCACCAGGGCGGGGGTGAGCCCTCGGCTTGGGACCCTGACTGGTTAAAGGCAGGTGCCTCTGGAGATGAGCTCTCTCCTCAATCCATTTCCGAAACTGGGTGGTGGCCTCTTGCGGAGCTGGGTTTATTTAATTAGACCAGTAAGATGGTGGCAGGAGGTAGTGGATGAGGGAGTTCCCCAATCTAGGGAGTGCTGTCGCTTACACAGTGTCCACCATTGCAAATGGTGAGTAAAAGGACAACGAGGCTTTGGCGGAGTATGGAGGGTCCCATGACTTCTCAACATAGCCATACATTTTAGGGCAAGCGGCAGAGGGCAGTTATGGCCTGTACCTATATTTACATTGCTAAAAACCCTCAAGTTTCTGATATCCACTTGAACCCTAGAAGAAGGCCAGGATAGCTGGCAGCCTGGGTGGTTAGATATGTCTTGTTGAGTTGCAGCTATTTACCATAGAGTAGCTGACTATATAGTTTAACTTCAGCTATAGGATGGGGATTACTTGTTCTCCACGATGATGTTTCCATATGGTCAGATTCTTTCAATGAGTTAGAATAGCTAAGTTAGGTAGCATCTTGCTGAAACACACGGCATTGTCTAGCTAGCTAGCTAAGTGATGTTTTAAGTAACTGGATGATTGAATACCATAGGTTGTGTTTTACTTTCACACACACTGGTAGGAGGATGAGGAGTAGGAATGGATTCAAATAAGTTAAAATAATTTTGCATTATATTTTAAATTTTAAAAAACATTTGGCTGTGGCAAAATCGACATGTTTACCACTAGTCCTATGTTCCCCAAGTTGAATTAATATTAGCATAAGCACTATTAGTGTATTCAATAGATTACAACCATGAATTGGAGGCTTCCCTTCTTGAAGAACGATCCAATATCCCACCAGAAACAGTTCAAAACTTAAGAGCATTAAGAGAAGTGCTGGAGCTGTTTTGAAGGCAAATGTCGGCCCAACTCCTCATTAGTTAATAAATATTCATATGTATTACCAAATTATCATCATATAAAATACAGAAGTGGGCAGAAACATGGCTGATGACATTCTCTCTCTCTATGTCGTCCTCAGACGAATCCTCCAGCGGCGTTTCCAATCATCTCGATCCTCCATGCATCTGGCTAGTTCGCCAGCATTTTCAGCTCCTACATCTTTCCTTAGTACGTCCACGTATGTTGGTGTGGGATGCCCTCGTAATCGATGCCCGTGTGTTGGTTCATATATATATACAGTGGGGAAAATAAGTATTTCACCCCCTGCTGATTTTGTGAGTTTGCCCCCTTACAAAGAAAGGAACGGTCTATAATTTTCATGGTAGGTTCATCTTAACAGTGAGAGACAGAATATTTAAAAAAATCCCAGAAAATTACAATATATGAATTTTAAACATTTATTTGTGTTTTATTGAGGAAAATAAGTATTTCACCCCTAGCAAAACATGACTCAGTACTTGGTGGAGAAACCCTTGTTGGCAAGCACAGCGGTCAGACGTTTCTTGTAGTTGGTCACCAAGTTTGCGCAGATCCCAGGAGGGATTTTGGCCCACTCCTCTTTGCAGATCCTCTCCAAATCCTTAGAAATCCATTTTCAGTGTCCTGGCTGAGGGAAGGAGGTTCTCACCCAAGATTTCCCAGTACATGGCCCCATTAATCCTCCCCTCGATCCGGTGAAGTCGTCCTGTGCCCTTAGCAGAGAAACAGCCCCAAAGCATAATGTTTCCACCGCCATGCTTGACGGTGGGGATGGTGTTCTTGGGGTCCAAGGCAGCTTTTTCTTCCTCCAAACACGGCGAGTCGAGTTGATGCCAAAGAGCTCGATTTTAGTCTCATCTGACCACAGCACTTTCTACCAAGCCTCCTCTGAATCATCCAGGTGCTCATTGGCAAACTTCAGACGGGCCTGTACATGTGCCTTCTTGAGCAGGGGGACCTTGCGGGCACTACAGGATTTCAATCCATTACGGCGTAGTGTGTTACCAATGGTCATCTTGGTGACTGTGGTCCCAGCTGCCTTGAGATCATCAACAAGCTCCAGCCGTGTAGTTCTGGGTTGTTCCCTCACCTTTCTCATGATCAGGTTCACTCCACGAGGTGAGATCTTGCGTGGAGCCCCAGACCGAGGGAGATTGATGGTCAATTGGTGTTTCTTCCATTTTCTAATTATCGCACCAACAGTTGACTCCTTCTCACCAAGCTGCTTGCCAATGGTCTTGTAGCCCATTCCAGTCTTGTGCAGGTCTACAATTTTGTCCCTGATGTCCTTAGACAATTCTTTGGTCTTGCCCATTGTGGAGAGGTTGGAATCTGATTCATTGATTGATTCTGTGGACAGTTGTCTTTTATACATCGTCTCCGGCGACCATAGTCAATTGTATTCCGGGGGCTAGAGCTACCGACATTGAATCCAATTTAAAAGCGCTGGCTAAAAGTAAACGTAGATTTTCCAAAATTGTTATCCACGTCGGCGCTAATGATGTCCGGTTGAGGCAATCGGAGATCACTAAAACAAATTTTGTCTCGTTGTGTAAATTGGCAAACGAGATGTGTCGGGAAGTAATAGTCTCTGGTCCCCTCCCAGCTCGTAGAAGTGACGAAATCTACAGTAGATTAACGTAGCTAAATCGCTGGCTGACTGAGTGGTGTACATCAAATAGCATAGGGTTTATTAATAATTGGCCTACGTTTTGGGGAGAGCCTGGTTTACTGAAGAGAGACGGACTCCACCCGAGCTGGAGGGGTGCTCTTCTTTTATCTTCTTTTATCTAATAACATAGGCCATAGTCTGAATCGGCGAAATTGACATTCAAGAGCTACAGCCAGGCAGCAGACAGACGGTCTTAAACAACTGTCTGCAAGTTTCCCTGAACTCGTGACTAGTTTCCACCCCAGTTCCCACATAATTGAGACTGTGTCTGTTCCACGTAGAGAAAACCGTAGTCTATTGAAACTCAAACCTCCCCGTGGGATTTTTTTCTAATAATCTGATAAGGATCAACACGAACCATCGTAATGCAAATGCTAAACCTAATTTCGATAGAACTCTCCTTAAAATTGGGTTGCTAAATATAAGATCACTAGCTCCTAAAGCTGCCCTTGTGAACGAACTGATCACTGATTATAAACTTGACATTTTAAGTTTGACGGAGACTTGGCTTAGACCTGATGAGTACATAGCATTAAATGCATCTACCCCAGTTGGATACTCTAGTTGTCACAACCCTCGACATTCAGGCAGAGGTGGCGGCGTGGCTGTTATTTTTGACACTAGACTACGCCTTACTAAGAAATCTTTAAACACATTCCCTTCATTTGAAGTGCTTTCCCTGGGCTCCATACAGACTAATGTAGATAATGGATCTGCATTTACTTCATCTTTTATACTAGCTACTATCTACAGACCCCCTGGACCCTATGCTGTTTTCCTCTCAGAGTTTTCTGACTTTTTATCAAACCTAGCAGTTATGGCAGATAAAGTTGTGATTATAGGCGACTTTAATATTCATGTTGATAATGGAAATGATTCTCTAGTGAAGGCTTTTGCTTCTATTCTTGACTCCGTTGGTTTTGTCCAAAATGTGTCTGGGCCGACTCACTGTCATCAACATACACTGGACTTAGCTTTATCCTATGGTATTAGCATTAGCAATCTAGTTGTCTCTCCTCATAATCCTGTGCTCTCTGACCATTTCCTTATTACGTTTGAAATTCATGCTACCACTGCTATTAGATCAAAACCAGTGTTCTACTTTAGTCGCTCCCTAAATTCCTCTACCATACCTAACTTTGTCAGCCTGTTCCAAGAATCATTTACTGTTAATCAGGATCCCACTAGTCTACAATCTATTGATCAGCTGACTGACAATCTAAATTACACCCTGCGCAACACACTTGATGCTGTTGCGCCTCAAAAAAAAAAAAACTAGCCAAAAGAAGCTTGCACCATGGTATACTGACCACACACGTGCTCTTAAACAAGCTTCTCGCAAGTTGGAACGTAAGTGGCGATCCACTAAATTAGAAGTATTTTATTCTGCCTGGAAAGACAGTCTGGTACAGTACAAATATGCTCTCTCCTCCCAAGGTCAACCTATTTGTCTGATCTGATTGAGCGTAATAAGAATAATCCAAAATTTATTTTTGATACAGTGGCCAAACTGACAAAGAACCAGACTGAAACCAATGCTAAGCCTCCGGCAGCCCATAATAGTAATGATTTCATGAACTTTTTTCTCTGAGAAGATTGAGAAAATTAGAGATGAAATTTCTAAAATGGCACCTTCTGCTGTAGCGGACACTGATCAGAAAGCACAGGCTTACCAGGACAGGGGTCCTATGGCTACTCTTGAGTTTTTAGTGCTCTGGAGTGGACTGAATTTTCTAAATTGGTTATGTCCTCCAAACCATCTACTTGTCAATTAGACCCAATCCCAACAAAACTTGTTAAAGAACTTCTTCCTGTGATGGGGCAATCCATGCTAGACATTATTAATCTGTCTCTTTCATCAGGCTATATGCCAAATTCTCAAAAAGTGGCAGTAATTAAGCCACTTTTAAAGAAACCAAACCTTGACCCAGAAAATCTCAGTAACTACAGGCCAATTTCTAATCTTTCTTTTCTCTCAAAAATTCTAGAGAAAGCTGTAGCTCAGAGACTGACTTCGTTCCTGACATCAAATGACATCTATGAAACTTTTCAGTCAGGATTTAGGCAACACCATAGCACTGAGACTGCTCTTATTAAAGTTGTCAATGACTTACTGATATCAGCTGACTGTGGATGCGTCTCTATTCTTGTGCTTTTGGACTTAAGTGCTGCGTTTGACACAATAGACCACCAAACTCTTCTGAGCAGACTTGAAAACCTAGTTGGACTGCGTGGACAGGCACTCTCCTGGTTTAAATCCTACCTATCAGATAGATATCAATTTGTGCAGTTAAATGACGAGGCCCTCTGCTCTCATCAAGGTGGAATATGGTATCCCTCAAGGTTCTGTTTTGGGGCCATTATTGTTCTCCCTTTACATGTTGCCACTTGGTGATGTCATTCGTAAACATGGCGTACATTTTCACTGCTACGCAGATGACACACAATTATACCTATCAATGAAACCTGGCGAAGGACAATTCGAACAGTTGGAGGCCTGTTTTAAAGACATAAAAGACTGGATGTCAGATAATTTTCTATTGCTGAATACTGATAAAACAGAGATGTTGGTCTTGGGGCCCAAAAACCTCAGAAGAGGGTTATCTGATTTATCTCTTAATCTGGATGGTTGCTCTGTTGCTGCAAGTTTGGTGGTAAAAGACCTTGGTGTTACTATAGATCCTGGTCCCTCATTTGATAGTCACATCAAAAACATTTCCAGAGTAGCCTTTTTTCACCTGAGGAATATTGCCAAAATTAGGGGCTTCCTGTCATTAATAGATGCAGAAAAATTGGTACATGCCTTTGTTACATCTAGATTAGATTATTGCAATGCATTACTGTCTGGCTGTTCCAATGCCTCACTCAGGAGCCTACAACTCGTACAGAATGCTGCTGCAAGGATCCTGACTAGAACAAAGAAATATGAGCACATTAGTCCTGTGTTAGCGTCACTTCACTGGCTTCCTATAAACTATCGTGTAGACTATAAGGTACTCCTCTTAACCTATAAGGTGTTGCATGGACTTGCACCCTCTTACTTGACGGATCTACTTCATCCGTACAATCCCCACGTTCACTTCGCTCACAAGATGCAGGCAACTTGGTAGTCCCTAGAATATCAAAAAAATACAGCAGGTGGCAGAGCTTTCTCCTATAGAGCTCCTTTACTGTGGAACAGTCTACCCATCTCTGTGAAGGAGTCAGACACGGTCTCAATTTTCAAGTCTAGGTTAAAAACGCATCTCTTTAGTCTCTCTTATAGTCATTAGGTGCAGATGTGGAGGGGGCGTAGCAATAGAGCCTTCTGGTGCAATGAGCTATCCTTACTGTCACCAATCATAAGTGATGATCCGCCCCTATCAGGACTGCTGATGATGTGGTGGGATGGTCTCTGAGTGCCCTCATGGCTGCGTGCTCCCTGTGCCACTCACCTAATTAGTTATGCTGCCCTAGATTACTTCTGCTGGTGCAAAAGTGTTATCACTACTCTTCCCCCTGATCCGGTGTGATATTTATCATAGTCATAATTGCACCTTTCCTCTTTTCTCTCCGGCTTCGTGGCACCTGCCCAGAGCTCACCTGCCCCAGAGTCAACCCCCCACCCCTGCCATGTGTTAGCCGGATGCCGCTGGCCCAGACCCTAGCTGCTGGTTCCATCCCCCGCCCTGCCCTGGTATCTGGAGGGATGAGGTCCACCCCACTCCTACACTTAGAATGCCCTTCCAGTGGTCTGTTAAGCCACATGAGCCTCGAGGACTATTTGTGTTGTTTTTCTCTGTATCCCACAATTTTCCAGGAGTTCATCTCGACCGCCTTTTAAGGGGTCAGGGAATAATTTTCCAGTTTCCTACATTGGCCCCAATGGTTTTCTGTTTTTTTGATTCCCTCTGGAAAATGCCAATTGTGAAGCGCTGTGTGACAACCTGTTTGTAAATGGCGCTATACAAAAATAAAGATTGATTGATTGATTGATACAGGTAACGAGTACTTAATTAGGAGTACTAATTAAGTAAGAGGACTAATCTGTGTGCCTCCTGGTCACATAACCGGTCTGTGGGAGCCAGGATTCTTGCTGTTTTGCTAGGGGGTGAAATACTTATTTTCCTCAATAAAACACAAATAAATGTTTAAAATTCATATAATGTGATTTTCTGGGATTTTAAAAAAATATTCTGTCTCTCACTGTTAAGATGAACCTACCATGACATTTATAGACCGACCGTTCCGTTCCTTTCTTTGTAAGGGGGCAAACTCACAAAATCAGCAGGGGGTGAAATACTTATTTTCCCCACTGTATATATATATCCCATCCCACATTCAATAGTGCCAATTGGGATGGGATATATAGCAAAGGTTTGAGTATAAATCAAAGGAGGTTATATAATGCCTTTGTCAGACCTTACTTAAGAGTACTCTGTGCAGTTCTGGGCACCACACTACAAGAAAGATATGGAACCTCTTGAAAAAGTACAAAGGGCAAATAAATTGGTACCTGGTATGAAAGATAAAAGTTATGAGGAAAGACTTAAGATGCTTAATCTATTCAAGTTTAGCAAAAGGAGACTAAAGGGGGATTTGATTGAGGTTTTTAAATTCATAAAAGGGACTAACAAAGTGAACTACCAAAGATTTTTTTGGTTGAGTTCAGTTACCAGAACAAGAGGACACTGGTCGAAATGAATTGAAGGGTCAATTTTATACTGATATTTTTTTTTTTAGAGCTTGATGCAGTACTGGATATTCTTTAGACAAAAAATGACACTCCTTGGTAGGTCGAATGGCTTGTTGTCTTCATTATGCATTCTTGTTTGTAACTGCTTGGTGTTTCCGTTATTTTGTCTACCCCCTGTACTGTCCTGGATAAGAGCGTTTGCATATATATAATAAATCTGTCCTTTTGTGGAGAGGGTTGCTGCACACACTAGCATCATCACATCACCCTGAAGGAGCTGTCCATAGTACGGTCTAGAATCTTTCAGACCAGTTATTCAGCCTATTTTTTTTTTATCTGGTTAAAAGTGTGGTCCATCGTTATGAAATACTTTGTTGAAAAATTAAAAGCTCAATATTTATTGTTGAACCAAATGTTTTGGTGGGAATTATACTTTATACTGTGTTGTATTTGTGTGTATTGTCATGGCTAAAATGACAAGCAAATGTCCCTACTGGGATTAATAAAGTGTAATCTAACCTAACCAAACCTACTGCAATTTCAGAGGCATGGAGTATTATTTGCTGTCCTTGGGTCAAACGGGCAACCATTTTTCTTAAACCCTTCAAACAATGGAGGGGTGGGGGGTATGTTGTCAATGGGGGAGACAATACATTTTGATTACTTATGCACATAACTCATTCAAGTGGAAAGTTATCAATTCAACTTCTTCTTTTTGTGAAACTAATTGTGTATACTGGTAGGTTTTATTTGGACTTGACCATTGTATGTTGAACATGCCCATTAAATCATATTCCTTTATTTACAAGTGCACATAGATTCATCCATCACCATTCAATGCATCCAGCCCAGTGCAGGTCTGTTAAAAGAGAGCCCTGTGTGAGTACAGCACATTAAACATGCTTATGAGTGCATGATTTATGCATGACTTTTACATTAAACAAATATATACAATCTCAGGCAGGTCACACCCGGTTTAGGCCTTTAAAATAGACTTTTCATAGGTGAAAGCATACTCGACTGTTCAAAGTTCAAATACATCAAAAATGTGTGCAACTGAAATTGAGAAATGATCCATATATTAAAAAATAATGAATCCATACACCCCAAGCTATGTTCCAAATGGTGCAAGATTTGTTTTCAATACTCAACTAAATATAAAACCAACAAATAAGTTCTTAACCAAATTGTTTATTATGCATAAACATGTTCCTTCTCTGTCACTCTCTCTCTCACACACACACACACACACGCACGCACGCACACACACACGCACACACACGCACACACACACACACGCGCACACACACACATGCGCACACACATTTAAATACATAAAGTTGGAATTCAGCATAGCTCACTTTTGTTGCACATGCTTTAATAAAATGATACATATATTTACACGGTTTGCTTTTTCCCAGATTTCGGCTACCCACCACATTACACATTTTTCTGAAATCCCCCACACTTAAGAACTTCTACAGAAAAACAAAACTCTAAGAAAGAAACCAATATAAAGCATGGGGTATTTGGCCAATACAACACAGTAGTATATGGTTTTCATCAACTACATAAATATGGCAGTAACACTGAGTATAGTTTGTAAAGTCTATGTACAAGGTTGGGACATAGGAAAGTCGCCACGTATGCATGTAGACCAACAAGGACATGCCTTCAGTCTGATTCAATAAGGTAACGTCTCTTTACAACACCAAGGTAAACAGAACAACGCACACATTCCCAAGTTTCCGTAAGGTGCCAAGCTCTGTGACTAGATATTAAAACTTGAGAAGAATGCACACTCGTTTTAACGCTGTGAACAACGTCTGGTTTATTTAAGCTATGTGCTGGTTGACGCTTCAACCATACTGCAGTTCTGATGCCTGCTCTAAAAACTAGTATGGTTCTCAAGACTGGTACGGTTCTAATGGCGGCGGTGCAGTTCATATGATTGCAGTGCGGTCGAAATGTTGACCAGCATTCAGATTACATAAAGTAGAAATTGTTGAGGTTTAACATTAAGTGTGTGAATTTTTCTTCTCAGCTTTTGATCTCTACAACACCAAACATGTTAAAAACAGGGGAATTGTTTTTAAATCCGCTCTTTTTTCCCTCTTCTTCATTTTAAACTGTTCAGGGTGTAGTAGAAAACAAATGAAATAAGGCACAATTAATACTCTGACTAAATGTGGGGATTACAGACTTACAGCTGACTTCTGTGGCATGTAAACAGTTGGAATTGAATTAAACTAATACCTCTTCACTACGGGCTCAAACCTCTGGCATTCCCTTTTTCCCCAACAGACAATTCAGCTTTAGTGATTAAAAGCAGTTTTATGGCCGAAGCCACTAAACCACATGGGTACAATCACATTGGTAACAAACTGAAACACCAGTAGTGCACACAATACTAACACAATGGTAAAAGATAACCAATTGCAGACTTCCTCAATAGGATGGCCGATGCCTTGCCCTCAACCAGAAATCATCCTTTTTTTAAATTTTTTTTTTTTTGTTTTTTCCCCAACCAGTCTCATTGAATGCTCTGTAAGATTGAAAAATCAAATGCTAAAGCAAAACGCACGTGAGATGCAAATGACAGAACAATGAAAAAAGAAAAAAAAGAAAAAAAAGAAGCTCTTTCTTCTCTTACCCCTGTCCCCTCCACAAACATCTATATTGTGGGCTGCCCACCCAACTCCCTGTAACACACTCAGAATGTTGTTTTTAGGAAATTGTATGACAGTGACATTTTAAGGAGAAAATAAAATGTATTTATACTTATGTTGGCAGCACAAACCAAACATGTTGAATTAAAATCCACAGAAGAGTTCACACCGCGTTTCCCACCATCTCAGCACAGGATGGGGGTGATGGGGGGCGGGTCTGGGCAGTTCAGGGCAGCTGCAGTACCAGACAGAGGGAGAGGAGGGAGTGAGTGAATGAGGGAAGGGGAACAGAGGAGTGAGAACAGGGGTGGGGGTGGGGCCAGGGTTGAGGAGGCGGGACTGGGGCCGGTGCTGATTGCAGCTGTCTCAGGTCCGAGCTTTGGTCATGTGATCAGATCACTCCTGCTTAATGTGATCTTTGATGTCCTCCTCGTCTGTGTACTCTGAGGGCTCATCGCCTGGCTTCAGCAGCCGCCCCACGTAGTCGTACTTCTCTGCAGGACACAGACACAGGGAGAAAGCAGTCAGTCTCCAGGACATAGTCAAAACAACCATGAAATATAAAGGAGTGGTAAACGGTCTTGGAAAGCTGAAGCCGTATCTCTCTCCCTGGCTTCTGTATGTTCCAGGAACACATTTAAAACTGCCCTGAAGCAGCGGTCAACTACATAAGAAGATATGGATATTTGATGAAGAGAACAGGCTATCTAGCCCATCTAGGCACATACATTTGTGTAACATTGTGCAATTTATATTTACATCTAAATAGCTGTACTAAATAGTACATCACAATATAATGTACTTCCATGTATTTGCATGCTATATAACCACTGTATTGCAGTATGCATTTCTGTGTTGCATAAATATGTAAAACGTTAACCATATTATTGGGGTGGGGGGGTCCTCAGCCATAGGGTGGTCATTTTAGATAGCCTTGAGATTTAAGTTTGTGAACCCCTGTGCTGAAGAACATCCTATAGTGCAGGAATCTACATCATCGTGTGGTAACTGAAGAACTATTACAACAGCACCACCTAGTGGTGTTATGAAGTAGCTTTTTAAGTAGTTAAACTGAACAGAATAGCAAAATTATTAAATCAGGAGAAAGACAAGGAGTAAGACAAAAGGGATTTTTAATCAAACAATAGTTTTTATACTGGTAGGTTTATCTGTTTAGGTTCTGCATAAGAAAGCACTGTTTGATACTTGAATCTTTGTTTACAGTTTTGACTTACAAACTATAAAAAAAAGTTATAATCATAAGTTGGCACAGACATCCTTCTCCAACAATCACCATTCTGTTGCTCATTGTTCAATTTGCAGACAAATATTTAACCATTTAGACAGAAATGACTATGATTTATTATTATATGACGAAGATAAGGACTATAGATCCTTTATCATGGCCTCTTGGACACACAATGTCACTACCTTTATCTCTCTGGCTGGCCTTTTAGTTCCACTTACCAAGTTTCCATTGTGTGTGGTGGTAGCTACTTGCAAACACATTAATAAGATTAAGAGTTCACTTGAGTGATAAGTGACTACTTATGGTATTTATCCAGTTAATTAATATTTAGCTTGTTATCAACTGTGTAATGTCATACTGCCACATAAACAAATGTACATATTGTGAGTCTGACTTGAACTATATTCTGGTGCATTGGTGCTATGAGTAGCATATTTATTTTACTCCAAGGCCATAAATATATTTTCAATTACGATTATTATTTTTTCTATGGCAGATTGAAAGTGACCAGTCCAAACTTTTTAGTGCATAAATTACTTTTACCCAATAAAAGATTCAAATAACTTATTTCAATGCACAATGGTTTTGTGGAATAACTTTTTTTTCTTTCTTTCTTTAGTGGTTAATACCACAACATTAACATTGTGGTTGACCACAACATTAAACCATTGATTTACATCCCTACATTAACTGCAGGTTTGTATTGCTTGGACGGGTGATATAAGAAGCTTGTTCTTTGAGCATGGTAGAACATGTTCTACACAGGACATTCAAGCTTATGTTTCTGTCAGCCATCCCACCTGCTCAGCAAAGCTTAACGAAGTCAAAATGGCCAATCTGACTGGTAAAACCAGATCAGCTGCACTGCATGCTTGATCTAGTCCCTGCCCTGAAACCTGCCTTCCAGCCCACTGTTTTCTGCAAGAGGTTCTTCAAACTGCTGTGGTGGCTTCTGCTCTCCAGAAACACAGGCTATTAGTATATTGTGTAATTCTCTGAGCTGGGGGTCCAATCTCAATATAATAGGGCTGTCCCCGACTAAAACAAATCTTGGTCGACCAACAGTCGTCTGTTTTTTCCAATATGACACACCCTATTTGTTTTAATAAATACAACTGCACTGCTCAAAGAAATGAAGGGAACACTTAAATCACACATCACGGATCACGATGAACTAAATATTCAAATTGAAAATCTTTATTGATTACATTGTGTACTTGTAACAAAATGACGTAAGAACAGTCAATGGAAACCAAAATCATTAACCCATTGAGGGCCGGATTCAAAATCACACAAAGTAGTATGGCCCCCACGTGCCTGTATGCACTCCCGACAACATCTGGGCATGCTCCTGATGAGACGGCGGATGGTGTCCTCTGGGATCTCCTCCCAGACCTGGATCGGGGCATCAGTGAGCTCCTGGACAGTCTGTGGCGCTACTTGGCGGTGGCGGATGCACCGATACATAACGTCCCAGACGTGCTCAATTGGATTCAGGTCTGGGGAACGTGAGGGCCAGTCAATGGCATCAATGCCTTCGTCATCCAGGAACTGCCTACACACTCTGGCCACATGAGGCCAGGCATTGTCCTGCAACAGGAGGAACCCAGGGCCCACTGCACCAGCGTAAGGTCTGACAATGGGTCTGAGGATTTCATCCCGGTACCTAACAGCAGTCAGGGTACCGTTGGCTAGCACGTGGAGGTTTGTGCGGCCCTCCAAGGATATGCCTCCCCAGACCATCACTGACCCACCGCCAAACCGGTCATGCTGGATGATGTTGCAGGCAGCATAACGTTCAACACGTCTGTCACATGTGCTCAGCGTGAACCTGCTCTCATCTGTGAAGAGAACGGGGCGCCAATAGTGAACCTGCCATTTCTGGTGTTCTCTGGCAAATGCCAATCGAGCTGCACGGTGCTGGGCTGTGAGCACAGGTCCCACTACAGGACATCGGGTCCTCATGTCACCCTCATGGAGTCCGTTTCTGATACTTTGGTCAGAAACATGCACACGAGTAGCCCGCTGGAGGTCATTTTGTAGGGCTCTGGCAGTGCTCCTCCTGTTCCTCCTCGCACAAAGGAGCAGATACCGGTCCTGCCGCTGGGTTGTTGCCCTTCTACGGCCCTGTCCAGCTCTCCTCGTGTAATGGCCCGTCTCCCGGTATCTTCTCCACGCTCTTGAGACTGTGCTGGGAGACACAGCAAACCTTCTTGCAATGGCACGTATGGATGTGCCATCCTGGAGGAAGTGGACTACCTGTGCAACCTGAATGGGCTGCTAACAGTAGTGACAAGGGAACTAGCGAAATGCAAAACTAGAGAAAAATCAGTCAGGAAGGATAAGGAGAGAGAAATGGTCTGTGGCCACCATCTGCAAAACCATTTACTTTTTGGGGGTTGTCTTGCTGTTGCCTCTCCTGTCCACCTGTTGTCACTTTCATTTGCACCAAAGCAGGTGAAATTGATTAACAATCGTTTACGCTTCCTAACTAGACAGATCGATATCCCAGAAGTTGAATTGACTTGGTGTTATACTGTGATGATTAAGTGTTCCCTTAATTTCTTTAAGCAGTGTATATGCACACTGCGCTTGTCTCATGTTTTACAACTTTCTTAAGTGAATGACAAAAATGAGTAACAATGACTTTATGGAGCCGGAGTTCAAGATTACCTGAAAAAACAAAAAAATAACTTCTCCGTTCCAAGCCTCCTCTTCATGCTGCCCTTGCAGATTCTGCCGTTGCGCTTGTGAAGTTGCGGCATGGCCACATAATAGGCTGATGCTTTTATTTAACCACAACCATAACACATTCTAATGCATAGGCTATGTTTTATTTAATTAATTAACCAGGTTGGTCTCATTGGGATTTAAAATCTATTTTGCAAAGAAATAGGCTAACAAACGAATGATCACACATAGCCTAATGTCTTAAATTGTAGCCTAAAGCTGAACATAAAGTGGCTATAGCCTATCGAAAATAACTTACTCGAGTTGGAGACCATCCGATGGCCTACTGTACTTCCCCAGTCATTTCATGTTATGGCACAGGAACACTAGCTTGTCCACAGTATTGGAAAACGCGCTTGCAAAGTTTACATTCCACTTTTTTTGGATTGTCCGCGACTAAAACTAAATGCTGCCATACTCCAGATTTTTTCTTTGACATTATGTTCTTAGGTTATATCGAAATGAGTAATTAAAGTATGCCTATATCACTAATCTTAACTGTAGGCAAATCCTAGGCTACAATTAAAATGCACATTTGCGTGCCTAAAACAAGGACACAATGTAGGCTACATGAAAGGGGGTGTTACGCATGTTAGTTATAAATATATAAACCATACAATTTGCATTTATTAGAAAATTTTACATTTATTCGTTTTGCAGAATTATTCACATTACTATTACCTTAACTGCCTAATATAATTTAAAGAGAACATATATAGGCCTAGCTATGTTAAGAGTGAAGGACTGTCACTGCCATACCCGCAGCATCCAGAATGGATTATTCTACTGACAAGCACGCCGAACTGTGGCGCAAATGTAGGTGTCTCATGCTGCGTGGAAAAGTATTTTTATTTATTTCGCAGGACTGCTCGACCAAAACAAATCTCGGTCAACCAACAGCCCATCGACCAAACAATCGACCAGTCAACTAAATGGGGTCAGCCCTACAATATACCATGTCACTGTGAGCCATGCAAGTCTTTGCATCTGCCTAAACAATGTGGAAAGTATGGGGGTTTTATTGCTGACCTTGCCAGGATTACTGTATGATCTAGGTAGTGTCTAGATCAATGTAGTACCCTTCTCTAGCATCTGAATCACCGTGGTGCCCTACCCTGTAGTATCTGGATCACTGTAGTCTGCTCTTGCCTGTAGTTTTATTTACTACAATCTAGCTTTTTTGACATCTCAAAGCTGCCTGCTTTGAGATGTCTAATATCCTAATCCAATGATATGTGCTTTTTCCACACTGACGTGATTGCTGGCTGCATCAGCATCACTGCTGTGATGTTAACAGATTTCATGAAAGATTGTCTCCAATTGTGGTTCTATATAACAGATCCAACTTATGTGACATTATGAATGTGCCAGTTGCCTGCAATTGAGCAGTTTTAGAATTCAAGCTATGTATCCTCAATTCCCATTCTTAATTCAATGACATTATAGAAAGTCCACTGGCAACATTTTAGTAGGGAAAATCTTTAAAAACATGTAGTGATCATTGTGGCTGGAAGCAGAAGTTGATGGCTTGACGACCAGAATTCCTGTCAGAAGGGTCTTTTCAGAACGTTGACATATGGACTAAACACAGGTACCTGCTGAGCAGCTGTTTCACACAGAGACAATTTTTTTCCAGATTCCCTGTGGTTTGCACCGAGTCAAAGGCCTAGCGTTGTCCCTTGGCTAACAAGTACATGTAATTTTAAGTTGTTTGCCTCTGTCAATTGCACAGCAAGGAGATCATTTGCTGCGCACATAAAATGTAAACACCTGTGTTCCCTGCAGAAACATGACACCAGACAGCCACACTAGCTATTGTGTGATAACTATGTGAAGACCATCTTCAGTGTTACACATTCACTGTCTAGGCATGGTCTAGGAAAAGGCTATTTATCAGTTAAAACAAGACCATATTCAATTCATAGACTGATACTATTTTTTTGGTCAACCATGACGAGATAACAGAAGTGGAAAATAGGTACTGACGATAGGTTCCGTGATCAATCGTCACCAACGTTAATCAATTAATCAAGTAAACAATTAATCGATTAATCATATATTTTATTTAAACAGCAAAATGTAGCATATGACAGAGAATACAAAATGCTAGTTTTTTTCTTCAACCAAAGCTTTATTCACACTTTTGAGACACAGGCCTATTTTAACAGCATAAAACAATAAGAATTATGTTTTGAAATGAAATGAAAACATTCAGTAGGCCTAACAACGAAAACAATATTCCTTTTGAAATGAGAAGGGCTATCCGACAGCGGAGGCTTGGCAAATTGGGGGGGGAAGAAAAAAAAAAAGAAGAAGAAAGAAATAGCCTACCTCCTAACTTTCGAATCCTAACTCATCCCCTTACTGCTTTTTATTTAAGAATATAAGCATATCCACGTGTTCGGGGGTGAGCCGTGTGCACAACCTGTTTACAGTAAGATAAGCCGCTGAGAACACGCGTTCCGACGGAACTGATGTCCCGGGGATGCATAAATACTGTCGTGCCAAATTTGCAAGTCTAGGGAATCTTCCTAATTATTATCGATAATGGTCTTATGCATTATATTTGTCCTTTGCTCAGCACCTAACTAGATGCACATTTTGGATGCAAAACGTAAGATCCTTCAGCAACCATTAGCATAAGGAAGACGGGTCTCATTTGTTTCCCTGAGGTAGATAAAGTTAACACAATTTGGAACTGAGTTCCCAGATGCTCGTGTGGACGGTGTGCGATTCCCTAGGCGCTGCTGTTAAAACTGAAACCAGCGAGAAAAACTCAAGAGAAATGCAGAAGTAAGGTTAGGCATGCTAACTAAATTCAAGAGACCACGCTATTGTCGGCCGAGGTAATGTTAGGCTATACAAAATATAATAATATAAACAAAAATGTTTTGTCGTTGTAAATATTTTTTTGTGAAATATTGCTAGATATATTTTATAAAATCAACAAAGTTTTAACTGATGTTTCAAAGCAATATCACACTCTCTAGAGTTCGTACTATTGGATAACTCTGCTGTGCTGTGATACATAATGGTTAATTTGATATGCTTGATCAATCAAATTCTTAACGGCGATTAATCGATCATCGATTAATCATTCAAATCCCTAATTTGCAGATAATGACTTACTACATAATGTAAAAGGTTGCAGGTTGATTTGGCAGACTATACCTTACAGCAATATTATGGAGGCTATATAATAAACTAGATCTAATTGAAAACTAAACTGTGTTTGAGTAATTGAATGTCTAAAAGGCATGCACTAAACAAAAATTTAGAAAATTGCATTACAACTGATTTTATTACATGTGCACAACATTCCAATTTGATCTATTTGCTTTGTAGTTGATAAAGTATTAGGCTACAAATTACACATGGGCCTATCTGTATGACCGCACACTTGAAACAAAACCCAATAAATATCAGAAGTGACATCGGCAGACGCCAATGAGAAAATATTGAAATCAGTTTAGAAAGGATCTATCAGTGCACCAATTTAGTTTTGTCAGGTGCTATTGAAGCAGGAAAATATAGAAGGCCATCCTAGGGAGCCTGAGGATGAGATGCAAATATAATGAAGGACAATACTTCCCTTAATAACAATAAAGTTATTGGGAATTGTGGAGGATGAGCCTTCTTCACCCATCTTCAAAATATGTACATTATTGGCTGTGAATTCACTGACTATGTCAAAGTCAAACATGTTTTGATTGGTAATGGATGTTAATTGAGGAAGTGTAGCATGTCTGGTCAAAAGATGTCTTGGCGGATCCTCTGTTTAAATGTACAAATCTACGAAAAGCTGATCTTTAAAATTTAATTTCTTGTGATTGTGAAATTGAGAGTGGGTGTGGAGGCCAGAACCAGTTATTGCATAACCAGTTCCACCTTTCAGTGTAGACTATACGGCTGTTAAGTATGAGAGCCAAAACAATGTACATAGATGCTTGCTGGGTCTGACTACTCCCTTCTCCTGTTTTTATAGGCAGTGCATTGGCCAACATAGTCACATTTGGTGTTAGAAAAATATATTCCTTTCAACTTTTGAGTGACCCATACATATACTTTTGGAAAATGCAATACCATGAATGTGGTTTACCCCCCCACCCCCACCAAAAAGAATATACACACATATATATATTGAATGTTTACATTTAATCAAGTTAATTTTCTAAATTTTACTTTCTAATTTTCAGTTTATACTTTACCTTAAGTATTTTGGACATTTGCCCACTGAAATGCATGTAGACACCTGGCTGCAGTCCACCAGCTGAGCTGCAGCCACTGCACTGGAGAACTGTGCAAACTTTGCAAACACCCAATTGATGAATTTGGTGGACTGTGCAGTGAAAATTGCTGTTGCAGCAATGAGACCGGCCACACTTAACTGTAACTGTTCATTACAGGTTATATTTCTCAAGTTTATAACAAGCCAAAAGTAACCCCATGCAACTACATGCAGCCTTTCTTAGGGACTAAACTTGATTTGGAAAAAGGCCAAAAAGAATGAAGGAACTATTCTCTATGCAACAATGTTATAGCCTAACCACAATCATCAACGTTTTGTAAATGTTTTTGTAAATTTGAAATTTGGTTATCGCTGTGCATTGCTGTTTTTGCTGACACTGTCAAGCAAATAAAATGTCGGTTGTGTGGGCCCATTGCAAGAGGTCGGAGAAAGACAACCGGTTTGCTATTTGTAACAAATGCTCCAGTGAGATTTCAAGAGGAGGCAACTCCAGCAAGAATTTTAATACATCAAATCTGATCATCCATTTACAAGTAAGATGTGTAGCACAGTACAACAAGTATGTGAAAGAATGTTACAATAAAAGCTGTTCCATACATTTGTATGATTTAATTTGTGCTTACTAAAAAGTATAATGTATAAAAAAAAATTGCCAGGGCACAAATAGGACAATAAATAACAAATTATCTGTATCAGTATCGGCCGATTGTTTTATTTGAATTATCCGTATCGGTCCAGAATTCTCATATCGGTGCATCCCTAGTTAAGACTACTGGATTCAGAAAAATATATTTTTCCCACATTCTCACTTGTCCAACAGCCCACAACTATGATTATGCATTCCAATTCCATTGAGGAAGAAGTAATTAGACATATAAATAATTCCTTACCCTTAAACTGCATCTCCCACTCTCGGACGCTCTCCATCTGTACAGCATTCAGATCGGACAGATCATCGTACTCATCCCGTAGTGCGTCTTTCTCTAGGCAAAACGTTGCCAGGCCCCTCGATGCGTCCCTGCCGGCGAAAATCCCATATGGTCCATCTGCAGATGGGGAAGTGGGGTCTTCATTAGGGACAGTGATGAAAGTGGTCAGGCTGATGAAACTTTGACTGACGTGTTGGCGGTGTTCACAGTGAGGTTTTACAGACGAAAATTCATTAATTAATTAATCCAAGAAGCAGGCCCTGGAAGTCTAAAAATGAGGTTTTATCAAAATAAGGTCTTCCTTTATTTATTTATCTTACTTTATAATTAATTGAGCTTACTTAAAAAAAAAAAAAAAGGCCTATTTTGTGTGCCACGTACTAAGTATGACACTGAATCTATTAGCTGAAAATGAAACAGTGGCAGGTAGTGTGGCTTAAAGCTGTGGTGACACTGCTTGGTGAGGATAAGTTGTACTACGGTGCACTAGAAAAATGTAAATAAGGTAGGACAACATAACAAACATGTTAAATCACTGTGTTTGTCTCTATGCAACCATCATTCAAGCCAAACTTTAAATTAATCTTTGGACAACTTGCAAGTGTTGGCAAAGACAACACAATAACTTTTCTAGTTGGATTTAGCCATGCAAAGCCATGTGAAATATGTGTTTAGCAGTCTCTATGGTTTACCATTCTGTTGGTAGGCTACACGTGGTACTTTGTTTACTTGGCGCACAAACCGTCTATTCAGGTCGACACAAGCGGCACATGCCCTTTTGTGTGCCGGATTTAAATGGAGTGGACACCACGCCCGAGCGGGTTTTGGAACGGATCCAATAATAAGCTAGCGAGATGACTGACTGCTAGTAAAGCATGCTAGTGCTAGTCAGCTAAAATCTTGTCAACAAAATTGAATCGTGTATCATTTAAGTGAGTTAAATAATCATTGTGGCTATAGCTGTGTAACCACAAGCCTTAAATTCTTTATTCTATTTGTTATCCTACCTCTTGGGTTTTCACACAGTCGTCCACTGCAATCGCTGGTCAAGCTTCGTCCCTGCTTGTTGAGCGAATGTTAGATAGTGTAACATTAGAATCAGTGACCGTGAAAAAGACGTGGACAAAGTGTTTTTCATATGACAAATTTCAATTTTGTCGTGTTTTTTGCTACGGATGTGATCTTCCAAAGCCTTAAATCCTCTGGAGCCATAGCTTTCAATATCTGAACAATACATGCAGAGTATTTTGCCAGGAATATCAACTTTTCTAGAACATTCACCCACTGTCACTTCAGTAGTGACTGACTGAAACAGAGGGTTTTTTTCCCAGTCAGTAACGGAATCTTTTTTTTTTTTTTTTTTACTCCGCTTTCAGAAAATGTTAACCTCGAACGATCGTTTTTCTCAATCACTTTTGCCATTCTTCCTTAGCGGTCATTTCACCGTTTCTAGAGGCTTTAGCTAGCTAGCATGCCCATGACTTACAGTGACAGTGACTACACTACTGTCAACCTGATTGACCTATCATTAAGTGTAGCAATTGACAACAAATGAAAACCAATGAGGCTTATTGTGGGTCATCACAATCGCTGTTTTTCTGTGGAGAACAAATGCTTTTCAAACTCGTTTCAAACAAGTTAATGACAGAGCTCATTGCAGATACACCCATTATGAGTGTCATGAAACCTCACCCTCCCAATACTAGTGAAGACATGTGGCTAAGCCTGTGTAACTGGAAGACTAGGATTCAAGTGTGTCACACCTGGCATTACACACCCCACCAATCAAGCTTACTGCATGATCATATTAAAATCACAACAGGGAAACTGGATGTTTTTGGATATGAAACAAACAATGCATATTTGAAAATACTTTCCTAAAATAAATTAGTGGTTAAATACAGGTTATGTGCTGGTAAGTGAAGATGTCATAAATCAACGACTGGGATGTACACCAAATAAATGAATCCATTGGTAACTGGCATAATGTACAGGCACTCAACAGCAATTTCATACAAGTACGTATGGGACAAGAAGAGCCACATAAGTATGTATGGGACGTTAGCATGCCTTGCTTGACTACAAGCTGCTGACAATATAACAGTACAGATCTTTTTGATATTTTGTGGAAGAACTGTTTAAGTTCCCTGCAGTTCAGCAGGACCTAACAAAGTTAACAGTACAGTCCGTGAAAGGGCTAACTTCCTATCTGTCTGACCATTTTTAAATAAACATTAATTCTCACCAATATTCAGAACAAAATTCTTCTTTCTGATTATGTTTTGGTATTTTCTTTGTAAATTATCAGGGATGTGCAGGACACTTTCCCATTTTTACTTACGTGCAAGTATTTAAAATATGTATTTGACCCTAGTCAGCTTAGTATACATTTCTTTGCCACTTTGGAGGTGAAGACAGAGCATTAAAACAACCTGAAGGACTCATTTTCTCCAAGCTGAGAAAGACTGTCTAGTGATAACACCTGTGCAATGGGAACATGATGTCAAGTATACAACATTGTATTGTTAATGAAAATGATTGTGCTTCATGTTTCTGCCCAGAGAAATGAAGCAAGTCCAGTCAAATGACTCTTTGTTGTCCCATGTTGGGAAATTAATTTTTCCAGCATTGGACAACAAAAGGTTCAATTTTGAGTGGCGATAAGGGATCTTGGAGACAAACTGCAGTGTGCATTGCTGGAAATGCAGCAAGCATGAGTCTGCTTACACATGTTAGTCTGAGATCAGAATGCTCCCAGGTGGGAATTTATTACCCTGGGCCTGATCACAGCTGGATTGAGAAGTCACTGTTTTGGGACCGTTTTAAAAAATATGTGTTTGACAAGTGCTTAGGTTTCACCACGTTCACACTTTTCCTTAACCCACCTCTGATATTTAACTGAACCTCCCCATTAGGTGAAAGGAAACTGATACAACGCTATTGAGGCTTAAATGTAACCCTTGCTGCAGCCCTCAGAGAGAGAGCCCTGTTTGCAGACATCTGGAAGCAGGCTCCCCCAAGTGGCTAGGTCCGTAGATTGCTACGAGCGCAGGCCGAGCCCCTGCTACGTAATCAGCCATGACCGGTCCTCAGCGGCGAGAGACAAGTGGCCTCATCCAGCCAGAGGTTGTGTGTTTAAGTCAGCCAGGTTTTCTTGAGACAGGCGACAAGTAATGATCAGTGAGTGACAAGCCTCTCCACCAATCAGTGCTAACTATCTCCTGTAGTATTGTGTGTACTCTAGTGTGTAAAAGCCACTCGCATGCAGGTGAGTGCATCGGTGCTCCTGGTGTGCAGGTGTGGGTGGCACAGTGGCACAGTCATATTAGCGGATTCTAAATTGGGAAGAGGAAAAAAGAGTTATGACTTGATGGCCAAAATTAGAAAAGAGCACGGCCCATCAAGGCTAAAGGACATGCTTGACAGCTCAGAAGTAGTGAAATTTGAGAAGTGGATTGAAAGCACTGGGAAACATCCTCTCAACCCTAACCACATGGGCAGACCTTGGAGAAAGGACTGCATGCCTTTCGTGCCTGCACCCACTGGAAAAATCTGTTCACCTGAACTCAGGTACTTGCCCCAGTTCCCTTAACAGACAGCTTTAGAGAGCGTAGTATGAGAATGCCAAATAGTACACTGTGCTTTTCACCAAACCTGCAGCCTACTATGCAATTTACACAGAAAGGGGTACAACAGGAAATTTAGTTGCCATTTGGCATTATTGCAAATCTTGGCATGCACTTACGGAAACTAGCACCGGAGCTTACTGCTCACTTTTTTTTTCTTGTGTCAATTTTGAGGGGAATTAAAAATAATAATTTCAGTTTCAATAATAGCTTTGCAGTAGTATGTTATAAATTACATTATTAGCTTGAATGGAGGGATGAAGGGATAGATGGATGGATAGATAGAGGATGTAGGTTATACTTGTGTATAGAGATAGAATACTGTACAAAGCTAAATATTCTAATTCAAAATATTGTAATAGCTATACAATTGTAAGGCTTATACATATAGTATTTGCTTTTGTAAAAGTATTGTATTTTGAAGTATTATAATAGTCATGCAATATTAAGGTTTTAATGGCATCAGCTTGGATGGAGGGATGAAGGGAGGAATGGATGACAGATGGGGAGAAAAAGGACAGAGTTGCTTTTTGGTTATACATGTGTATAGAGATTTACAGTATATGGCCTTGTAACGTATTGTAATTCAGACTATTATAATATTTTTTTTCTTTATTGGCATTACATATTTTACAATACATACCGCAAAAGCTTTAACAATTATACGGAAATGACAGTTAAAAGACAGTCACTAGGCCAGATAGATTATCTAAATTGGAAACACTGTCATCGGCTGGCTAAAACAACAGTCGGCAAAGATTGGCACTTTGCAATGAAAGTCTAATGTATCAACATTATTTGGCTTGGATGAGGGAAGAGTGCTCATGAATCTGTATGCAAGATAAGGTATTTTGGTGAGCTAACAATCTATTTGCAGCTTTCTAGCTAGTAAACAGTCAGATAGCTAGATAATCAATATTTAAGGCTTTAAAACAAATGATCATGGTTGGTTAAGGTTGTCTTCTTTGTAAGCTAACTAGCTAATATTAGCTGGTTAAGCTGGCACGGTAAGCTGTTAATGGAGTTTGCATTATGACGTCAGCCAGCGGCAGCTTTTTCTACAAAAAAAGGCATTTTTTGGTTCTGTGAAAGAATGTCACAATAAAAGTGTCATTTTTGTTTTGTGCTCATTGAAAAGTATAATGAAGGGCAGAATTATTAATATTTTTTTGCCAGGGCACAAATAGGACAATAAAGAACAAAATATTGCTATCGGCCAATTGTGTTATTTGAATAATCGGTATCCATCCAGAATTTTCATATCAGTACATCCCTAATTTCCAACATTCCAACCATACAATTTCAAAACATTGGGCCTTCGGAAGCCAACTTAATGATAGAAATATGTTAGACGAGTTCAAATGGATGCCTGAAATTAAACAGTGAAGTTTGGAATACATTTAGGCTATTTTGTAGATTAGTTTATTCCATGTCCATGCTGGAAGTTTCTTCCGAATTAGTCTGATGCAAGAACCATGGGAAATTTAAGAAATGGACCTTAACGGAGATTGAAGTAGTAGACTTATGGAACACATACAGTGGAACCTCGGCCCGCGAACGCCCCTACTCACGAACAAATCGGACTATGAACACACTTTCCGAACAAATTTTCACTCGGCCCGCGAACAAGCCCTCGGTGCACGAACGCACAAACACACAAACTCGCGGGCTTCTCGCCGTAGCGCGTCGTGGATAGCGTCAGTTGTGCTTAGTACTCAGCGTTGTTTCGTCGTCGTTGTGTTCTCCTTTGATACACGTTATTTTTGTGCTATTTCCATAAAATTTGCCCTCATTATGGCTCCCAAGAAAGTGAAAAGTGCTACTGATAGTGGTGTTAAGAAGCCTAAGCGTATTACAGTAGAAACGAAGAAGGAAATAATAGCTAAACGTGAGAGTGGTGTTCGTGTTATAAACAATGTTTTATTTTAGTATTAATGTATTTTTCTATAATTAAGGTTATCTTTAATTCCTTTCTATATTTTTGCCACACATAAACCCATAAAAAAGTTTTAAAAAAGTGTTTCTGGGGCTGGAGAACGGATTAATTGGATTTACATTAATTTCAATGGGAAAAAAATTATTTCGGTTCGCGAACATTTCGGTTCCCGAACGGAGTCAACGAACGAATTAAGTTTGTGGGCCGAGGTGCCACTGTACATGCTTAAATAGTACACAATGTACCCATTAAGCAGTGTCAAATATTGAGCAAATTTTGAAAAGTAATGTTCGTTTAAATGAAGTACAGAAACATTAGATGAAACTTTAGTCCTTAATTTTCAGCACACTTCACTGACAAAACTACTGAACCAGACATACATTTTGGTGTGACTGTTTTAAAAGATGCATAACTTGACATAGCCCTCCCTTTTAAAGCTTATTATCTGTATTTATTAATGTGTGGTTGTGGCCGTGGCCATGGTCTGTTTGAATCCTCAGCAACCATCCCACTGACCTGCCACGTACAATACAGTACCATTTTGAAAAGCAGTGTGTGTGTGTGTGTGTGTGTGTGTTGGAAAGCACTGTCATGGGACTTAGAAAGGATGACACCCCCTGACAAACCATATATAGCAACACATTCTTGGTATAATAAAGAATGCAGCACATACAAGAAAACTCTTCATAGAACTCATCTTTCTAAACAAACTATGTCGTGGAGCTCAGACAGTTGCCCACACAGCCCCAATAACACTGACATCTGTTTTAACCCCTAATGTCTACTTGACATGGTGGATGAGATCCCTCAGATTTCTCCCCGGACCCAGAGATGAGAAAGCAGCCACCGGTTCGAACAACATTATTAACCAATGTACAAACAGGGAGAGCCGTTCAAGGCCAAACCAAAAACGCTCTGAATACTTCACATCTCCCACTGATAATTATAGGAACACTGGGAGATCCACCCCCAACCCCCTCTCCCTTGCTGTGCCACCCACCTGTGTATGGCATGATGAATGCATTTGTATACATCTCATTGATGTGCTCATGGTCACCCCGCTACCGGGCCTGTGATCATCTCAGTTCGACCAATGTGGTACACTCAGGGCAGATAAAACCCTGCCCTTTAATTGTTAATTTGATATTCTTGATTGATCAAATTTTTACGGCGATTAATCGATCATCGAGCAATCATTTACATCCTTAGTTTTCAAAGTATTAAAAAGATATTGATCAGGTCTATGCTATCCTCACTGAAGTCTGTATCATCCTGAGATGTACATGGCTCTAGAGGCCTGCAGCCTAATCAGATGCAAAGAAGTCAGGTAGTGTGATATACTATTTGCATGCAATTCATGTGTGTGTGGGTGATTCGTTTGGAATGTGCTAGGGTGCAGGTATCATACAGGTGTAAAGATCAGTGGAAACAGACAGAACAAGAACCAAATCATCTGAGGTAGATGGCGTCCCATACATATCCCAATAAATGTTTGTGAACTCCAGCTCACCACTTCACTACCTGTGAACAGTTTCAGGTCAAAGATCAATGAAACATTATCCTGGATTCTTGGCCTCTGCACCCCCTTTAGCCCACTCTCTGCCCACTTGGAGACTTCTTTACAATAATTCAATGACCCCCTGCCAAAACCTAAAACAAGCCTCACACTTCTTACCCTGACATATACAAAATAATATTATTAACCTGAAGACATAAAATTACAGCCTTACTGACAGCACACTCAAACGTGTCATTAAATCACACCAAGAAACATGGACCCCCTTTCTTCATGACATAGGTCAAGTAATGCCCATTTGAATTTCCCTGCTTTTTTCGCGTTGTCACCTCTCAGTCACTTATAGCCCAATTGTATTATCTGGAATATATGTACAGTAGAATAAGAAATGAACCAAAACATTTGCAAGAAAACAAATAAAGCAGACTGTGCCTCATTCAACAGCACATTTTCCATTGCTCTAAAGTCAGCAGGCTAATGTATAATCAAAATCGAAGGACGCTATCAATATCATAGTAACCAAGCATGGCATAGCATTCAGGCCAGTCTGAGAAAGAGGGCAGCATTAATGTAATTTTGCTATTGACAGCCCCTAAATTAGCTAGCTAATTGAAGTACCCTCTTGATTTACAAACACCAAAATTATGAGTCTACTCTTCTAAAACCCTATTTGAAAACATGTTATCTTACCTATGGCTTCATGTCGCAAAGACCTTTGAGAACAGGAAAGTCCAGCCACAGAGGAACATGCTATTCACCTAACAAGCCTAATCCTGGGAGAATCCCTGGCATTCAAAAATAGATGGAGTTGGGGCTGTAAATAACCAACAAAAATGTTTTATTCCTTGGAATGTTTGAACCAAATGTGGTGTATAGGAGGGCAATATCTTTTCCCAAAATTGTAAACCCCATTTGTAACAGTAACCATCACATCACTGCAACATCCTCTGTCAATACAGGGGGCGCACACCAGCACATTCTCCAGGAAATAGTGTACCAGATGCTGCTGCTTTTCCTTCAGATATCCACCAGCTGTGCTGCACAGTAACTGTGCTGAAAGACTAATTTCTGCAGGCAGATCGGCCAGATGAGTCACTAGCGAGGCAGGGAATATCCTGCAAAGTGAATCCCTCCCTCCCTGGGCAAAGCTATGGTTGATTATGCTTTGCCATACAGAACACCACGCCAATTTCAAGAAATTGGTTCACTTTGTAAAATTACTGAAATATTTTGCCAATGTTACATTTACTTGCATTCCTAGCTCTTCTACCAAAACAGTTAACAGACCATTACTTTACTTTACATACTGTTGGGGAAGTTAGACCAAGTCCACGGCAAGCTAGAGACGACCTCACAACCTTTTGTTAGTGACCCAACACTGGAGTAGGTATGGGATCACAGTATAAAATGTAGAGGTTATGATATCCTTCCAAAAAGTACAACAGCTACTCAGTTTCATAACAGTACATAATTCTTAAAATATATTATTTTACAAATACCTTTTAATGAAATTGAATTCTTTGCTTTGAACAAAAATTTATTTCCACAGTGTATTCAAAAATTCTGCAGAGAAACGTTGTGGAGAAAAAGTCCTAAATCTAGACTAGGGAATGTAATGGTAGATCGGTATCACTACATACCATGGTCATAGTATTTCTTTTTTTTAACTATGTTGCAAACTGTAACAATGTTCCTCTTAATAGTCACGGTGTAAACAGATTACTTTTGTAGCTGAAACTGTGTTGGTTGTCAGAAGTTATAAATGTTCTAAGCCCATCTAATGAAAGGCTTATTTTAACTTAAATTCCCTACGTGTCTGCCATGGCAATTTTTGGCAAGGTTATCATACCGTCAAAATGTAATACTCGACATCCCTAGCAGACAACAGGATTTATATAAAATGTATGCACGAATTCTATTAAACGTAACGTTACTTTCAAGTTACAAGTTGCATACGTTATTCCACAAGATTGCACATACATATTTCTATAAATTATTTATTCATGCATATAGGACGGTACACTGAGGCAACAAACTATGTTGGAAGTTGGTTGCATCAATGTACCGTCCTGTACCATTAGAATGGTGATTTATTTTGTATTTTTGTAGATCACGTGGCTTAGTTCTGAATGTTAATTGATCACTTACAGGAAAAACTTCTGCAAGAGAGCAGAAACCCACCTCTTCAGACTCCACTACCACTGATTCTGTACATGAACTAATTGTCATCACCACTGTTTAAACGTTTAATACTGTATGTCGTATTTATGTTTAATACTGTATTAAAGTAAATAAATACTTTTTTTTTCAAAAAAGTACGTAAGGGTTTTAAGAGTAAACTTTCCCTCTCTATGCTACAGGTACGGTATGCAGTTGCCAACAATGTCTATTGCTGTATTACTACACTGATCTCTTGCGCGAAAAATGATTGATTTTACCATGTATAAATGCACATCTTGGAAGTCGCTCTCGATAAGAGCGTCTGCTAAATGCCAAATGTAAATGTAAAAACTAATCTTCCCGCCCTGAAGATGCCAAACATTACTTTGTGCAAAAATGTCACGTGATTGGCTTAAACCGCATGGAATCTTTAAGAACACGGCGAACCCACTGCCGTTAGCCATTTACGTTTTGTAGGCGCCAGAACTGAACCAAACCAACAACAATACAGCTAACGTATCCAGACTATCTAGGTTACCAACCAAACCAACAAAAACTAAAAGTTGCCCAGTGTGGAGCAACGTTCGCAAACAAATAGTGTCGCAAGCAATTTTCAAGCCTCGTTTGTGGATTAGAACAAAGACAGCTAACGTAATGTTAGTGCTGCAGGCGCCAAACAAGAATGGGTTTTCATTAATAGCGTTACACAAGTTTGATGTGACTACATCGCTTGCTAGGTAATTGTGAAGTGAACGTCATGGATATCGAATTACAAAGCCAAGATTTATGATACTAAATTAGCGAATTTGCGTTCTAGTTGATTATTAGCTATATTGATTATTATATTGGCATGCTGCAATGCAGGTGAAAGGTTTTGCTGACACTTCTATATTAGCAAATAACTTCGCAAATTCCAAGACACATGGACACACAAAATACATCTCAATAAACACTAAGCTATGCTAACTAGCTAGGCTCATTGAAAACCACAATACATTGCATTTGGCTAGCAAGCTAACCATATGTAGCTAGCTTATTGTTAGTAATACTTCGTAATTACAGTAAGCGATACAAGTTAGTACCAGCTACATAGCTAGGGCTGGCTCAGTTACAATTATAACGGAGTGATTTATCCAACTGATTTTACAAATTACATACAAGTTCGCTAGCTAACGTTAAACCTTTCGGAAAATATCATCCAGTGCAAGTTAAATGAGCTAGCAAGCTAGTAGTATAGGTAACGAACTTTATGTGGACTACGGTTTGAATATAACTGTCATTTAACTGTCTGGCTAGCCATATTTCGTTTATTATATCCCGAATGCTGTCACAATTAAATGAGCTAACGCTCTACCTATCGGGAATAGTGAGCATGCCAGTTTAGCAGGCTAGCTATTTTGTACACGTAGCTAGCTACTACTAGTTAAGATGAAACTAGCCAACGAGCCAAGTTAGCGATTCGGTTTGTGTGTCGCTAGCTTGTTAGCATGGTCGATCTCATGATGATTAGTGTGGTCTTACCGCGTCCATAAAACTTTTTGCCACTGGTCACATCGAAGACTTTCATATTAACTGCCATCAAGATCCGGGGGTTTTGAACACCATCGTATTCCCCCAGTTGCTCCAGAGTGAAATCACGTCTTCTCATCTTAGGCAGAGACGAGGCCTGGCTTCCCTGGGCCGCGTCCGAACCGATCCGTCTTCCCCATCGCCGGTAAATCCCATAGCAGAGAGCCAGCACTAGGATTAAAACACTGACATTCAACAACATCCCGCTTAGACCAAGACCCGATTCAGTTTCCTCTGTTGTCCCCTGCCCGTTGCTAGTGTCACCTGCTCCACTCCTTCCATCCCCATCGTCCGCCATACTGCACGTTAGCGCCTACCCATTCCCCTCACCCGCCCACTTGCGATGTAAATCAAATTTGATTGGACTGCGTCGTTGTTTTATTTTGGGAGTTGTAGTCCTTCCACAGACTCCACCCCCCCAGTACATACAGTGCATACAGTACATATGACTTCACTTGTATACAACGATTGAGCTACATTCTTATTGTACAGGGATATATTGAGTTATGCACTGTTTCCACCAATCAGATACATACATTTGGACTTCATTTTAAACCGGGGTTCTGATTATATTTATTTATTTATTTTTCTCATTCAACTTATTTCTGTAAGCCCGAATTCAGGCCAAGCAACCTTACAATTATAAGGACAATGTATTTTTCACGTTTCATAAAACGGGAGTAATAACTGTACTATTCAAATACATTGCTCATACTTTTCAAATTAAAAATGACATTAAAATTGTGGATTGATCTAATTGCAGAAAACAACTTACTGTCAAACTCTCAGTACAAGCCAGTACAGCATAACATTTTGCAAAGAAAATACTTTCATGTGCTGAGTGACCGTCAGACAGAAGGCTGCCCGATAAAAATGGTCTCCATTGACACATTTTGATATCAGACTTTTACAAAGCACATTGCATATCGTACTGTATTATAGAATGTAGCAAACAGCCCACTTAGCTAAGCTGCATATCTCGACCTGACACAAAAACCTGCGTTTTTCACAGCCTCTCGTATCTTTTTACTTCTTCATATCACTGTCTTTTTACACTTCAAGGACACATTTTAACACTAGTAAATCATTTCCTACAGTGTATATGCCACTAGATGCAGTGCATGCAATATACTGTAATACTGAATATTTCAAATGTGCTGTTGTTTGTTGGAAAGTTCCAACATAATATTTTGGCATACCTATAGTGAGCAAGCAACATGGACTGCTACGGAATACAAATACAAATACAAAAATTGCTTTTTTGGCCATGCTTGCTATCAATTCAATTTATTTGGCATGAGTAGGCTTGTGATGTACAGTCTAACACACTCTCACACTACATATGTGACACATCCCAGTTTTTTGGGGGACAAAATTACATGCTCCAGTGAACATATAGATTAGTAGCTCCTGCAAACTAGGGGGGCAGCATAAATACATGAATAAATGGTAAGTTGCTTTATTATGTATTATTATATCACATTAAAACGTTTTGATGGGTGATCTAACATTCCAAAATGTTGACAACCTTTCACCTTTAAATATTCAAAACTCAACATTTTGTGAACCTGGTGGACAGAGAAGAGGCGAGACTGTGAGAAGAAAAATGCATACTTAGCAGAGGAGAGTTTAGAGGAAAAGGAAGCTAGGAGAGTGTGGAATGCAGGTCAACAGGGGATTTGGATTCTCTCCATTTCCTTTCTGCCAATAAAATGTAAATAGTTCACTATATTATTAAGAAGCTTGAATTCAATCACATATTAGCATGTTAGCTGGCAACTTTGTTTCAGTAGCTGCATAGTGCAGTTTGCCATCTAATTCTGTTAGCTATACAACATTCCAGAAATATTTTATTTATTTGGTGGGATATTTCAATGCACAACACAACATTCAGTATTGAAATTATATCATATCCCACTGTAGAGGATGTCAACAAATAGATTTACACATGATTATTTGAAAAATGCATAAAAAATGAAGTATACAATTCTTATAACAATTAGCTGCAGTAATAAATATCAATATTTTATTCTCAAAGTATGTTGCTAAATTTCCATTAAATATGCTTGACGGCACAGGGGCAAATTTGCAGAAAGAGGAACAGGAAGTTGCATTCTCACCTCTTGTATGCTGTTATAATTTCTAACTGTTGCACTACCCATTACATACTGTGCTAAATTGTGATTTCTCATAAATGTGAATGTTGATTGTCAGTAATGTGTATAATCTCATCTCCCTAAGCAAACTGAGCCTCAAGCACACCTGCAGCCTGGCTCACTGCTACTAAGAGATTACCATGAACTTCACTTATCGTGCATCACTGGACTGCCTGGGCCATTGTTTGATAGGAGAATACAAAACATCCCTCCCCTGGTCACTGCTGAATGGGAAGATCCCATAACCCACTATACCCCCCTGATGACCATCCCATCCCATGGGCCACCATTCTCTGAGTTTATGTAGTAAACAGTGATATTTTCATTTACAGTCTTTTTTGTTTTATTTATTATTTAGTAGTTTGATTCAGTTTTCCAAAAACATCTCTAGACCATCTTTACCTGGGTTTAGGGTTTTCCGTTTTTTTATTCCCTCTGGAAAACATATTCTGTCCAGTGCTTTGTGACAGTGCAATTGTACAAATGGAGGATAACAAATACATTTTCATTGACTGATTGTAAAATAAATACCCTCGTCACATAGTTATGCATATGTTTGTTTCAAAAACAATATTTTCTTAAACTTTCCTATATTTTGGTATAATGTTAGTTGGTTAAGTCACTCATTGGTGTCACAGAATAAACTCAACAATGTTGTTAGGCTGCATTTAAAGAGATTCTGCAAATTGTCTATTATATATCAATTGTCTGTCTTTATCATTGCGTAATAAAATATGTTCAGAATGTTGTTATCAGTTATTGGACATATACAGTTAAATGTGTGGTCACTCAATCACACAATCGCTGAACTAGGTGTATCAAATTATTGAATTGCCAGTGTTAACAACGGAGGCGCTCCTCGAACAACTGAGGCGCTGCCCTGAAACCAAGGAAGTGGGGCCGTAGGGGTGGTGTACGGTTAAGGAACAAACAGCGGCGCTTTAACCCGTATTTACCCTCTGTCATAATGGGTACCGTCCTCTCCCTGGCCAATAAAGTGGATGAGCTCGCAACTAGTGATGGGACGAGCGACACTGGTGCGTCAGCACTGTGCCGAGAGCTCAAGAGTGAAACCCCGTATTGGTGCGTGTATTGCTTTAAGAAAGAATCACGTGACCGATACAGGAACTGTATCGTTTGGATGTGCCGCGCCAAAGTGTGTTTATAAGGAAACAAACTGTATCAACATGTCGTGGGTTTGTTGGATGGAGTTTTGCAGTTGCGTGATTATGGATCGTTCAAATAAGTTTTCCCCAGTGTGGAATAATTTTGATCTTGTGACGCCAAACAAGGTAAATCTTTTTCTCCTTTGAGAGAACAGGTTTACTGTTAGTTTTTCAATTATATACTATATGTTTTTTACGGTGGCGCATTGCATTCACTTTATCAATAATTATCAATTTATTCCATAATAGAAGTCCAACGCTACCTGGCAGAAAGCAACACACCCAGAACACAAGACCCATTACAATATTGGAAAAATAACCAGAAAACATATCCACACCTTTATCAACTCGCACTTAAATCTCTATGCTCACCATCTTCATCTGTACCCTGTGAAAGAGTCTTTTCTAAGGCAGGGGAACTGGTGTCTAAGAGGAGAAATCGCCTTGGAGCAAAGACACTACAAAAACTTTTGTTCCTCAATAAAAATGCATAAACAAATCACTTTTTAGTCTTTTATTTCATATGATTTAACAGTTAAGTTAACAAAATTGTGTACATAAGTTAAAAATTGTAACTCTGAATTGTAACTCAAATTTGCTATATTTTACATACCAACTCAGTTTAGCATTTACACAAACAAGGAATTTCTTTACCTGCAATGATTTTATAACTACTGCAGGGGTCACTATTGGGTGACCAACACAGTATCAATACAGTGCCGACACAGTTTGTGTAGTGTGTCAATACACTCCTTGAGGTATCATCATCCCATCACTACTCGCAACGTATCTAAAGCACAATCGCTCATTTCCCCAATGTAGTTTATTATGCTTCACTGAGAGCTGGCTACATGAAGAAACATCATACATGGATATGGACGACTTTTCGCTATTCAGGATGGACAGAGAGCCTGCCAAATCCGGAAATAAATCAGGAGGTGGATTATGTCTCTACGTCAACGAAACAATGGTGTCATCCCGATCATGTTACCGAGAAAAGCAGGCTGTGTACTCCGGACGCTGAACTACTCGCGGTGAGTTGCCGGCCGTACTAGTATATTCCCAGGGAGTTCTCACATGTGATCAATATTGTTTGTACATCCCGCCGTCTGCCAATGCGAAGACGGCTACTGAGACTATATCGAAAATAACCCATGAACTGCAACGAAACTCGCCTGATGCACTCGTACTAATAAACGGGGATTTTCATCACTGCACATTAGCGTCGGCTCTCCCCTCATTCAAGCAGTTTGTCTCCTGCCCAACAAGGAATGATAAAACGATTGATTTATTCTACGCTAATGTTAAGGACAGCTACACCGCATCTGCTCTCCCCCAGTTGGGTAATTCGGATCATAATCTGGTGCACTTGATTCCTAAATACCTCCCTCTTGTTCGCCGGCAACCTTGTCAACAAAGACTGTGCGCGTATGGTCTGAGGAGGCCTGTGAAGAACTGAAAGGGTGTTTTGAATGCACGGATTGGTCCGTTTTCACTGACATGAATGATGACATTGATGAACTAACTCTCTGTTTGCATTACTGACAATATTCATTTCTGTGTGGACAATGTTATACCATGTAAAACTGTTAAATGTTTCTCTAATAACAAACCATGGATAACTAAAGACATCAAAGAAGCTATTAACCAAAAGAAAATGACTTTTTTAAGTGGCGATAAAGATAGTCTTAAGGTGGCACAAAAAGAGCTCAAAAGAAAGATACGGGCTGGTAAAAATGATTACAAACATAAGGTTGAGGGCCAGTTACAGGACAGTAACATTAAAGGCTTGTGGGATGGCATTAAATTGATAACTGGCTATGGTACCTCCAACATGAGTGCACCTGGGTCCCTAAATTCCAATGAGGCTAATTTATTTTTTAGCAGATTTGACCAGCATCTGCCCAGTCTCTGCAACTCTAACACATCCAAACCCATCATGTTGTGTGTTGATGAGGTTCAGACCCAATTAAGATGCATCAAAGTCAACAAATCTGCAGGCCCAGATGGTGTCAAACCACAGGTTCTTAAGGTCTGTGCTGACCAGCTTTGTGGAATCCTACACCAGCTCTTTTCACTTTCACTCTCCATCTCTAAGATCCCCCAGGCATGGAAAACCTCTTGCATTATCTCTATCTCTGAGAAAGCTAGGGCAAAACCTATCAAAGATTTTAGGCCTATTGCCCTAACTTCACAGATCATGAAGTGTTTTGAAAGAGTTGTCCTGCAACACTTAAGCATGCAGGTCTGTCATTTTCAGGACCCCTTACAATTTGCCTACCGAAAAAATGTTGGAGTGGACGACAGCAAGGTACAGTTTTATCCCCATTTTTATTCACCCTCTATACCTCTGACTGTCGGCATGCCCAGGCCTCATGTCACCTCCACACATTTTCTGATGATTCAGCCATAGTGAACACAGACAAAAGCTACAGGTATGAAGTCAACCAGTTTGTTAACTGGTGTGATGATAATTTCCTTGACCTAAATATTACCAAAACAAAGGAGTTGGTCATCGATTTTAGAAAGAAAAAAAGGGTTGAAGTTGCCCCCGTCTCAGTCAAAGGCCACCCAGTCGAAATAGTCACCTCCTACAAATACCTGGGTATCCACATTGATGCAAAACTAGACTGGAAGGAGAACACCAATGCCATTTTTTTAAAAGCCCAGTCTAGACTTTTCTTCCTGCGTAAACTCAGATCTTTTAATGTCAGCAGCAAACTCCTCAATATCCTTTATCAGAGCATTTTAGCTAGTGTTTTATTTTATGCAGTGGCTTGCTGGGGTGGCAGCATTACCTCAGAAGATAGGAACAGGCTGAATAAACTAATCAAAAAGGCTGGTTCCATTATTGGTATCCACCCTGACTCTTTGGAGATTGTCACAGAGCAACGTACAAAGAAAAAACTACGCTCCATACTGCAGTACGAAGGTCATCACCTGCACGGGTCTTTTAAAAGCCTGAGGAGCACTTTTAGCAGTCGTTTTATACTACCAATGTGTAATACTGAGCATTTTTAGGAACTCCTTTATCCCCACTGCCATAAGGTATTTAAATGAGTCAGCTGTCTAATTGATGAACTGTACTGTATGTAGAGTGATCTTTGTTTTATACTGTACAGTTGTGTGGTAGTGGCTGTCCCCTCTGTTGTTGTTTTTTTTCAATTTAGTTTTAATTAATTAATTAATTAATTAATTAATTTAGTCTTTTATTTTCTCGTTTGTTTGTTTGTCTCTATTTTAAACTGCATGTTCTACGCTGGTGACATTATGAATTTGTCACCAGTATATATATATCTATCTATCCATCTATCTAAACTGAAATAGGTGTCCACCTCAATGTGTGTCGCCAGAGGTCGCTGTTTGGCGATTTCAGTAATTTCCTGACATGTCATCTAAGAGATTCTGGTTGGTGTTTGAGTCTTTTCTCATAGTTAGAACCAGGTCACATTTTTCAATAGCTGTTAAATAATTTCTTACTGAAAATTGTTCCTGTTGTAGTCTTGTATGCCTTTTGTGTAGTGTTGTTACACCATTCAAAATGCTTTGTTGTAACAAAGATAGGGGATACTATGGTTAAGCTGCAGTGCATAAACCCGTTATTACACAAAAAAATGCTAATTTGCAAGTAAAGTGGTGCAAAGAACAGTGGTCTACTCATCAAGTGGATGAGTGCATGTGCAGCGCATGCCAAAAGAAACCTACAGGCCTGAGTGCTTAAATAAATACAAAACTATTGAGTGATCGCCTTCATCCTATGGTGAAGCATTTATATCCTGACGGGAGTAGTCTCTCTCAGGATGACATTTCCCCCACCCACAGGGCACGGGTGGTCCCTGACTATTTAGATGTGCATAAAAACGATGTAAACCATATGCCATGGCCATCTCAGTCACCAGATCTTCACCCAATTGAATGTTTATGGGAGACAACGTTTTCCACCACCAACAACAAAACAGAAAGTGATGGAATTTCTCATGGAATATTTGGTGTTGCATTCTAGAGAGTTCTATAAACTTGTAGAATCTATGCAAAGGTGCATAGAAGCTGTTCTGGTGGCTTGTGGTGGTGGAACGCCCTATTAAGACTCTTTATATTGGTCTATCCTTTATTTTGGCAGTTATCTGTATATCGGAAAGAAATATCAATGTTACGTTATTTTTTTCGTGTAGGCCTAATAGTGTTAATATATTTCATGAATTTCCCCATCCAATTTCACCAGGTTTGTGGTGTAGGGGGCTATATTGATAACACAAGAATAAACTCACAGCATAAACTCAGGCCAGAATCTTGTTCAACATATATTTTCCTGCAAAATCCTCCTTTCATTACCTCTACATGCAGCATTAATTTGGTAGAACCTTGACTCAGGTGCTTGAGTACAAACCTTCTCACATACTACATGATTTGATATTATCAAATTAACCAACTAGGAAAAGTGAAGTATTCACTTAATCAACAGTTGTCAACAAACGCAAAATTATCAATGCTATCCCACTGCAGACTGCGAAGGCTACTAGGAATAGAAAGCTTTAGCCAAGCCTTGACACGACACTGATGGAATTGATGTAGACACAGTATAGGCTTGCAGCATTGCTCGGCTAGCATGTGACAATTTCCGAATTGCATCAAACACTTTATTAACAAACCTGTTGATACTGAATGACTGCTTTTAAATAACCATGTGAAATCACAATTTGTTTGGCTGTGCTGCTGTCTGTGCAGTTTTAGGTGACAATTCATGAAATACATCAAAACCTGTTGTTGCAGACGGATTGCTTTTAAATAACCCCAATAACCCTAAATCAAATCATATATTTTACTGACGATTCCCAAAGTCTTTGGTTTTCTGAACGTATTCACCAATGATTTTATTATTTCAGCGAAAGTGATGCCCTGCACGATGCCCCGGATAGTTTAAGAACATATATAAAATAAAAGAATGTCAGGACTCAATTGTCTACACTTCTCAAATGCATTGCATAAACATACTAATATCCTCACCCCTAATGTACACTAGCCTACACTTCAAAAAGATGTGATATCTCAACAAAAATGTTTTCAATGTCAAAAAACGCAGTTATTCACATGTAAAAAGCAGATACTCTCTCTACATATGTAAAACACAATTCCTAAAGTTGGTCTGCATACCAAATATATATATATATATATATATATATATATATATATATATTCTACATTTGGTCAAGTACCTTGGCCCTGTGTTTCTTCATCTTGCCATCTCAAGAAAATGTTGTCTTTATGTGTGTGATTAATATGTGCAATCTTGTCAAATGTTAGCAGAAAGTCTGTGTAATGAAGGTCTGGTGGAGTGCTTGTAATAATGTTAACTGTTTTCAATATTATTTAAACTCTTATCAAATCTTAAACATTTCTCCTCATATAGCATATACATTATGTTTGTGTAATATGAAAAAAGAAAGTAAGTGCAATTTGCATAGCATCAGTGCTTAATTTGTAACTCGCCCCCACGAAGGAAAATAACTATTTTCCTACCTCTGTGTCGCTGCATTTCTGTCCCTCCCTCTGGTCTAATGGTAACTTTCCAGTGGTGGAGCAACAAAGGTTAAAAAGGAGCGATGATATGGTTGCCGTTTTTAAAGACGCTCATGTTGACGTGCAGATTAGATTCATTTGTGAGAAACCTCTGGAAATTGCTACGGTGTTAACAGCGGTTAAGAGATCCTTCAAGGGCTGTGTAACTTGTTCTCCCAATGTCTCTGTGAACACTCTGAAAGCACGAATTGTTTCTCGGCTGTTAAGTCTGTTAAAATACGCGTTGTTGTCGCACTTTAGATATTTATGAGCCCGGGGCTCTGATTCTGAGTAAGACATTTGCTGGGGTGCAAAATCTGATTCTTGGCATTTGCTGGGGCTGTGCCCCGGCTAGCCCTGGCACAAATTAAGCACTGCATAGCATACATTTACTGTATATTAATTTAGGATCAGTGTTTGTGCATAGTAAAGCTATTAAAATAATAATATGACATCAATTAGCTCCATAGAATATTACAATTATTAGTGTCAATACATGTAGTGCTAACAGGGAAGAGACAAAGAATAACAATTAAATACGTTTCCGTAGTTGTTATAAGTCACCAATAACAATATGGTGTTCTGGATGTTTGGTCCTTTGCTCATAATAGTTTTGGACTAGACTTTTGGTTGTAATGTGTCAACATATCAATCAACATTATAGGAATCAACATCAATCAACATTATAGAAATAAACTCAAACAAATGATTTAATGTACAGTTACAGGTTATGGGATGTTACATAACATTTCAGATGGAGACGAGACAACAAGATGAAGATGAGCAAGGGCCAAGTTACTTGAACGAATGTAGGAAAATATGGGAAGCATTGCATTGAAATAATGCTGATTTAGTTTCTGATAAATATATTGGTGAAAGTTTAGTTGCAACTTGACATCGTTTTGGTATGTATAATTTAATACACAGAGAGGGATACTATTTTAGGAATTCTGTTTTACAGATGTACAGAGTAGCCTATTGCTTGCATATGTGCGTAACTTGTTGTTTCGTTGTTTAAGACGTTTTAGTTGAGATGAGATTTGTTGAGATCCTAGCTAAGTAACTGAATTTGTTTTTTGGGGGCCAATAATGTTTTTTTTCATCAAGCTTTCAGAAGTAGCTTGCTACTTTGTGTAAACGACAGCACTGATTGGCTCTGTTTGTGATGTACTCGAAGCTCGCATTGCCAGTCCTATTACGTTATTGGTTTACAGAGCAAAGAGATTCGTCAGTTTCCAGGTGACGTACGGTGACGTAGCTCTGAGAGTAACGGGCGGATAATTTCAAAATGGAGGAAGTGCAAAAATGTTAGAGGGGAACAAAACCACAACAAAATGTAGTTTCAATGGCTTTTTGCGTCTTGCAATAAATTCTTACAACTTCACATAAATATACTCTGTTAAATTATTCTTTGGATTTCCAACGCAAACTAGCAAGATGAGTATTTCAATCGGCAATAAAATCGAGGTAAGTTAACGTTACCCAGCTAGCTACGAAGCTAACGTTCTTAGAAAAAAGCCAGAAGTACGGGTTCGCTACAAATGAGCTATGTTGACCAAATTGATACTGATATTCGCTAGGCACCAGTTTATGCAGTGTATTACCAAAAGCGAAAGTGTATTTGCGTTACCTAGCTAGCCAGCGTTAACTAAAATTGTTAAGATTCTGAAGAGGCTGATTGTGTAGTGTCTGGGGGTTGCCAGGCAAGCTGGAAAGATCTGACAGTCCAGAGACAGGTTCGCATTGTTAGTCAACGAAAGTGTTAATTGGAGCATTACAACAAAGCATAGTTAAGTTACCACAACACACTTAGCTAGCTAGCCAGTGTAGCTATTATGGGATAGGTACAGTATATTCAACAAAGGCTTGCTCGCTAGCTGGCGATTATTATGTGGAAGAATATGAACAGGCTATTGTTGCCACGTGTAGCTTGCTAGCTAACCAAACTTGGCCAACGTCAGTTAGGCAACATAGCAAAGTCCCTAACTTTGTCTAATGTTAGCAAGCCTACTGTGTGTTCTGCCAGTCCTACATGAATTTGGCAAGCTGGCTATGCGTTTCTGTTGCTAGGACACGGTTATGGCTACCCAGTTTCCAAGGGCAGAAATTGGTGAACGTTATGGCAGCGGGAACAAACCCGCTAAATGACCTGACATGATCAGATGACAGCAGCTGGGACTTGAACATTGACTGGGTTATCAGAACAAGTACAACAGAAAGTGTCTAGCAGAAACAAACTGATAAACTAAAATGGTCGGCCGAGTTATTCATTATTTTTTCAAAACTTTGAGGAGCAAAGACAAATTAGCAGATGATGGAGATAAAGTGTTAGTTGCAACCCAGGAACCCAGGATCGAGGTAGATAACATGAGAAGCAAGAATTCACAGTTGCTTTGCAAAACGACGGCAATTAAAACAATAGCTACCCATATTTTTATTTGCAGATTTGATGAAGGGTTCAGCAATTTAACGTCAAGGTAATATTTTTCTTGCAGGATTTCAAGGTTCTTACCTTGCTCGGGAGGGGTTCTTTTGCTTGTGTGTACAAAGCGAAGTCTGCGAACACGGGTTTGGAGGTGGCAATCAAAACGGTAAACCGCCGTCTAAATTATCTTAATTTGAGTTTTGTGCATTTAAAGAACCACTGCAATTAATTTAACCGTTTAATATATTTTTTGATTATTAATAGAGTATTTTTTCAGAAAAGGAGTGTTTGTGCTCAAACAAATAACGTGGTGTTGCCCTAAAAAGTTTAATCATAGGGTCATTCCATACCAAATTAACCAGTGCTTTCCACCTGGTCTTAGATTTCCTTTATTTTTGTGTACACCAATAATTCTCCCCCTTTGCAGATTGATAAAAAGGCTATGCAAAAGGCTGGCATGGTCCAACGGGTAAGTAATGAAGTGGAGATACAGTGTCGGCTGAAGCACCCATCGATTCTGGAGGTGAGCACAAATAAGTGACTTGTTTTTTAATGTAGCCTATTGTCCATTTCTGTAACTGTTTTTTGTAATTCAACCTCAACAGTTCTTCTTTATTATCATGTGGATCTCACTCCTTAAGCTGCTGTAAAGCCTTCCTTACATTTCTTTCTGTTATTAAAAATAATTTTCTTAGAATATTAATGTTAGGGTGTGTGAGAAATGACCATTCAAGTCAAGTCTTATTTTATCAAAATCAAGTTGGCCATCCAATTTTCATTTAAATGTGTGCCTGAATCAATATACAGTGATGCTTAAAGTTTGTGAACCCCTTGTGCAATCATAAAAATCTAGAATTTTTACCACCAAGTCCTTAACAGAAATAAAGGGTCTATATTTACCAATTTCATATATTTTTTTTAGGAAATTGTGCATATAGTAGAGTAAAAATATGGAAAAAGAGTGTAATTGGTGAAGGTGCAAAAATAAGTGAACCTCCTGTGCCTTAGTTAAATCAAGTAGGTAAGTAAAATTGGGTACCAAGTTAACCAATCAAATATCAGATCTTTAGGAAAGAGTTTGGTTGGCATTCTCATAAATACAGGTAAGAAACCTAGTCAGTTTGGTGTTACCCTTCCAGGTGAATGCAAAACACACCATGCTGGGACCTCAGGAAGATGGTAGTGGGTGCGCATCAGTCTGGATAAGGATATAAAATCATATCCACTGTGAGACAAATAATATTCAAATGGAGAGGATTACATGACAGCCTAGAAGTGAGCGTCCTTCTAAAATATCACCAAGAGGCACAAGAAAAAAAACGAATCAAGTAAAAAGCAACCCAAGAATAACATCCAGGCATTTACAAGCTTCCCTCGTTACACCTGATGCCATTGAGCATCCATCAATAATAAGAAGAACACTGAATAGAACTGGCATGCAGGGGTAGCCAGGAAGAAGCCTCTGCTGTCTAAAAATAACCAAGCTGCCCGTCTTAAGTTTGCCAGAGACCACTTGGACAAACCTGAAGGTTTCTAGAAGTCTTTTCTCTGGACGGATGAGTCTAAAATCCACCTTTTTGGTCACAAAATGCCATGTCTGACGAAAACCCAGCACTGCACACCACCAAAATAACCATATCCCTACGGGACTCAACTAATTATTAAGGGAGGGATATCAGAGATTTTCTTGAACAGAAAGTCAGTCCATCAGTCTAAGAGATGAAACTTGGCCAAAAGTGGGTGTTCCAACAAGAAAATAATCCGAAGCATTCAAGCAAATCTACCAAAGAATGGCTCAGGAGAAAGAAGTTTTGTGTTTTGGATTTTCCAAGTCAAAGTCCTGACCTAAATCATTACATTACATTTTTACATTTTAAGCATTTAGCAGATGCTCTTATCCAGAGCGACTTACAAGATGTGCATTAATACATGGTAGGAACAATCATAGTTAGCGCACAAGATCAGTGCAGTAATACATCAATAGACATCGTTGCAGGCATCTGCGTACCATACCTGTAACACTGGGAAGGAAAAGGTTAGTTTTTTTTTGTTTAGTTTTTTTGGGATGGAGTAAGGAGGGGTATATAGTGTTGAACAAGTAAACAGTGGTGAAGACAATTTAGCTAGATGGACAGAGTTCAGTGGTAGTGGAGTCTGAAAAGGTGGGTTTTGAGTCTCTTGCGGAAGATCGCAAGTGATTCCGCGGTCCTGACCGATTGCGGAAGGTCGTTCCACCAGTGAGGGATCAGGACAGAGAAGAGGCGAGACCGCGAGGAGTGGCTGCCAGGCCCCCGGAGGGATGGGGCAGTCAGTTTGGCAGAGGAGGCAGAGCGGAGGGGTCTGGGAGGGGTGTAGGGAGTAATAAGTGACTGGAGGTATGGGGGAGCAGTACCTCTGGCCGCTTGAAAAGCAAGCACCAGTGATTTGAATCTGATGCATGCTGCGATGCAGAGCCAGTGCAGAGAGGAGAGTAGAGGGGTGGCGTGGGTGAACTTCGGCTGGTTGAACACCAGACGAGCGGCAGCGTTCTGGACTAGTTGCAGTGGCTTGATGGCACAGGCCAGAAGGCCTGCCAGCAAGGAATTGCAGTAGTCCAGACGTGAGATCACCAGGGCCTGGACCAGGAGTTGAGTGGCCTCTTGGGTGAGGAATGGTCGTATCCTCCGGATGTTGTGGAGGGAGAATCGGCAGGTCCGAGTGATCGCTGCAATATGGCTCGAGAAGCACAGCTGGTTGTCCAGGGTTACTCCAAGACTCCTGGCAGACTGGGACGGAGACACTATGGAGCCTTCAATCATCGGGGAGCCCTTCGCTGGGAGGAAGAGCAGCTCTGTCTTCCCCAGGTTCAGCTTCAGGTGGTGGGTGGACATCCATGTGGAGATGTCAGCCAGGCATGCAGGAGAGAAAGAGTTGAGTGTCATCAGCATAAGTGATAGGAAAAACCATGAGCAGAAATAACAGAGCCAAGTGACTTGGTGTACAGAGAGAATAGGACAGGGCCTAGCACCGAGCCCTGTGGGACTCCGGTAGAGAGGGTGTGGGGAGAGGAGAGGACCGGTCAGCCAGGTAGGACTCAAACCATGTCAACGCAGATCCAGAGATTCCTGTCTCGACGAGAGATGAGAGCAGGATCTGGTGGTCCACGGTGTCGAATGCCGCCGACGGGTCGAGGAGGAGTAGGAGGAGGAGGACGGAGCTAAGGGATTGGGACTTAGCCCCATGAAGAGCCTCAGTGACTGCAAGGAGAGCAGTCTCTGTGGAGTCTCTGAACCTAGACTGGTTAGGATCAAGCAGGTCGTTCTGTAAGAGATGAGCAGACAGTTGGTTATAGACAGCCCGCTCTAATGTTTTGGAAAGGAATGGGAGGAGAGAGACAGGTCGGTAGTTTTGAAACGACAGCTGTGGCAGGACCTGAAGTGGGCTGTTCATGCCAGACAGTCCTCAAACCTCACTGATTTGGCTGGGTTCTGTAAGGAGGAGTGGGCTGGAATCCTTCAAAGAAGTCATTGCTGCTAAAGGAGGTGCCACAAGTTATTGATTGAAGGGATTCACATATTTTTGCACACAAGGATATATGTTAAATAAACCAGTTTTGTTAAATTAACAATTAAAATATATTATATTTCTTTGTGTGTCCTTTATTTCGGATATCTTCATTAAGAATTGAGGTTTAGATAAAGATTTTATAGGGTTATTTTTCTATAATATATGAAAATGAAAAACCCCTGCAGGGTTCACAAACTTTCAAGCATCACTGGATATGAATGCACAATGGCTGTATCTTGCTGTTGTTCAATGTGATGCATCCCATGCCGTAACTACAGTTAAGTGTATTAAGTCATTGTTGGGAAAGAGACTCAGATTGTCTCTTCTCTTAAATAAATGTGTTTTACCCATTTGTTTCTGATTGTTTCTGGGATGTAAGGAAAGTCATGAGGTGTATATCAACATGTATGTGTCTTCTTTTCTACTAGCTGTATAATTACTTTGAAGACAGTAACTATGTGTACCTGGTCCTGGAGATGTGCCAGAATGGAGAGATGAGTCGATATCTGAAGGACAGAAAGAAGCCTTTCACAGAGGATGAAGGTGTGTACTATATGTGAAGTGAGTGAGTTATAATAGAGGAGCACTGCGTTATTGCAGTGTTCTTTTTTTAATAAAGCCAACCACCACCCCCCCAACCTTGGGGGACTTATTATCTTTGATATATTTTTTTATTGTTTATTTTTCTAAATTATCATTGTTAAAATGATTGCTATTGCTTTCTGTACTTTTTTTCCCTACTTTCCCTTTTTGTGTGTGTGTGTGTGTGTGTGTGTGTGTGTGCGTGCATTTCCCTTTTCTATTCCATTCCCCATACATTTTTTCTTTGTAGTCTTTCTTATATTTAACTTTGCTATCTCTCTTACTTACAGAGCCAGAAGGTCCTGGAAACCAATATATGGGCCAAATATTGTTATTGTTATATGTACTGTTATATTGTTGTATTCTCTGTCATACGCTACATTTTGCTGTTTTTTAAAAACAAAAGATTAATTGTTTGTTAACGTGGGCGACGATCGATCAAGGAAATGTCTTAAAATTACCATCCCTATAGGGGACCACTGTGTTACTGATATGTTATAGAAGGGGACCATGGTGTTCAAATGGTCTTTTCATTATGGTTCAAGTACAGTGAGCTTAGTTTCAGTGTACATTGATTTCCATGGAGATGGTAATTGTAGATGCAGTGATGCTCACGTTTTTTGTTGTTGTCTCATTTTGCCTTTCATAGCACGGCACTTCATGGATCAGATTGTGAAAGGAATGCTGTACCTACACACCCATGGTATAATGCACCGGGACCTAACCCTGTCCAACCTGCTGCTGACCAACAGCATGCACATCAAAATTGCAGACTTTGGGCTGGCCACCCAGCTGAAGCTACCCAATGAGAAGCACTTCACCATGTGTGGCACGCCCAATTACATTTCCCCCGAGGTGGCGACGCGGAGCGCCCACGGTCTAGAGTCGGACGTCTGGTCCTTGGGCTGCATGTTTTACGCCTTCCTGACGGGCCGCCCGCCGTTCGACACTGACACGGTGAAGAATACCCTCAGCAAGGTGGTGCTGGGCGAATACGAGATGCCGGCTCACGTGTCCCGCCAGGCTCAGGACTTGATTTATCAGCTGCTGCGCCGGAACCCTGCCGACCGGCCCAGCCTGGCCGCAGTGCTGGACCACCCATTCATGGTCAGCCGTGGGGGGGGCAGGGGCAGGGAGGGGGCGGTGGCAACAGCATCAACAACAGTGGAGGGGTCTGTGGACAGTGGCATCGCCACCATCGCCACTGTCTCCAGCAGTGGGGGCAGCCGTCTCTATCGGAAGGCCCGTCATGTGATCGGCCCTGCGCTGCCCAGTCGATTGGCCCCCATCCCGGCCGAGGCTCAGCGGCCCTGCAACTCTGGGTCAGAGGGCGGGGAGCGATGGCCACGCACCAACAGCCTGCCAAGGGGGGGCCGAGGGAGGGCCTCCCAGAGCGACGATGAGGAGGAGAGGCCTCACTCCCGATACCTGAGGAAGGCCAACTCCCCTGCTTCCCTCGACTCATCTGCTGTGCTGTCCCAGGACGGCGTGCAGGGGGCACTAGAGAGGTGCCATTCTGTGGAGGTGCTGTCTGAGTCAGGGAGACAGGCTATTCCCTCAGCCCCCAGCTACAGAGATGCTCCACGGGGTCTCACCAAAACCGCGAAGTAAGACTAACATATGTTGGTAATATTTAGTTACCAGGAAAATTGCCACGCCTTTTGATTTACACCGTGTGTGTGATGCAGCTAGGTACTACAGGAGCCTTTTTCATCCAAGGGTATAATGGCAGTTGAATCCAGCACTCTCTGTAGTTCAGTGATATCGCTACATTTTGTTTGGTTCATTTCTGGTTTTATTGAAAAAATCCAGAAACATTTAATTGGAATGAAGCTCTGTTGTATTGTCATAAATGTGAACAGCAGCAAAGACACAATTTCAGTTCTCTGTAATATTCTGTGAGGTAGCTAGCTATATGTTCTGTCTTTCTGCATTTAGCTGTGGATCTTCCTCACACCCATCCCTACAGTTCAACCAACAGATGTCGGGGTCAGAGGGAGTTTTACACTGGTTTAGTAAAGAAGGTATTCCTTTTCTTTTATATGAAAAATATCCATAGTATTATAGAAATATATTAGGTAAATCTGGTTATGTAAAATGTTTCATTGTTATGACAGACCAGCATTTGGTCCTGATTATGACGTTTCTATTGTAACAGGATTCTGATTTTGATATTCTAATTGTAACAATGCCCTGATTATTCCATTCTTATTGTAACTAGGCTCTGATTATAGCCTTCTGATTCTAATGAGGCTTGTGTCCCCCAGGGCCAGCTAAGAGGCCCACTGACCTCAGCACCCACAGCAACAGTGGCAGTTACCACCACTGCGAACGGGAGCCCCTAGCGCCACACAACTCTTGGGGCGACAAACCAAGAGGCGGTGGTGTCGACACAGCCTACCACCCCCCCCACAGCACCCCCCAGATCTCCAGGTCCTACAAAGAAAACACAGTTGGAGCCAATGATGGCCAGGCCCCTTTTACTGAACTCGGTCTCCCTGCTTCCAAAGAACAGCCCCACAGCACCCAAGAGAAACGCTCCTTCAAGAACACGTTCCCTGCTCTCTGTGCGGCCCGCCTGAAGCCCATTAGACAGAAGACTAAGAACGCTGTGGTGAGGGAGGCCCTTGGGAGGGTAACACTGCCTGACAGATCCATAAATATGGACAGAACAGCAGCTATTACATGCCGTTAAAATGACCATAAAGCCATAATTAAAGCGAATAATCTTTGTTAAAAGTTATGTTCAAATGTCTTAACTTTTTTTTTTTTTTTTTTTTTTTTTTTTATACATTTGTAATGCAAAGTCACTGGGAAATAGTATATATTTCTGTTCTAATGCCAATAATAATATAAAAAATATTAACATGAAAAGCAAGAGAGGATTTTGTAGATTGATAAATGCAATAAATAATATTAGTGATTGACCTGTTGTAAAAATATTTGTGTATATCTTCTGCCATAACTTTACCTGTTACATATGCACTGTATATATCTGAAATCTGTTTTGTCAGGTGAGCATTCTGGAGACAGGAGATGTTTGCATGGAGCTGATCAAAGGACATGGTTCTCAGGAGCGGGTGAAAGAGGTCCTGAGGATATCATGGGATGGGTCAATGGTGAGTGCTAGGAACGCTGTTCATTTCAGCACATTGTGTGTGTAGTTTCAGAACATTATCATTTCATTCTGTCTGTCATTTCAGCCTATTATATCGGTTGGAGAGCCCCAGTCTGCCGATAATATTTTGGCCCACAAAATGCTGTGTTTTCCCACAAAAAACCCATCTGTTTTATTCCAGTCTTACAGTGGTGTGGAATAACTCCACATCTTGCTCTTATTCCTATTTACTATTTCAGCCATCTATTAAAAAATTCAAATGAGAAAGAAATGTATATAACCTCAGTTTTTACCAAGTAAATGCAACTGATAGCTTGCTATATCAAGCTAGCCAGTTGGCTATGTTACCGTGGAGGGTGAGTTACAGTCATGAATTTCGGACATGTATTTTGTACTTCATTTTTACAGTATAAGAGTTAGCTAGCTATCTAGCGGACTTGATGACGATTGGTAAACAGAGTTGCAGTGGTTGCAGGAATGCATTTAAAACCTATGTCATCAAATAGTTGTCAAGCACAAGAGTTTACCTAGCTTGCTTGGCTTGATACGTATTGATAAACAGAGCTGCTGTGGTTGCATACACCAATTGAATTTTAAGCATACATGTGCATCAAATGATTGTTGAGGCATGTCGATGTGCACATTAATAATATTTGCTGTTGCAAATTTGAACAGGCTATGCATAGACTGCTGCTATGTCAGAGTTGTTGAGGTAATGAACGATTGACAGCTAGCTAGGGTTGTGCACCAAGCTCAGCTGCTTGACCTGACACTGGTATTAGAGCTCCCTCTACCGAATTCTTTAGCAAAAAGCAATACCTACAGCAAAGCTGAATATCTGCATGAAACCAATGCATGGGTCAGGCTATAGTAATTTCAGCACATTATCACTTTGTTCTTTGTCATTTCAGTACAGTATCACTATTCTGTTATTTAATTTGTTGGTTATTAGAGTTGTGGATCCCTCCCAACCCTTGTTTATCATATTCCTCCATTTGCAGGTCACCATCTATCAGCCCAATGAGGGTATGGGCTTCCCCCTACAGGACTGCCCGCCCACCCCTCCTGAAGACATCTTCATCTGCAGTCGTGAGGATTTACCAGGTACACACCAGCGCAAATCACAATGAGCACTTTATCAGGCACGCACCAATCACAATGATGGCTTTACCCATCTGTGCTTCTGCTAGGTAACCACCAATGCCAATAACAATGAGCGCTTTATCAGGTGCACACCACCACAAACCACCATGAGCTCTTTACCAGATACACACCAGTGCAAATCACAATAGCAGAAACACACCAACCACAGTGAGCACTTTACCACTGAGTGAATTGTGGTGTATTTTGTTTATTTCCTTGTTTTATAATTTGAAGCAAGTCTATATTGGTAATATATATATATATATATATATATATATTAAGCCTCGCCTGGGGGAAGACTGTCTTTCTGTTTGGATCGCAGTGGAGCGGTATGGGTATTTTAGTATTAATGCTTTAGGGTGTGTAATTTCTGACTGCACTTGTTCCTGTTTGTTCCAAACAGAGAAATACTGGAAGAAGTACCAGTACGCCACCAAGTTTGTGCAGCTGGTTAAGTCAAAGACTCCAAAAGTTACCCTTTACACAAAGCACGGAAAGTGTGTGCTGATGGAAAACTCCCCCAACGCTGACTTGGAAGTGTCTTTCTATGACGGTGAGTTCTGCAGCACACATTGGCCAAATTCTACAGTGTATGTGTATTGCATGTTATGCATGAGAGTAGAGAAGTCTGTGGCTCTTGCTGCTGGCAGAAGTTCCTGGTCCCTCCCACAGCCTGGAAAGTACTACAGGACCTTAAACAGCAGCAGCTTCACTTACAGGCAAGCTCATCTGAGGCTAATGAGCAATCAACTCAGGGGTTAGCCATTGCCTTTGTTAGGCTTTTATAAAAGTACAACCTGCCATGCCTGGAGGATGATTGTTTGGGGACATGTGAGCTGTCCTTTTGTTCTTATCATCAGAATTTTGGTTTTGTTTGACTCTAATTTGCTGTAAGTTTTTTTTTTAACTTCCCCGGAAAGGGAATAAAACAGTAAAAGCATTTAGTCTAAATTACAAATACTGAATGGCATTGTTCAGTAGTTCTCTATAGTTCTCTCTAGGTTGCAGCTTGCAGTACTAGCTTCTTGAAGTAAAAAAAAACCTAAAAAACACATAAAATGTTCAAAGGAACTCATTTCGTGGCCTCTATGGGAAGAAAAGTTTGTACAGAATTATTCTCTGAATTTCTTTTTGTAATTTGTGCTGAAAATAATGCAGCACGTGAATTGTTATTCATACAGTTAGAAAGTTTCTCGACGAGCGCATGCCAGCTCACCCTCCCCCTTCCCCCTGGGGCAGACAGCCAAATGCCGCCCCCAATTGGGGCTCTCGGCCAGGGCCGGTCTGACACCGTCGATTTTCGAACTGCGACTGCAATAGGTAGCTCACACTCGCAAAGCACCAGTCAATGCGAGGCTGTTAGACTGCTACACTATTCGAGGCCTGCATTTGTTTATTTTTGCACGTCAAAGTTTAATGTAGATAACAGTGAGCTGTGTTCAAAACAGACTAATTCAGGGTCAAAAAAACAAAACACACTGTTGATCTGCTACCATTTTGTTGTGTATGTGAGCACTTTAATTGTAAAATCCTAGGCCACAGAGATGGGTATTGCTTGACTGTGCCTGTGGTGATTTAAATGCCTGATGCATAAATAGCATGCTGTTGAAATGGATATAGGTGGAATATGTAACTTACCATCCATAGTCAATTATGAATCAACTGAAAGGGAGTTTATTGAATAGTATATTGCCATTGTGGTGTAAATTGCCCAGAAGTCCAAACAGAAGGCAGGACGCAACACTCTAGGCCAGCACAGGTTTTTATTTTACCTGTCATGTAAGCTGCCATTTAGGCTAATTCATTCTTAACATGTTTTGTTTAAATATCAACATTTTATATAAGGCATGCTAAATGTATAAAGTTATTGTATATTTGAAATTGTAACTCAAAGGTTTTTGTATTTAAGGCTGTTTTTGTAAATTAAAATTTCATAGATAATTGTATGGTACAGTTTTTGATATCCCTACACACAAGGTGTGTGTTTCAGGATGGCCTAAACTAAAATGGAAATGCATGAATAATGAATTACCATAACAACAGCAATCAGCCAATGATAAGCCAGCTCCCAGGCACAGAGGGTTTCTTGCCATGTGATCATGTGTGTTCCCCTCCACTGTTCCAGGTGCAAAGACTCACAGGACTGCGGATCTGGTGCGTGTGGTGGAAAAGACAGGAAAGTCTTACACAGTGAAGGGAGAGGTGGGATTCAGCGGCCTCAGTCCCACCAGCAGAGCCTACATGGAGCTCACAGACGAGGTAAACATGCCAGACATTAGAAATGAAATTTGGTTACCTGAAAAGGGCGTAATTGTAAATAAAGACTAGAAATTGTCTTTTAAAGGAGAAGGACATTCTGCAGAGAGTAAAAATACATTTAAAAAAATATTTTTGGGCAAAGATGCAAGCACCTAGAGCATGATACATGTAATACCTGCTTGACAAGAATGCGCTCCTAAGATTTAGGCATATTACGTAGCCTGCAAGAACCCCACTCCTGTGTTATACTAAAAGTACATGTACATCAGCTTTTAAGCTCTAGGTTACGTATCATTGTCTTTACGATTTCAAAGTCAATGATCTATAGATTGATATTGTCCTCTGCCAATCAAGCAATTTGGTGTGTCAATACTACATTCCAATCTTTTAAACCTTATCTTGAAAGTGAGTCTACGTAGCAATTTCAGAGTTTCCCTGGCCTCAAGCTCCAATCGTTAATTTCAAAGTCATTAAATGTTTTAAGTGCTTGATGGGAATTGTATTACAGTGCCAAATTGGAAGACACAACAGAATCTTAAAAAGGTTTTATAGCGACCGTACAAAAAGGAATCAAACTATTACAGTATATAGATTAACATCACAATAAACATAAGTAACAACATTTGGACTGAACTAAATGTGGTCAATTTTCCTTTATGGTTATTAAACCACCAAATGCTGAATTGTGACAGAGTACGTTTTAACAGTAGCAGAATACAGTGCCGATTCTACTTTTCAAAGCCATGCAGTGTTATGAAAGAGACTTTGAGAGCCTTCTCTAAAGAGTGAGTAAATGAGTGTTGTCGGTGCTCTCCAGGGCCATCGCATGTGTCTAGCTATTGAAGCCGCCATCACCGCAGAGGAGCATCGGATGACCACATCCACACCGTTCTTCCCCATTACCATTGGCAGGTGAGACAGAAAAACATCAAATCTGCATCCTTCGTGCGCGTGATGCAAATGGCTTGAATTTTTGCCGTCAGTGTGGCTCACACTCACAATGGCCTGCTTCTTCAGTGACATGGCAGAATACATTTGTTATAAGCACATTTAAAGGGGGATTTTACCCATTACATTTTTGTAATGTTATCTTTCATCCTTATTGTAGTTTGAAGCAATGGTGTGTATACGGTGCAGATATTGAAATTATTCTAGAAAAAATGAAGGAAAAACATTTTGCTTTGGAACTTCCAGCTTATGTAACTAGAATCTTCCACAATTCGTTTCTTTCTCTCGTACCCTGTAAGGTGTGGTTATGGATTTGTGTGGATGGTGTAGGCTTCTCACGAGTATTCACCTTGACCATATGTTACCAACACATGTGCTAATGCAGTGTAGTAAGCTAGCTAGCTTGTGGAAGGCTACTTCTGAAAAGAAAACGGCAACTCGGTTTGATGGTGTGATGTAAATCACCTGAACCGTAAATGTGTTCCCTCAGGAGGCCTCCCAAAGCAGACTCCTCCAGCCCCACCTCCCAGAATACGCAGGGGTGGAAGCCGCCTGCTGTTTCTGATGTTGTGCAGGACTGTCAGACCTCCCCCACCCAGCCGCCTCACATCACTCCTTCGGTAAGATTACCCCTTCACCCCTCACACTATATACCCCCACTCATCCACCCCACATTACCCCTTCCCTTAAGGTCACCCCATCAGCTCTCACAATACATGGCCCCCACCTAAGCACCCCACATTACCCCCCTCCATCAGATTACCCTGTCATATCTCACAATACACACAGGCTACACACAGCCTATCTGTTCCCTATAAAATAAAATGTTTCATCATGATTTAGACTGCACTCTCTTCCTTATCAAATCAAATACTTTATCACAATTTAGACCACAGTCTAACTGTTCCTTATCAAATGGAAAGGCTTGCTTTATTTTTGTTTGCTTCACTAAAATCAAAGGGTCTACAGAACAACACTGCAGTAGAACATTTCCATTGATCTCTTTCCTTCAGATGATTTCCTATCAACGGGTCAGATTTCACTTCAGCCAGCCTGGTCAAAAACGTCTCCCAAACATCCTCGAAGAAAGAGCACGCCACCAGTACAGGGAAAGTGCTGAAGTCTGTCTTTGTGCCCAACATCGGTTGGGCCTCACAGGTAATGACTGAACCTCAGACACAGACTGTCTCTGTTCTGTTAAACGAGTGAGTAGAAAGTATGTGCATATTTCCAGCATACTGGTATACTAAATAGCATGTACTTTGCACAGTTTGTGGTGCTGTTAGTGCAGTACATACTTTCAGTAAATAGTATGGGTATTCGGACATGGTCTGTGTGTCTGATGTTGATGACGTACTCTAAGTATGTCTGATGTTGATGTTTTGTCTGTGGGACCTACAGCTGACAAGCGGTGAGGTGTGGGTGCAGTTCAATGATGGCTCCCAGCTGGTGGTGCAGGCGGGCGTTTCCTCCATTATTTACACTTCCCCTGAAAGCCGGACCACCAGGTACTAAACCCACCACAAGGGGAGCAGTACACCTCCACATTTAAAGCCATTTGTTTATTTTCCCTCGTTCACATGCCGATGCAAGCCTTACATTTCTGTTTATCTCGTTTCAGTTACAAGGAGAATGAGAAACTTCCAGAACATGTTAAGGAGAAGCTGCACTGCCTGTCGTCCATCCTGGGGCTGTTAGCTAGCCCTGCAGGGCGGCGCTAAAGGGCACTCCATTTTCATACCCCTGTGGTGCTGCAGTGAAAGAATTTAGAAACAGACCTGTGCTAACTGGGAAGATACTTTTCTCCACACTTTACCCCCTTCCATAGCAATACACTTGTCTTGATACACTGCGTGTAAATACTTGTAAGCTGTACAATTAAGTGTAAGAGAATAATGTAAAAGAATATATATTTTTAATGTTTTGTACAGTGTATGCTTATTCCAGGAGTCTCCATGAAAGCAGACTTTGCTTTGTTCAGATTAATGTCATAGCTGCAATGAATGTAGTTGAACTGTAGTATGTGCAAAAAAAAAAAAAAAAAAAAAGCTTAAGCAATAAAACAGCTGTGAGCTGGGTGTATATGGAGTCTGTAATTGGTCACATGCTTTTATTTTGATCTTTTTGCTCCTCACTTCCTGAACAGTCAAAAAAATGAAATCTTACATGGAGTGACATACACTATTGTTGTCACAAAACTGTTTATTAAAATAACTATAAAATATTAAAGGCTTGAACCGTAATCTATAAACTTTTCAGTTCCAACATCTCTACTTTCACTCTCAAGGTATTATAAGACAGGTGGTTTGTGTATATTGTCTCTGAGTCAGTAACATACGACATATCAGTTCAACTTTGGCCTCATTAGATTATGTATATAATTGACATTACATTGTCAGATAGTTTGTGTAGAATAGATAGGATATTTTCCTAATTTCACAAGATTCTAATTAGCCATTTATCTACACTACCGGTCAAAAGTTTTAGAACACCCCCATTTTCCAGTTTTTACTTAAATGTAAGAAGTTAAAGTCCAGTGAATAACCTGGAATGGTACAAAGGTAAGCGGTAAACTGCCAGAGGTTTAAAAAAAAAAAAAAAAAAAAAGTTTACCAAAAACAAAAAAAATGTACATTTGTTGGCATTGAGTAGTTTCCTACACCATCAAAAGGCGCTAGGAAACTGACAGGAAGAGGTATGGCAGACCCAAAGCCACAACAAAATCAGAAGACAGGTTTCTGAGAGTCAACAGCTTGCCTGATAGGCAGCTCACAGGACAACAGCTTCAAGCACAGTTTAGCACTGGTCAAAGTAAGGAAGTCTTAGTTTCAACTGTGAAGAGAAGACTGAGCTGCAGGTTTGACAGGTCGAGTGGCAGTAAGAAAGCCATTGCTAAAAACGTTTGACCGGTAGTGCATATAGGCTATATATACAGTCCTGGCCAAAAGTTTTGTCGCATGAGTGGACAAAAGTGACAATTGCTAATTACCCAACTCTTAATTAGCTAATAAAGTTAGGAAACAACACAAATTAATCATAAGTGTCTAAAGTTTATTTAGATACCATCAAAACAAAAATTTCATAGATGCTTATAAGGTTTATAGCTTGATAATGATCAACAGGCCAGTTTTGGCTGGACAAAAGTCTTGTCGCAATGACCAACTCCAATTTCTAGGCCACAGTGAATAAGGAAGAAACAAACAAGGGGCTTGATTAGTCAGATGTAAGTAACTTTGAGCTATAAAAACAGAAATTTGACACTTTAAGCCATCAGTTCATGCTCAACATTGCTTCTGTCAACATGCCCAAGATCAAACCAGAAACCAAAGTGCTGATCATCAAGAATCTCAAGTCCAAGTCTCCTGCTGAAGTTGCAGACATCTTCAATGTGTCTAAACGGCAGGTGGAGAGGATTCGCAAGCGCTACCAAGAGACTGGCGACGTCCATGACAGACCCAGGTCGGGCAGACCGCACAAGACAACTGCTCGAGAAGACAGCTTGCTGGTCCGACTGTCAAAAGCCAGCCCCATGTCAACCGCCTCACAGCTCCAGGAGGAGTGGACGCCAGCTCGCTTGCTCGCAATGGTCTCCACGGTCGTATTGCTGCCCAGAAACCAGCGCTAAACAAGAGACAGCTAAGAAATCATGTTGCGTACGCCAAGGCCCATAGCCTGACGGAAGGTTGGACAGCAGAAAAGTGGCAAAAAATAGATTTTTCAGATGAATCGTCAGTTGAGCTCCATCCCAAGCGCCGCCAATATTGTCGACGACCCTCTGGGGCCCGTCTGGACCCACGGTTCACCCAGAAGACAGTCAAATTTGGAGGTGGAAAGATTATGGTTTGGGGTTACATCCAATACGGAGGTGCCAGGGAGATCTGTAAGGTGGATGGTAACATTGACAGTGCCAAATATCAACAGATTCTTGCCTCCCAGTACATTCCCAACTACAAAAGGGGTCAGATTTTTCAACAGGATGGAGCTCCTTGCCATACCTCAGGTTCCACTATGAAGTTTCTCAGGGGGAAGAAGATCAAGGTCCTTCAGGGATGGCCAGCACAGTCTCTAGATATGAATATTATTGACCATATCTGGGGAAGAATGAAGGAGGAAGCTTGGAGGACCAAGCCGAAGAACTTGGAGGAGCTTTGGGATGCCTGCAAGGTGGCCTTCCATGCCATCCCCGACGACTTCATCAACAAGCTCTACGACTCTCTGCCAAACCAGATGGCAACTGTTCTGCAGGCCAAAGGAACCCATACAAGATATTAATTTCTTAACTTATAGTCCATGATGAAATACTAGACAGATTTTTCATTTGTTATTTTATTTACTTTTTGAGAAAGATAACATTTCTTGATTATAATTTGATTTGAGACAAGACTTTTGTCCAGGTAGAAATTGGCTTGTTCATCATTATCAAGCAATAAACCTTATAAGCATCTATGAGATTTTTGTTTTGATGGTATCTAAATAAACTTTAGACACTTTATGATAAATTTGTGTTGTTTCCTAACTTTATTAGCTAATTAAAAGTTGGGTAATTAGCAATTGTCACTTTTGTCCACTCATGCGACAAAACTTTTGGCCGGGACTGTACATCTAAATATAAAAATCTGTTCAATATATCAATGTTTAGGGGTTGGGCACAGTGAATTAATAACCCTATTTATACTGGCTGCCGTTTTAATTAGTGTGGCTTGTTGCGCTGCTGCTGCGACGCGTGCGGTGTAAATTGGCTTTAGGGTAATATTGGAATTGGGCATATAGTCCATGAGCCAAGACCTGAAAATTCACCCACGGGGCTCATCTGGGTGGGCAAATTCTAGTTGTGTTTTTTGACTTACTATACATCTCTAGTTCACAGTTTGGCATGATAACCATTGCGGACTGGTAGCTTAGTGGTAGTTATCATGCGTTGAATATGTGGACCCCTATATTGTCACACGCAAATTGTCGCGGCAAATATATCAACAACTTTTGAACCTTATATTGTACAGAGACCTATGAACCCACTTTTCTGCATAATTCAAGGATGGGGAATTGATTGGAATGGTTATTTTAATGATTCAAACTTCCATATAAGCTTAAATGGCCTTTTATTGCAAGATTTTGCAAAAAAGCTCAACAAAAACAAAAACGTCTAGTAAATATCCCCAATTTGTAAGTATGTGCTGAAAAACAACATGCTTCTAATGGCTATAGAAAACTGTCCAACATTCTAAGCTTTAATTTGAGTGGTAATATATGGTTGTAGCCCTAAAGATAAAGTCAGGAACGTCATTAACCCTTTGAGGAGTACGTTTTTTGAGAGTTCTAGTTCCAATTCATAGTGTTCTATTCTGAAATAGTCCATTTTGCATTGATAAGCCTTTATGATGTCATCAATTAGAATTAATTAGAATTCTAGATTGCATTTTAGAATGATCACACATTTGTGACCGTATGCCTCAAAGGGTTAAGGCTATGTCTATGATGCAGGTAAGAATTGGAGATAACTCTTACAGTCAGACAGACTGAGGTGTGAATTGGTGGATACTATAGTACCAGTCAGACAGACTGAGGTGGTGGTGTGTATTGATAGAGACCACACCAGGAACTTAAAGGAATAACAAAGATACAGTATATTTAAGTATTATGTTTCAATGTTTACCCAATGAATAGTGTTTCAGCCAAAAATAGCCAGTGCTATACAAGTCACCTCAAAATTGTATGATATATATATTTAACCTCCTCAAAAACGAATTATTTGAAATGATCATCATGTCACTGACTATCATTACAAACTTGACCAGATATTTCAGTTTTTTGTCCATATAGGACAGGTTTCCCTTGATATTACACCACTCGTTTTTCATTACAAAGCACACAAAATGTACTAATTATTCATTAAACTGGCCATGATGGTCATAATGTGCTTTAAAAAAGAATTGCTGGCATGTTTTTAGTATCTTACACATGTAATGTTTCTCTTGCATTTAATGAGGGGCAGATTTGGCACAATAATATCCATTATGACCTGTAACTCACATAATATATATAATATAATATGTCATTGAGCAGATGCTTTTATCCAAAGCGACTTACAGTAGTGAATGCATAGATTTTTCAGTATAGGTGGTCCCAGTGGGGATTGAACCCACAACCTAAGCGTTGCCAACGCCATGCTCTACCTACTGAGCCACACAGAACCACATCAACGGATTGACGGACTACAATGAATCAGAGGATGATTCATTGTAGTCCGAATTACACTACCGGTCAACACCCCCATTTTCCAGTTTTTACAGAAATTTAAGCAGTTCAAGTCCAGTGAATAACCTGAAATGGTACAAAGGTAAGTGGTAAACTGCCAGAGTAAACAAATTCAGAGTTATAAAAAAGGCCCTTTTCAGGGTTTCCTCCAGTTTCCAAGTGCCTTTTGATGGTGTAGGAAACTACTCACTGCCATAAAATGGACATTATTCTTTCAGTTTTTGGTAACCTAAACTTTTTTTTTAACCTCTGGCAGTTTACCGTTTACCTTTGTACCATTTTAGGTTATTCACTGGACTTTAATTGCTTAAATGTCAATAAAAAATGGAAAAAGGGGGTGTTCTAAAACTTTTGACTGGTAGTGTATGTTCAACATTGTCCTCAGTTTCAGACACTTCCTCCTCTATTTCTGCTCATGTTCCGCTTCTGACAATTGCTTCTGAGTGATCGAGTGAGTAAATGGTGAGTGGGACCTTTTTTATATCAGTGTTGCCCCTCTCAGACAGCAACAGAGTGGATTCCCACAACTTAGATCTGCATCTGTCTCATGTTATGTCTATGAGGCATTGGTAAGCTTTTTGAAGATAAAATATATTTATAAATATGCCTTTAGTTCAAATAAAAGTAAGAAGAAATATTTGCATCTATTTGGGATAGTCTTTATGCTTGTGGTGAGAACAGTGTGTGTGTGCGTGTGTGTGTGTGTGTGTGTGAGAGAGAGAGTGAAAGTGAGAGAAAAACAAAGTGTCCCTCTTATTTATACTAGCTGCTAATTCATAAAGGCCTATTCTCCTTTGCGGCCAAAAATGGCCGAAACATAAAAATGGGGTGCAAAGTGCATATAGAAATAAACAAAAACATCAAGATGTCAATATTCTGTATAGAAGTTCATGACCCCAAATTAGGCAAAGTCACCTGGCCTCAGGCTAAAACAAGTATGTTAACCAGCCTTTTTGTGATGATAAACACCTACATTCGGGTCAAATCTGTCCGACACAATACAAGGGTATGAATATTTAATGAAATAATGGACCAATACAAACTAAGCAAACAAAATACATGTGCTTAGGGAGAGGGATCTTCCAGAACAATGGAGATTGGAGTCTTTGTTAAGATCAGTCCTCTGTTTCAGAGTCAGTCAGGTCTGCCTCTGTGATCATCATGCCAAGGCCCTCCTCTTGGGGTTGATTGTCACATGTTTGCAACTTGCACAGGTTTGTACATTTCAAGCCGCTGCTCATGCACTGGCATTCCGGGAGCTTGCATCTACGGCTGCAGTTGCAGGACAGCAGCTGCAGCACTACCTCAGGGGCTGGAGATCCCCGCATCCATTCCACGGTGAGCTGGCCATCGTCATTTCTGGCCCAGCCATGCTCGACTGGGCTTGGGACATGCGGATGTTGCTGAAGACTCGCATGGTGGCAGCTGGCTAGACTCGAGCTCCCCACACTGTGCGCAGAAAAGCTGGTGGCGGGCTGTGTTGATGTCCTCTGTTGTCGTGGACGCTGTGTACAGTTTGCATGTGAATGCTTGCAGCTTCTTGAATAGGTCCATGGATAGTTCCCCGGACTGTCCCAGCTTGCGAAACACTTCTTGGAAATGCTCTGATCTCATGATGAGCTTCAAGGCTCTGAGCTTCCCACGACCTGCGAAGGCACTCAACGTGTCACATCCAGTGTATGCGTACATGCCAATCACAGCATTACAGACACAGTCTCCCAGGGCCTGGCGTAGCTTGGTCATGTCAAGATACCTTACCCGGTTCTTAGTTCCGCAGTTCTGGAACAAGGGACAGGAGATATTGGCAGAGAACGCCAGGCAGAGCAACAACACATTGGTGTCATCAGCTGTTACTACAACAGCGCTGTAGCCTTCCTCTGCGGCATGAGCTGCATTCAAAATCATTCTAGTGTCAGCCTCTTCTTGGTTTGACTGTAGGCTTGCAACCTCAGCCCACTGATCCTTGGTGATGTGCAAGCAGCTTTCCTCACTGGCGACGTAGAGCTGCTTGTCGTTCAGCCTGTCCCTTAGCTTGGGTGTTTTCCACTCGGCCACCAGGAACCTTATGAGGTTGGCCTTGTTGGCTAAACTTCTGAGAAACTTACTCCATTGCTAGATCCGGTGACCTGGTGCAATGTTTCGGAACTGTATTCCTGTGGTGCGCCCCCTGTTCGCTCTCTCGGCATTCTTGATCGAGTCCTCCTGATATACATCGAAGATTACATCGATTCTCTGGCTCCTGGCTCCTTCATGTAGGATTTGAGTCAGTGCTGAGGCTGCACATTGAGAGAATGTCTGGTCATTGCCCTTCATCTTCTGAACCAGACTCATCCCATCAATGATGGTAGCAGACGGCCCAGGGATGGTCTCTGCTGGTAAGACCTGCTTCTCCAGCTCCCTGGCCAGAACAGCTTTGTTTGTCTTTCTCAGTGTCCCGTCTCTATTGGCGAGTGCCCATGGCAATGGCCCTAGTGGGTGGGAAAGGACATCACTCATCTGGAGATGGCGGCTCTCTGCCACCAGGACCATGTGGGCGAAGAGCTTCCTGTCAACCTGCAGAATGACCTTGTTTGGGTTGCTTGCAGAAGGTTTATTTTTCGTATATCTGATAACATCTTCAGCCTCTTCTTCGTCATCTTATCATGGAACTGGGTCTTTGGTTTTTCGTCTTCAAGCTGGTCCCGCTTAAATCCCTTGTATGCTTCCATGCCAATTTTGTGGGCATCAAGAACGTCCCTTGCTACATCTGGAGGGAAAGGTACCTGTCGAAATGCTGACAAACTCACTTTCATTGGGTCGAAAGGGTTTGTCCAGTCATCTTCAAGAAGCTTTACAATGGACTGTACATCTGCTTCATCCCTGGTGATTCTAGGCATCTGCAGGTCTGGGTGGCTGAAGTGGGACATTCCGCGTCCCACCATCCTTCTGAGCTGCTTAAGGTAGTTGCTGCGGTACTCAGAAGTCAGGTAGTACCTCTCCACAGCAGCCCGTTTCAGGCTGAATCCCTTTGTGCCTCCTGCTGTCTGGGTATCTCGGTTGACTGTTTCCTCAATGGTTTGATCCACAGAGATCCGGCCGAAGGGATTCTGGCTACCAAGCTGGACACTGAAGCCACCATGCATGAACTGCTGGTGCACCTCTGGGTGATCAATGGGCAGACGTGACATTGTGGCATAGTAGTGTGGCAGGAAGCGTGCATAATTCAGCTTGTCATAAGCTAATATTAGCTAGCATTAGCTGTTAATGTTTACGTTAACGTTACACATATATTTTTGCGGGAGTGGGAGAAAGCTTGCGCTACTGTTGATGTCCAGCGTGATGATGGAGACTCCGGGGCATCCACGGCACTGGCCATGGTATAATTCATGCCCTGAAAGAGAAATCCACAACTAAACCACGCCCCGAAACGCAGACTGGCCAATCACAGCGCAGCATAGGACAGGCTCCGACAAAGGTCCAACAGTTTATGGCGGCACTCCGTTGACTCTGATGGAAAAGTTTGAGATTTTCTTCATTTTCGAGCTGGTTTTGTGGACTTTTAGCTAGTTATGGTTAAACATTGTGCCTGGGGCACTTGTAACAGTGCCACTCGTTACCGGAGAGGTTGGAAGGAGATATACGTTTTTTCCCATTCCAAAACCAAAATCAAATCCTGAAAAGTGTTAGCCAGCTAAGCAAATGTGGCTACGGTCTGGATATATGGCTCCAGGTTGCAACGTTGGTAAAGTTAGACTAAATGTTAGCTTTGTTATTCGTGATCCAGCCAGCTTGCTAATGTTAAGATGTTACAGTCAAGCTCTAGAAAACCAAGTGGGTAACGTTACCTTAATGTCAAAATGTAATACTATTTTTTAATTACTATTTCAGCAATTTGTCAATGGGAAGCCCAGTCCCAGTACCCAAATCTTGTGGAGGACTGGGCTGACACACTGCTGATATTTTTTTGCTTTACAGAGGTCCAGGGTATGGATAAGTCTGATGAGATGGGCGCAGAAACCTGTGGAGCTAACCAGAGTAATGTCGTTACAGCACACTGTAGGCTACTAATGTTACGTTAGTTAGCTAATGCTAGCTAACTTACTACTGAATGTAACGTTATATAGGCCTACTGCTTTTGCTTTTTAATGATTGTAATAGTGAATAGAGACCTACCCAGCTTTACAGGAACAGTGTTGCTCCTTAATGTTGTTGTCCTCTGTCTCAATCGCCAGGTGATGCGGTGGTTCACTTTTACTCTGTGATCTGTAGGCTTTCGCTTCTATCTTAATTTTTTTTAACGTCATTTTGTTGCTGAGTCAGTGTGATATCTTGAATATAACCTTTAAATGCATATTGTAGACCCTTCTGTCTGCTTCTATCTGAAATCGCTTTTTCTATTTTCCAAAAATTGGACAATATTTCTCCAGGGAGTGCAGTTAGCGACAGTGGGAGCGCCATGCTGGCTCCGAAAGCTTGACGGACTTAGCAACAGTAACTAAGGGGGGCGTGGTTTAGCGAAGGGTCAATTCCCTCTGTAAAAACTTTTTACTCTAATATGTCAACAAAATGAAACAAGAATTTTGAATCTGGCTTGATCCAATGTTCAGATTTCTCTTCTGGAAAGTTATGCAAATGAGGACATATTTAATTATGCCTCATTTGCATATTTAAACATACAATTTCAGAAAACTTGTAATACAATACATAATTGTCTTAATGTAAGTAATCAACTGGGGAAGTCTCATGGTGATATCTATTAGTTAATATTTTTACCCTATACCCCTATAGTGTCTTGCACCCATAATAGGGGAAAATAACAAAATGTCCAATAAATATGAAAAGCTACTCCTGTGGAAAGGTTATCATATATAAATGTACTTATATTGACCCTATAAACAATTTAGAATAGGTAAGGTTTTGCCCACTCAGATGAGCCCGATATCTCGTCTGGCTCATGGACTAATAGCACCGAGGTTGAGAAGCACTGTCACAGTCGACGGGAGTTCCTTATGCAATTTTCTAATCTACACTCCAACACAGTAGGTGGCGGCATATACAACCTTAATGGTTAAACCATTATCCAAATACACTGAAGAAGCACCCACGCAAAGAAGTAGAACTAGGAAAATATGGTTATTAGTTGAATCGATATCAGTAATAGAAGTGATAGACGTAGCCTGCAAGACAGGGTCAAATAGAATCGTGTATAAAAATATACTATCAGTATCATTCTCAGGGGTGTTTTAAATGTATAGACTATGACAAGCTAATCTTATTTTAATGAAAATAACATCGGCATGAAATTGTTATTAATAACATTACACAAGTGAATACATTGAAATTGAATATAAAGTATTTCACGCTACCAAAACGATTTAATAGACCGCGTAATGGAGTGAGGGTGAACGTTACGGGCAACCCCTTCTTTCTGCCAATAACTTTGGTTAGCCAGCAAAGTACAATCACATGATGTGTTATTTGTCATATGACAAACGAAGAGATTTCTGAGTTTCTTTCTCTGACTCGGCCGTGACACTAACGCGTAGAAGTCAGAGAGATGAGCATTGATGAAGGCTTTGCTTTCCCGCAGTGATCGGAAAAATTGCCGGAATATGGGACGACATCTGGGGACGTTATCCGTGCTAGCCACCACTTGCTTTTTAGGTGAGTAACGTTAGGCTAATGTCAGTCATTCTTTCCCTCGGAGTTGCAGTTAATTGTTTGGTTTTAAAATGCTCTTTGCGGTCAAATTTCGAAATATTGACGTATGCTAACTGGATAGTTTCGTTGTGATTGAGTTTGGGGAAACTTGAGGGTAGGAAAAAAAGGTATTTTCGACAACACCATACCCATGAAAGTGTGAGTGAAAATTAATGTACCGCAAGCTGGCTGGTATGCTTTCTCGCGGAGTAGAGATCCCGTGATGCAGGCTACGCGGCGTCTAATTCAAAACATGAATATCTTTGTTAACATTAAGGCCAGTTATAATATTTATAGAAGAAGGAGGAACATAACCCTTTTCACCTAACACATCTGGTTGTTGGAGGAGCATTTATAATATTATTATTTTACCTAGGCTATTTGGGTAGAAAGCGAATCCATGCCTAGGGTAGCCTACATGGGGAATTTGATTGTTTACACTGATATTGCCCAGTAAAATATTTAGTAATTTATTGTTGGAAGTATGTATACTTGTAGAGCACACTGTTCATGTTAGACTGCAGTCCTGGTCTTTAGCAGTGTATTTGAAATTGCTATTATATGAAATGCACTATATGCACCATGATCTTAATATGTGAATTATGGATCAGCCACTTGCAGGCTAATGCATTTCTGTCTACAACCACTTTGCCATGTTTTCGTATACATGTTTTCGTATACGGAGGCTACTATCTGTACAATTCATAGGCTATCATCTCTACAAAAAAGCTGTTTGTTCTAATAATAAAAAAAGAACACAATGTAAGACAATTTAATTTTCAGTACAAATGAGCAGATACAGCAATTTACACAAAATATGGAGGCTTTATATTGTTATCTGATGTTGACACTCTTATCAAATGCTATCATGGAGATGCAACAAGTAGATTTCATATACAAGTTGGGGCTGGCAGTTTGCACGCCTATAAACTACACTAACGATTTAACTAATGAATTCGATACGTCATGGTCTTAAGAATACCTTTATAGTTATGGTTATTGTAATATTTGGTGCCCTTTATTAAGTGAGCAATGTCACTTGGCATCTAGACATTGTCTCATCTCCTCCGCATGTTTGTCATGCTCATTCACAGCTCCTTGAGTGGCTGTACTTGTTGACAACAGAATGCAGTCAAATTACATGTCTGCTTCTATGTAAGTCAGTTATTCATGTCCAAATAAACAAATGTCTATGCTGGAAGTGGAAGAGTTTTACGTCAGAGGAATAATTTTTTGGATATTGTATTTTATTGTACCTGTTTGATTGATATTCTTGCTGTTGTATAGCCTAGTTTATCTAAACTAGCATAGGTTCAATAAACAAATCAGGTTTGTCTGTTCATTTTTATGTGTAATTATGGGGGGTGTCAGTCTCAGCAACAGAGTGGCAGGGTTGCCTTTGTTTTGCCACAGCATGGCTGTGGAGGCCTTGGCATGTTTGGCACTTTTGCAGGGTGTGAGACGGCAAGAGTGTGAATTGTTGCCCGGAAGGTTGTTCCAAAGGCCATAATTGGTCATTATTCAATCAGTTGTTAATTGGTGTGGATGTCAAGTAATAATTAACTTGACTGATTGTGTTTGTGTGTGAGAATGCTAGTGGGTGTGGTGTATGTGAATTGTTTGGTGTTGAGTGATTGTGATTGGGTGTGTGAATGATAGACAGGTGATTGCCTCACGTGTCCCACCTGAGCCAGGCAGAAAGTACACCTATTTTAGAGCAGGTGGGGCGAGTGGGGAATCAGTTGGTTAGTCTTGTCATTCATGTTTGCGTATCATGGGAGTTTAGTCTTGTCGTTCACGTGTGTTTCTGTGTGTGTGCGTGCGTGCGCGCACACGCATTGTGTAGTGCTAGTGTAATGTCAGATTTGACGTGCTGTTTCATGTGTGTTCCCTGAAAGGGGATTTCCACGTCAGAGGACGCGGAGTCTTTGTTAAAAGTGAGTAGAGTGCTTCCTGTGTGTGTGGGAAAGAGAGAGAGAGGGCACACTGAAATAGTGTCTGTGCCTCTCTCTCTCTGTGATTTTGAAGAGAAAGAGAGGGTGCACTGAAATAGTGTCTGTGCCTCTCTCTGTGTGATTGTGAAGAGAGAGAGAGAGGGCTCACATGGATGAGTGGGGAGTCGCTCTCTCGGTGCTTGGGGAAGAGGGCTTGCAATAAGGCAGTGGGGAGTGTCTCTGGGCAATGGCCCGAGAACTCTCACTGAAAGAGTGGAGAGTGTCTCAGGGCTGATTGCCAGAGAACTCTCACTGGAAGAGTGGCAAGGGCCTCTGTGTGTTTGTGTTGAAAGAGAACTCAGACTGAGTGTCTCGGTGTGCATGGGTTTAGGAAGCACTTGAAAAGTCACTGAATATGTGTGCCTGTCTGAGTTAAAGAGGAAGTCCGGACGAAGAAGGCACGGTGTCTTGTTATCTGTGGATGTGTGGAAGTGGTGTGGAAAGCTGCTGAGTGTTCGTTGTTTGTTCCCCGGAAGGGGATTCCCACCTCGGAGGAGACGGGCTTTAATTTGGTTTATTAATGTAATTTGTTTTATGTACTGTTGCCTACTTCATACAAATTCCCCTTTTTCTGTAGACACCATTTGAATATATTATGACCAGGATAATTCTGTGTTAAATCAATGGGACATTTGCATGGGTCTTTCCATTTTTCACATTTATGTCTAAAATAGTTGAGATATGTTTTTAAGTATGAATGTTTGTACTTGCCAGTATTTGTAAGACTAACTTTGAATCCAGTATTTGTACTGCTTCTGGGAGTGTGTGATGTCTTTGCACCACGCGCAATGTCAGAACTACACCAAATGTGTCTCCTTTATACGTGCTTATTTGTGTTTTTAAAATGAATGTTCAAAATATTATGGTTAATATAATATTTGATATACCATACCTTGCTTGTTTCTAGGCACTAATAGATTATAATCTTCAAGAAATTATACACATTTAAAAACCAGTGAAGCATTTCATCGATTCACACATTTTCCCAGCATCCAAAAAGGGAAGTTAAGTTACCATGGAAATTCTCAGTCAGTTGTATGCTCAAGATTCTTAAGTGTAAATTACAAGCACAACTATCTAACTTCTTTGTTAAATAGTCTTGTTGACTGTTTACAAAATCCAACTCCACAAAGTCCCACCCCCTTAGTTACTGTTAATAAGTCAGCCAAGCTTTCACCAAAGATGGGTTGTACACCATCTTCCTAAATAAGTTAACAGTAGGGTTTGCAATATGCTGTCAAGGACTAGGCCTGTAACCATGATGCTAAAATATCAGTGTTAAAACAGTCAAGGTTGAAGTGGGAAATTATTGCAAAAGCCTCACTTACTCCACTAGGAAGCAACATAATTCTCACCTACTGTCAGTATAGGTTACCATTATCGCAGAGCCGTATGTTCCTGTACGGCAGTAGGTTAGCTAAATGTAAAATTTTAAACCAACCATTCATCGAAGCACACCCTTTGACTATTTTCTGACAATACTGTGTGATGCTGTCAGTACTGTGTATTTGAGTGATGACTGGAATCAATGACTCCCAAAGCTGACTCCCCCTCTAAAAACAAGAAGCTTGAATGAGGTTGGTTAGTTAGTTACTTAGTTAATGGTTGTTATGCATTGATTGGTGAATCCCCATGTCAATCACAGTGTTAGCATTCGGACAGTAAACAAACAAAGGATATGATGTTTGAACTAGCTTGTATCTCAGATCATGACCAGATAGCTAGTTAACTGGCATAGAATATAACGAATAAATATCATGGCTAAATTAATTGCTCTTGAATTTTCTTCAAACACAGTTAGGCATATTTCTTCCTGACTACACTGATGTGTCATTATGTTTGATGCCATAACAGGGGTCTGACTGTGTCAGAGCATGCTCACAGCCGTCTCCAACAGCTTTTGATGGCCAAATATTTACTGCAAGTTTAAAATCGCCAAAAAACTGTCCAAAATCAAAGTCGGCATGCTTCATGTGTTGTTAAACCATAGTTCTTTCAGCAAAGTTTCATACATGTAGTTATAGTTTTACTTTAGTTAATACTATAGTTTAAAAAAATAAGCTTACTTTTAAGTGAATTTATTTTGGAGGGAAGAAATTATAGTGAATAATTCTTCAGCTGCTTAACATTTTATCGTGCAGTTTCAAGATCCTCCATTTTATTTTATGTTCTTTTTTGTTCAACGTAGACCTTGTTCTGTGTCATTTTACAGCAATATTTTCCCTATTTTTGGCCTATATTTGTGATGGCCGTTTATTGTCATTTTTGCTTTAATTTGTTGTCTGCACAATCGATCTGCAGAGAAAGTGAAACAGCACAGTTTGAATGTGTCACTTGACTTCTTCAGAATGCTTTATTATGAGTGCTTCACATGCAATGTGTCATGAACATGAAACCCCCACTTTTATAATGTGCCTAGCTCCTTTATTGAGCTTTTCCTATGTACAGTATTTCCCTAGTTACACTGCAACAAGTGTCAGGATAAGAGGTAGGATAAGAATCTTAACTGAAGAAAAATCTGTTTCTCAAGTAAAAGCAAGGGAAGGAATTCAACCAAGGCCTTTGGAGTCTAATTACTAAAGGTCATATGACCTACTTATGAGTAATTGCATTTCTCCACTGGGTGTTTCGCTTAGAAGAACATGCCAAAGTATATGGATATATTATCTACCCTATACAGTGCTCTGACTCAACAACTATTTGCTGTTTACACTGAGACTGTGACATTTGCGATGTGTTTTTGAATATATGATATTGTAAGAGCTGATATGATGCAACATCTGAACCTAAAATCCACATAATTAGATCAAATGTGTGATTTATACATTTAGTCAGAAATGGTCATCCTTATTAAAAAATCTGGAATTTCATAAAAATGTAGTCTCCTTCATCAAAATCCCACTTCTAATACAATTAAATCCCCCAAATTATGTTTTAAGTGAGAAGTTAAAGGTTTTGATCAAAAGCCGAAAAAGACTGCAAATTCAAATGAGCATTAAAACCTTTAATTTCACATATGCACTAACAAGGTTTTCCTGCACACAGCTTTGACACCTGCTACAGTACTGTAGCTATGTTGGTCTACTGTACATCAAACAACATTTAGGCTACTCACCACTGGGCATAGGCAAGTTGCTTAGGATTCAAACCTTCTCTCAAAGATTGAAACAAAACAAAGTTTGTTGATACCAGCCATAGGCCAGGGCTTTGTTAACACCAAGCTTGCGTTGTACAATTTATCCCATCCTTGGATTGTGGAGCCACTTATTCCTACCGACCGAGCCATGTGTCATGGGCTCCTGTTTGGCAATTTTACATATTCATTGAGCGATTCAAGCTGTCACGCTGTGTGACTGTAGCTGTGCATTGTCCCCAACTCCGAGAGTGGTGACAAGAGAGAGGAGGATTTGAATCAAATATTTCAGTTGTATACTTGTGTGTATACTTTCACCATTTGTGCATTTAAAGTAGGCATCTGATATTGGCACATTTCAAAACATGATTCAGCATAAATTTGACCTATTTATATTGTGTTGTTAAAGACTGCTCGCTTAAGAAGCTAAGTGATTAGTCTTTAAAAACATCAACATCAAAGGTTGTTCACAACCTTTGCACTGTTATTCATCAAATGCTTTCTGATTTATTCATTTATTTATTTAATTTTTTGCCATTTCAACATATACTTTGACTATTGCTATTGTTGTTGTGCTACTGGTCAGTACTGGTAACAAGGCAGGAACCTCCATGTAATATCTTACATAAGTGTTCTAATGTAAGTCTGTGGCAAGCTGTACTTTTTTCATTGAGTGGTAAATGCAGATTAGCTACTTTTTGTCAACAGTAACAAACACAAACATAATGATTAAACTATGCTGGTATACATGGTAATATTAGTAGTTACATCATTAGGATTGGCAGGCTTGTAATCAGCTGACAAGTTCCATCCATTTAGCCTGCCTGGTCATAAGTTCACATCCCTGGCAAAGGCCAGGCCATCATTTGAGTAATGTGATCAAGTATCTTGTTTTGTCTCAACCGTTGCCATACCAGAGCAGCCCTTCCCACACTAGTTTGTGTATTTTTTTTTACATTTTTTACTTTGTCTGACAATGCTGGACTTAATTTGATACTTAAGCAACCAGGAGCCAAATAAGATCTATCAATTTGTCTTTAATTTGTCAGTCCTGGGTCAAAGTAATTTCTTACAGACTCCAGTTCAGGGAAGCAATTGGAAAGCTTGCGAGACACAATGTTCTGTTTGATGCTCTTAAACTGCACCTTCACTGCTGTCCACACATTGGGCCAACGTAAACATGCTGAATGCCACGTCTTCTTAAATGAGTGCACATTCATGTGATTTGTGAATTAGCATAATTAACGCCCCAATAATGCTATATAAGGTTAGGCGTCCTGCCCCATTTTCATAGAAAGTCATTCATAACAATGGCACCAAACAAAACCAAGAAGAAAAACTTTACGAGCTTGGAGATTGAAGTACTGCTATCTGAAATAAGTAACGGAAAGCACATACTATTTAAGAGCGTCAACAGTGAAATTAAGGGACCTGTTAAAACCAAGGAGTGGGAAAAAATTACTTGTGCAGTTAACGCAGTATCATCTGTTGCCCGTAGCATCACAGAAATAAAAAAAATTGTGTGATATGAAATTGGAGTCAAAGAAACATCTCACCTAAGCAAGGCGATCCATGACTGTAACAGGAGGGGGTCAGGAGGAAGTCTCCGTTACGCACACCGACGAACGAATATGTGCCATAATTGGCGAGGTTGCCTTGTCCGGTGTTGCAACGGATGTCCCCCAGGACAGCGACTGACAGAGAAGTACAGCCCGTGGTAACCAAAAACGCGACACTGGCCATTCGTCTATCTTTGCAAATAGATCAGCGCGCTCTCTAAATACGCGCTCTCTTCCAATATATATTTTTTGCGAATATATTTTTTATTGAACAAAAAACAGACCTCTTCCAAGATATTGTAGTATTATACCATAGCCTCAATAGCCACAATTGAAACGAATGATAATGATATAATGATATTAATTAATTATGAATGATATTATCCTACAATTTGAAAAGAAAACAGTCAAATATAGGCCTACAATTGTCAAACAGGATACTCTCAAAATGATTATACATTATGAATTCTATAATTTATTGTGTAATTTACATATTCAAACTCAACAGTTCTTCTAAGTAACGAAATAGACACAATCCATTAGTCAAACACAAAGTTGTTTTGCTTTGGAGAATGGCAGGCAAATTGTACGTACAATTTGTACTGACTCTACGACAGCTCTGGACCACTCGTAAATCTTGTTCGTACCTAAGAGAAAATTCTAAATACGAGAAAATTGGTGAATGTGGCAAATTCTCGTAAATCACTCGCAGAGTGACTTACGAACTAATTTGTGCATAAAAGTGGTTCTTGCATCTGGCCCATTCTGACAGAAGATTACATTTGAATTTTACCGCACTATAAACTATTTTTTTTTTTTTTTTAAATGCTTTCATTTTGTGCTGTGAGAGGGGTATTTTAATTGATGCTTTGAGACAGATTTAGTGAATTTATTGCACTGAATTAATATGTCTATGACTAATCTTGCCACCCAAACTAGAGCTCAAAAGTAACTCGCTTAATCCACCTTTACGTCAGTGAGAAATTCCATCATTTCCTCCATCAGTTGGAACACGAACTCCAGAACTTTCCACCTGGAGAGCCACCACGTGTCGTAATGAAACTGCTCACTCCATCTTGTTCCTCAAATAACTTGTGATTCAGTTCCTTAATCTGGTGACACTTACAGTATCACATTTGAAATTGTCCTATGTCCAATTAAAACCTCTTTCAAGTCACACATGGCAATACCTACATATGTCTGTTATCTGGTTACTACAGGCCAATGGCCCATGTTCGGCCCTCACAAAACTCCTGAGGGAAACACTGCAGGCTGTCTGCCCCTCCTACAGAGGGAACCTGGCAAGAGGCTGGAGAACTGTCACACTACACTGTCCAGAACTGTAAGATAATAAACCAGAACTGTGAGCAAAGCGGATAGAACTTTGAGCATAGTGAATAAAACTGAACATTTTGACCAGAACCATGAGCAAAGACACTTGAATTGCAAGCACAATGACAAGAATCACGAGTACAGGGACCAGAATCTTGGGTATATTGACCAGAGCCATGAACATGGCAACCAGAACCCTGAGCATAGTTACCTGAATTTATATAATATGGACAGAATTAATCTTATTGATGTGGACAGAAGTGTATTGTTTTTTGTATCTAATGTGGGTGGAATTATACACCAACATTTGGCACTGATGCAATGCAGGGTTTCAGTGTGACAGTTTGTTTATGATTTAATCTTGAGAGAATGTGGATGAAATTACAATTTAGTTGTTTGTGCAGCCAGAATTATCTTTTGGTATTGATATTTTTTAAATTTGTTGAAAAGTTGTTCAGAAATGCTTTATTTACACACAGTCAAGAAAAAAATCTAAATCTGAAGTGCAGAAAAAAAGGGAATCTTTCAATATGGTTTATGCTCTAAACTGCCTTTCCTGTTCTATAGCCTGAACAGACAGGCAAGTGCATATCCTTTTGGTTATATTTTGTATAGCCTAACGTTACCTCAGCCGACAATAGCGTGGCCTCTTGAATTAGCTAAAACCTCCGCATTTCTCTGAGTTTTTGGTGAAATCAATTTTTTTGGCACGACAGTATTTATGCATACCCGGGACATTGGTTCCATCAGAAAGGGTGTTCTCAGCGGCTGGTCTTACTGTAAACAGGCTGCGCACATGGCTCACCCCTGAACACGTGAATATGCTTATATTCTTAAATAAAAACCAGTAAGGGTATCAAAGTTTTTTTTTTCTTTCCCCTCCTCTCCCCCCCCAAGTTACCAAGCCTCCGCTGTCGGACAGCCCTTTTAATTTCAAAAGGAATATTGTTTTCATTGTTAGGCCTACTGAATTGTGTTTAATTTCCTTTATAATTCTTATTGTTTTATGCTGTATAGGCCCGTGTCTCAAAAGTTTGAATAAAGCTTTGATTGAGGAAAAAAATCTATTTTGTATTCTGTCGTACGCTACATTTTGCAGTTTTTTTTCAAAGGATTCATCGATTGTTTGTTAACGTGGGCGACGATCGATCAAGGGCATTAGCATCCCTACTGGACACCAATGTAGTTATAATGACACAAACGGAGGTACATGTGGTTCTATGTGTGATGGGCTTGGTTGTTTCAGTTTTACTCTTTTCCCAGTTTGTACCATGTTGTGGTTCACTGTAATTCAGTTTATGCAGAACAGAAATCTCCTCTGTTTAGCCTGAACTGCTTCGACCAAAGATCATAAGGATGATGGAATGTTTGTCGCATTGCTGATCTGTGGACATCTGTTCTCTTGCAAACAAGGGTTACATTGAGACGGCCAGAAAGGGATCATTTGCTGGTTCCAGTTGATTTCTGCTTTCAGACTTGTTCATTGTGCAACACCCAGGCTGATGATGACCAAGCAAGCCCCTCCCCTTGGGTTATGAAAGCAACAGTGGATTATCCATGTTGCAGCAGTTGGGCAGAGATCTTTGTTTGTTGTTATCTGGTTCCTGCCTTGTAACATAGTGACAGTAAGACCTGGCATAACTTCTGCATTCAAAAACCAGATCATTATTGTATATTCTTTATTGGTGCACTTCATCAGGACCAACACAGATGATCCCATGCTCAAGAAATTGAGACTTCACAAGGGCGTGAATGCCGAAAGGTTGGTCTTCTGTTGAAGTGTACCAATAGTTGGCCTACAATAAGGATGAAAAAGCTTGGCTTTTCAGTACAAAGCCTGTAACAATCATTTGCTTAGTATCTATGGTTTTAATGCAGGAATCTCTTTGAGTATAGTGGTTTTCTGATCATTTAAATAGAGGCCATGTCAATTCAGTTATTGAAGTTTTCCCTTCACCACACCATGCTTCCAATACTCTCCTGCGGGCCCCTGAGTATGCTGGTTTTTGTTTTGTTTCCAGCATCTAATGAGATGCTAATTGAATTATAGTCTGCAAAGGAGCAATAATCCCTGATTGGTTTACCGATTCATTTATTGATTGATTGACTGATTTACAGGTTAAGATCTCATTGGTAGTTCTAAATGTTGGAAGTACAGTCACTGAGGCCTAACATCCAGTGAGCCAAACAGCTCAGTTAACTCAAACACAAAAATCTAAAACTAGCACTTCACTAATGATTAATTATGGGATCGGCTGCAACAAAAACCAGCATACACAGGGGTTGCCAGGGCCGAGTTTGAAAAGCCCTGATGTAGAGGGTGAAGGGCTTTTCAGTTAGAGGCTACATATTTGTTTCTTTGTATGATATTATTTGTTTTGCATTGCCAAGCTCTGTTCCGTTTGGTTGTATTTGTATGTGTTTGTGTAGGAGTGTGTTTTTTGCTATTGGTTTTTTTCAAACCACTTCCAAGATTCCATCAGTAATCCCACTATGCTCTCTCCCTCTTCTCTCTCTCGGTCTCTCTTTCTCAGGTGTGGTGGTGGGTCAGACCACACTCAGCCCTGCTGTGACAAACACCACGGCAGGAGAGAATGTAACGGCGACCACACCCATTTTGTTCAGCACCACCCCCATGGGCTGCTCTGCCTTCAACACCTCCACCTGTGAGATGTGCTCCCCAGGATCCCACTATGACAATGGTAGACCCCGTCCTCGCCTACTTCACACACATTTTAGTAAATAGGTAAATGACAGCCGATGCAGTTCTGGTCATGGAAGTCTCGCCAATTGTCATCTATCACCATAGGAAAAGGCAAATAACTCTCAGAAGAAACCAGACAAAGGGTTGTTGACCTTCACAAATCAGGAGATTGATGGAAGTAAAAACTAAAGATATCACTGGAACAGTGGTAAACTTGCATGGTAGAGGATGCAAGTGCATATTGCCCCCACTCACGGTGAGGCAGGTGATTTGGGAGATAAAAAAGGGCCACAGTTGGAGATCTACAAAACATTGTTGCATCTTGGGGACACAAAGTCTCCAAACCAGATGCCACCTCCATGCCAATAGGGCTGCCAGAAAAAGCCTCTATTGAGAGCAATGAACAAAAATAAGCCTCTGGAGTTTGCCAAATGCCATTGGATCTCTGAATGGAACCAAGTGTTATGGTCAAATGAGACCAACATTTAGCTTTTTGCCATGCACACCAGTGATGGGTTTGGCTTTGGAAGAAGGATGCTTATGTTGAAAATAACTTCATACCTACTGTGAAATGTGGTTGTGGGTCTTTGATGTTTAGGGGTTAGTTTTGCATACCAGTGCAAATAAATGGTTAACTGACCACAAAATTACTGTTTTACAATGACCATCTCAGTCTCCAGACTTGAACCAGATTGAAAATATGTGGTTTGAATTGAAGAGGGAATCTGAAGGATCTTGAAAGATTCTCTATCGAGGAATGGTCAAATATCCCCCCCAAATATTTTCACCAATCTCATAAAATGACTCGGTAGTGTTATCCTTGGGAGGGTGCACAAAATATTGAAAACAGGAGCGTAAATTATCGTGAAGCCTACGTTATCTTTTGGGGAAAATAATATTACTTATTAAACAACTTTTTCTCTGAGCAATTGTATTGGTATTAAAGAATATAATTTTTCCAATTTTGTAGAGCATGCAATGTATCTAATCACCAGTATTTATTTTATACAGCCTTCTTTGCTCATCTTTATGAAGGGTGTGAATATTTTATATAAATGTATCATTTTGATTCACATTGATCGCCATATTGGACTCCAACTCTAAAGGTAAGGTGTATTATTGGATAGTTCCCCATATTTATACCACATTTCCTCTGAAACTGTGAAAAAGCAGAAGGTGGAAAGGCCCCCCCAACATGAATAATAGTCTCCTGACCACGTTAAGCTTGGAATCCCAGGAAAGAAACATCCATACCACAAATACATGCTTTTAGCTGGGCAGTGTAATGAATGAAGCATGTGTCTCTTAGCCACTAGGCTACTTCCACCTGTAAAATGAGCTGTGCTGTCAGAATTAAAAGCAGGCAAACTGGTTTGTCTGGGCACCATGCCAACTTTCTGTGGTATATGGGGTTGGCCAACAAACCATGGGTAATGTACCTCAGTCAGTTTGCAGTGAACATTGCTGACTTTCCACTGCAACAGCTGACCCAATGACTGAGGCAGATCTATGACAATGCACCTCCACAGGTAGTACACTAGACCTTTAAAGGGGAATTTTAATGTATTTTTACCAACCATGTAAGCACCCAGATCATAATACATAACGTAATACGTAACACTGTGATTGACAGAATAGTGCAGAATAAATTGTCAGTTTATTAGAGACTTGTAACATAGGTAATGCAAATGTTAGAAAGAAGAAATTGTTAAAGAAGGTAAATAAATATTTTACCTTTAAATGTCAACTCTTATAGAGAAACAATACAGGGTATGGTAGCTTAATAATTTCCATAATTTAGGTAAAAGCTAACACATTAATTTTGCAACATATCAAAATAAATATTATGGGCTGTCCCCTTAAAATTCAAATCTCCTTTATTTGCTAACAAAGTGCCCTATAGCAGCGGTCCCCAACCTTTTTTGCACCACGGACCGGTTTCATGCAAGACCATTTTTCCACATGGAAAAAACATGGAAAAAAACTGAGAGAAGTGCGGAAAAGAGGCACAGACGGGTTCAAAATAAAACACCCTGCAGACTGCGATAGTCAATAAAATGGAAATAAAATTCAAATTAAAACGTTTTTATTATTTCTGTGCGGCCTGGTACCAAATGCCTCACGGACCGGTACCGGGCCACGGACTGGTAATCCGGGCCGCGGCCCGGTGGTTGAGGACCCCTGCCCTATAGTATCAATCTCACATGAAGGGCCCTAATTTGGTGAATCAGGACGGTGTCGGTAACGCAGACGCAAAGTGAGGACGGTGGTGCTTTAGGGCGTGTCTAACGCAATTTCTGTAATTTCGTGACTTGGGACGATAGCGCACCTCCTAAAAGAGGTTGGAATAACTTTAAAAAAATACATGTGGGTGTGGTGGGGGTTTGGTTTCATAATTGCCAATCAGAACACCTATTTTCAATCCCTTTAAATACCAGTGCGCTAACACTATAGCAAATTGGCAATTTCCTGACATGGATGACAGTTTTGCGTGGCTGCGCCAGGAGCGCTTCTCAAAAGAGGAGAGCGATTTGCTTGTGCGAGAGGTGCGGAAAAGTTGGCGCACGAATCAGAGGGGGAAAACAAGGCGCACATTAATTTGTTATTTTCATGACTTGAGTTTATATTTTGAGACCTACATTGTTACATTTTATTTTATTTTACCATCTATTTTTTTCCTTATTTGTAGGCTTTCCAACGTAAAAAACAATGTTTCTTTTCTTCTAATTTAATATAATTGTTAAATGGAAAGCAATAAATAAAAAAACTCACAACTGCAACTAGGACTGTTTCATTTATGTTCGTCATACAGTAGGCCTACATGCGTCACCCTGGAGTGTGCATCACAAACCACCTGGATATTAATGGAGTGGACCCCTTTCCGATTCACATAAATTATACCGTGATCAGATGGTGCACACAACTGCACATGTGTGCAGTCAATGGCACCCAAGACCCCAGGGAATCCACATTGCGTATAAAAATCTTATTTAGTTCTCTGCTGGCTGTCGGGTGTAGGAAAAGTAATAAACTAATTTGCATGTTGGACAAGACTGGAAGAAACTGCATGCACAGCCAAACTGATAGCCGTCTGGCCAACACCAGCTACCAAACCCAGGGTATCGCTCACGGTATCGCCTTCGGCGTCCAATTATGTACTCCATTTTCTGTAGTGCAAATGGAAAGAATAAAACCCTTTCACATAAGAAATGTGCATACAAACATATATTTATTTAACAGGTGTATCTTACTGAACGGTAGCGATGGATGGCGTGCTGGCTTCAGTCTCATGTCCGTGCATTGAATAACCACAAGCTGTGGTGAAATAGTTTTTAGCTTAATTGATTACGCTTGCAAGTTACCCATGGATTGGACAATTTGCCGCAACGTGGGGGGAAATTCACAATATTCACAAAACATTCTCATGTGATTTCAGATAACCTTATGTTCATATGGGCGCATCAAAAGTGAAACTTTTTTTTGGTTTATTTTTATTAACCATGTAAATACCAAGCTAATAACATGGCACACTCTTGATCATATGAATGCAAAACGTACCACATCAGCTGTTATGTTTTGACCATTATTATCTTATTATTATCATAATTCTACAATGAATGATTCAGCTAGTTCATGAGCCAAGCATCATTTTTGTACTACGATGTCCTTGTGAGTAATGAGTAAGGTCTTTCCTTTTTCAAGGACTTGTTGTCACAGCATGCAGTTCAGACCTCCAACGCCAAGTGGACATCACGTGTTTTCAACAGAGTAAATTGCTGCAATCATCTCCATTAATCATTCAATTATCTGACTACTGATTTAATCAATCAGGCACATGAGAATACTAATTCCATTTGCACGGTGTTGCAAGGTGTCTTGGAGAGGTGAAGGGAAAAAAATGCTTTAGGAAAAAACCTTTGTGTACGTATCTATGTATGTATGTATGTATGTATGTATGTATGTAAGTAACGTCACTCATTGATGATGATGTTTGTGACCACACATGAAATGAAAGTGTCCACCAAGAACATTGGGCTATGAGGGTGAGAGGTTAAATATACAATGGCTATAAAAGGTATTCACAAAAAATATTGGCATTTTTCACATTAGATTTTTTCACAAACAAGCTTTTTGTTAATTAATTACGAATAAATGATTGCATAAGTATTCGCACACTTTTGCTAAGACACACCTAAATAAACTCTGGTGCAATCAATTGTCTTCAGAGGTCACATAGTTATTTGTCCACCTGTGTACAATTTAAAGTGTTTCAAATGCTTTCAAATTAAATACACCTGTCTGTGAAAGGTCCCCTTTCAAAGCAAATCCGAGAAAAGGTTTTTTGAAAGCACCCATCAAGGGAAAGATATAAGAAGATTTCAAAGACTTTGAATATCCCCTAGAGCACTGTTAAATCCATCATAAAGAAATTGAGAGAATATGGAACTATTTATTTACCTAGAACAGGCCATTCTCCAAAATTGAGCATGTGTTCGAGAAGGGCACTTGTTAGGGAGGCTACAAAGAGGCCTATGGCATCTCTGATGGAGTTAAAGTAGTACAGTTCCAAGGCAGAGATGGAAGATACTGTTCATAGGTCAACAATAGCCTGGTCACTTCACAAATCTGCGCTTTATGGGATGCTGGAAGAAAAGTCATTGTTGCAAGAAAACTTGCATGAAATCTTGCCTAGAGTTTGTCAGAAGGCATGTAGGAGACTCCTAAACCAAGTGGAAGAAGATTCTATGGTCTGATGAGACCAAGCTTGAACTGTCTGGCATCAACGTTAGGCGCTATATTTTTGGTACAAGCCTAGCACTGTGTATCATCCCAAGAATACTATCCCTACCTTGAAACATGGTGGCGGGAGCCTAATGCTATGTGAATGTTTCAGGGACTGGAAAACTTGTCAAAATAGAGTAAAACTCAATGTTTTGACATTGCCCCGTCAAAGCCCAGACCTAAATCCCATTGAGAATCTGTGGAAAGATCTAAAAATTGCTGTTCACTAATGGTCCCCATTCAACCTGATGGAGCTAGAGCAATTTTGTTAAGAAGAATGGCTAAAAATGGCAATGTCCAGATGTGCAAAGCTGGTAGCGACTTACTCAAATAGACTCACAGCTGTAATTGCAACTAAAGGTGCTTCTACTATATATTAAGTCAAGGGGGCTGAATGCTTATGTAATCAATTATTGTCTGTTTTTATTTGTAAATAATTAAGAAAGAGCTTTAAACTTCTTTTTTATTTGATATTATAGAGTATTTTGTGTTGATCAGTAGCAAGAAATTCCAATTAAATCCATTTGATTCCATGAAGTAAGAAATAAAATGTGAAAAATGTTAAAGGGGGGTGAATACTTTTTATACCCACTGTATCTTGATTGTGATAAATTGTGCTTTAAACAAACAAAGGCAGAACATTTAAATATTTGTTACTGGGGCAGCTGTGAATGTCCCAAAAAAAGAAGTTCAGTGCAAGACATTTTGTCATTTGACATTTCATCATTGTCAGTTGCTTTACCATCCCTTATTTAATGGCTTGGCGTAGATGTGTGAAAACTTACCCATAAGAAGATCCACTTCTCTCCACATCAACATAATTTGTGACAATTGACAGGTAGTGTTTTGACATTTGTGTTAAATGGGGAAATCGTTTTTCTGCTGAGCTCTGGAATTGATTCAAGGACATCTGGGTGTTTTCTTCCACATAGACTGTGTACCTCTGAAGTTCAGCATGGAAGTCCTCATCAAAGCCTCAAACTCAAATGGGAGATGTTGAATATTAAGAGAGGAAATTTGTTTTGGCAAAAAAAATCCTTACAGCTTTCAGAAATTTGTGAGCTGAAAATTTGACTGAACCAGGATTTATTTTTCGCTTGATTGGGGTTGTAATATGCTGGGACCTTGTCTGTAATTTTGATGTTTTTATGCATTTATGGTTTATTGTTCCGTTTGTCCTGTGCCAATGTTTGATACTCATTCGTGATCTACTCCAGTTTATTGTAAGTTTAATGGATTCTTGGTTTCCAACTCTCAAACTAACCAGAGAGATAATGAGGGAAAGCTGTTCCTGTAACTAGGCTTTCTTCAAAAGAGCCTGAAGCTGCTGTAATACTTCAGTGTTGGGCACCATCTCAACATCTCTCTCCACAAACATTTTTTCATTTTTAACATTATTAGGCATTCGGCAGACACTCTTATCCAGAGCAACTTCCAATAAGTGCATTAAAAATGGCAAGTATATCACAGCTAGAACAAGAGATCAGTACAGCTAAAATAAAATTGATGCCATCGTAGAGATGTGTGCTACAACACCTACAAAACGGGGAGAGAAAAGATAGTAATTCTTTTTTTGTTGTTGATTTATTCAAGTGTAGTCTGAAGAGGTGGGTTTTCAGGTTACAGTCTAGCTAGAGTATATGGTGTGATCAGTGTCTGGAGGTAGGAGGGAGCAGTACCTCTCATGTCCTGGTATTCCAGCACTAGTGATTTGAATTGAATTTGGGTTACTATAAGGAGCCATTGAAGTGTGCTGAGTACTGGAATGATGTGAATTTTTGTAGATTGAAAACCAGACGTGCAGCGGCATTCTGGACTAGTTGCAATGACTTGATGGCACAGGCCGGTAAGCCAGCTAGCAAGGTGTTACAATAGTCCAGACGTGAGCTTACCAAACTCTGAGAATTGCAATGTACCCTGAGAAGCTCAGCGGGTCTTCCAGTGTCACTCTGAGGTTCTTGGCAGACTGAGATGGAGACATTATGGAGCCTTCCATGGTGATTGAATCATTAGTCATTGGGGAGCCCTTCCTGGGAGGAAGACCAGCTAAGTCTTTTCCAGGTTGAGCTTCAGGTGGTGGGTGGACATCCAAGCTGAGATGTCAGCCAGGCATGCAGAGATACGAACCAGAACCTGAATGTCAGAAGGTGAGAAGGAGAGGAAGAGTTGAGTATCATCAGCATAACAATGATATGAAAAGCCACGAGCAAGGATAACTGAAATAATTGATTTAGTGTAAAAAGAGTAGAGGAGAGGACCTAGCCCTGAGCCCTGCGGGACACCGGTTGAGAAGATGTGACGAGAGGAAAGGGATCCCCTTCAGGCCACCTGGTAGGACTGGTCAGCCAGGTATGGTGCAGACCATGCCAGTGCAGATCCTGAGACAAGTTGCAAGTTGTGCAAAAAATATTACACCCCCTGCGTGCAATATACCTGGAGTATATTGTTTCACTCTGTCATCTACAGAGAGGTGTCTAGATGCTTGTGCTTACATCTTTCACAACTCCTGTTCAGAAGGATCAAACACAGGGCCTTTTAATAACAGAGCTTTTAAAATATAGGCTACTTAATTCTATAGGTGCCTGTGCCGATTGTTCTTTCAAAGCATCTCCAGCCATTGATATTAGTTTCCCACCTTCCTTTGCAAAGAAAAATATTATTATGACCTTTTCCGTAATTTATTGATGCATTTTACAAAACACCAGCTTTCTCATATAGTTTAATTGATTGAATGAGTGGTCAAGTAATTGAGTAAATAACAGGGATAATTTCAGTAATTGAATTATTGTTAGAAACACCAGTCGTGAAACAGGAAGTGCTTTCACTATGAGGTTAAAACTTTATTAATACTGCTTTCTAACTAATTCCCTAGCTACCTAGCAAATTTTGTATTATTTTTGGTACAGGTAGCCATAAGGTTTCAAATGGATTTAGCTTGCTGTTAGCTAGCTAGCAAGCTAGTAATGTAAACATTCAATTTACCAAGTTAGCTAGCTAACTACCAGTCTAGGTAGATAAATAGATACCTATGCAAATTTAGAAAATATTCTGCTTGCTAGCTTATACGGATGTAAATCGACTAACTACCAACTAGCTAACTAGTAATAATGAAAATTATTACTTTTAATTGGCTACTTACCTCAGATTCTTTATTTTCGGCTTGCTGGCTAATAAAGATGTCAATAAATGTATCTGACTTGCTGATTTTGTTTATTTAGAATTTAAATTCTGCTTTAAATTAAATAATTCTGAAATATAATTTACTTGCATGTATATTAAATACATATCTTCTCAGAGAAATAACACAGTCAAACTGGGCAGAGTGAGTGAAGTGTGTCCCAAAGCACCATTTTGAATCTCCCGCCCTCCCGTCCACTCACTGTTCTGCCCACTCTGTGATGGAGTGATGCTTTTCATGCTCTGCTGCGTGTGTTTACAGAAAGCAACATGCTATGATATATTAAGTGAGATGAATGTGACTGTGAAGTGACTCAATGCGATTTTTTCTTGCATTATATTGAAGTGACACTAATGTTTATACATTTACAGTAAAGCAATTTTTGATGTTGTTTATAATATGATACAGTAAATGGCTCTGATGTGAACTTGGATAATTAAGATGTGAAGTATATAGACTGATGAATTTTCTCTTTTAGTGTTAATGTCTATATTGGCTAAGCAATTAGAATCCATCCAATATCATTTAACCTGCTTTCTGCAGATCTCTAGGTTCAGTGGTGCAGATTCAAAGTACTTTTGAAACAGAACCTCTGATAAATGAGTAGAGTGATGTTGTGAGTGTATAACAGTAATGTGACATGCTGTGGTGGTGTTAGTGTGTAACAGTAATGGTCTGTATTGCATGTAGCAGGGGATTATTACAGACTCTGTGCTCTTAAGTGCGAAGAATAAGCCTGAATGTAGAGTTTAGTTTGACTGGTTTAATGGTGTTTCCATGCCCCTCCCCTCAGAAACGCTGCTGTGCTCCTGCTGCCAGGAGCCTGGTCTGTGCATGTTCCCCGGGGCCTGCCTGCCCTGTGAGAGAGGATTCTACCAGTCCCTCACCGGCCAGCTGCACTGCCTACCCTGCAGCCAGGGCTCCTACAACAAGTGAGTAACTTACACACACTCTCAAACTCACACATATGCGTAAACCCACATTCACACACATACACAAACTCTGACACTCCCATACACACACACAAACACACGCACGCATGCTCATACGCACACACACCCACACACGCACTTATGTGCAAGCACGCATGCACACATGAACACATACACCTACACACACTGTCTTTGTATGTGCTAATGAAAGCCTTTCTCTGCCCCTGTCTCTCAGTGTCACAGGTAGCCCTGTCTGCCAGTCCTGCCTACCAGGATCCTACGCTAACAGCACCGGGGCAGAGACCTGCAGAAGCTGTTCCCCAGGTAACCTCACCTATACTCAGAAAGATGCCTGACACAATGCACATTGGATAGAGCAATCTGCCTGACACACTTCCCATTAGATCCATACAGCTTTCTGACACAATGCCCATTAAATACAGCCAGCTGGGTGATACACTCCCCTATAGATACAGCCAGCTGCCTGATACGCTGTCCATAGGATAGAGAGAAATTACCTGACACATTCCCCCATGGACACAGCCAGCTGGCTGACACACTGCCCATTGAATACTTTGTTTACAATGAATTGCACCATATGTGTGAAAATCAACACTCTAAATGACATCACGTGTGAAACCTTGTATGAATAGGCCCATAAAGTCTTATGTGTGTAGTTTGACGGTTAAGGTTACCATTGGCACAACTAAGACAACAAAGTATGTTAACCTGAACCAGGCTTATGATATTATATATTACTTTAAAAAAGCATTTGACAAGGTACCACATGAGAGGCTCATTGTTAAAATGAATTCAGTAGGAATTTCAGGAGTTGTTTCAGAGTGGGTTCATAATTGGCTGCAAGGGCGAATACAAATAGTAACAGTAGGTGGGGCCGTATCTGACCTAGGTGCTGTGGGAAATGGAGACCTGCAAGGATCGGTGCTGGGACCTCTGCTCTTCCTTATTTACATAAATTATGTTGATAGGGACATTAATAGCAAAATAGTTAAATTTGCAGATGATACTAAACTTGGGGGTTTGGCAAACAGTTTGGAATCCAAGATGATTTAAACAAGATCCAAGAATGGGCAGAAATGTGGCAGATGACATTCAATATTGCTAAATGTAAAGTTATGCATGTGGGACATAAAAACATAAGACAGGAGGATTTTATGGGAGGATAATTATTATTATTTTTTTAAGTTCAATGAAGAGCAACTAAATTGATACCTGGTATGAAGGCTAAAAGTTATGAAGGTAGACTTAAGGCACTCAATCTATTTAAGCTTAGCAAACAGAGACTTTGGGGGATTTGATTGAGGTTTTTACATTCCTAGAAGTGATTAACAAAGTTAATTATCAAAGGTTTTTTAAGATAAGTGGGGTCAGCAGAACAAGAGGCCACAGGTGGAAATTAGTTAAATGCAAATTCCACATGGATATTAGGAAGTTTTTATTTACACAGAGAGTTGTCAATGCCTGGAACAGCTTGCCAGGTCGGGTAGTAGAGGCAGAAACACTTGGGCTATTCAAACTAGGCTGGATGCCGTACTAGATACTCTTTAGATTAGGACGAGCCTAGATGGGCTGAACGGCCTTTTAAATTTCCCTTTTAAATGGTGCCCCATTTGTAAGGAACATGCATTTGTGGGATGAGCAGCACAGCTGAGTATGTGGGTTGTGCCCATGAAAAATTTGCCAAATCTTCTCTGCCAATGCCAAACAGCTTATTCTGCTGTTGCTATTGACTCTTGTTTGGTGTTGTTTGGTGGATTGGATGATTGAAGTCTATCAGTAACAAGGAAGAAACAAGACATATTGGCAATTTTACAATTTATTCATTTAACAAACAGTCAGGAGCTTCATTAGCGTGTGGAAGAACCATACACAGCCACAACAGCCTGGCACCTCCTCCTCATGCTGGTCACCAGTGTGGTCACACACTGCTGTGGGATGGCATTCCACTCCTCAACCAGGATTTGTCACAAGTCAGCCAACGTGGTTGTGTTGGTCACTCTAGCACAAACAGCATGCCCAAGCTGATCCCACAAATGTTCAATTGGGTTGAGGTCAGGACTGTTGGCAGGCCATTCCATTCTCTCTACTCCCAAATTCTGGAGGTAGTCTCTGATAAACCCCACTCTGTGGGGGCGAGCGTTGTCATCTTGGAGGATGGAGTTCAGTCCCAGACTGTGGAGATATGGGATTGCCACTGGTTGCAGAATCTCATCTCGATATCTCTCTGCATTGAGATTGCTTCCAATGATGACAAGCCTCGTTTTTCCAGTGATGGAGATGCCGCCCCACACCATCACACTGCCTCCACCAAAAGGTGTTACTCTATCGGTGCAGCAATCAGCATAGCGTTCTCCCCGTCTTCTCCACACTTTGACCCTACGATCCAACTTCCGTAGGCAGAATCTGGACTCATTGCTGAACATAGCGTTCCTCCACATGTTCAGGTTCCAGTGCAGGTGTTGCCGACACCAGCGCAAATGGGCCTGATGGTGAAGGGCAGTCATGGCAGGACTCCTGGCAGCCCTATGAGCCTGGAGATTGGCTGCGTGCAGTCTGTTCCGCATTGTCTGGGCCGAGAGCCGTGTGCCATATCGTCCTGCAAACCTTGACTGCAAATCTGTAGAAGACAGCCTACGGTTCCTAAGTGTTGAAAGGGTGAGGGTCTTCTTGGGGTGTCGTCTTCTTGGGACGCCCACTTCGCGGTCTGTCTCTGACATCCCCCGTTTCATGGAACTTGGCATTCAGTTTGGAGATGGTACTAGGGCTCACTCCAAATAATGCCGCAACTTGCTTTTGCGGAGCACCAGCTTATAGTTGCCCTATCGCACAAGCCTTATCGAGATCAGACAAACGTGGCATGCCGATTCTTGGAGCAGACACCAATTGACCACTGTAGCAGGGCCCATGCTCACAGGTGCCGGAAGCTCAAAACAAGAGTCAATAGCAACAGCAGAATAAGCTGTTTGGCATTGGCAGAGAAGATTTTTCATGGGCACAACCCACATACTCAGCTGTGCTGTTCATCCCACAAATGCATGTTCCTTACAAATGGGGCACCATTTAAAAGGGAAATAAACAGGCTTTCCAACGGTATACAATTTATTGCCAAGAAGCATTGTTACAATAGAGAAATAATCTACCAAACACAAATTTTCTTCAATGTTTATATATTCATACATGCATACATATCCATAAATAATGAAGGACACTGTGCATATACAGTATATATAAGTAAAGAGTAATAACAATAAGACTAAAAATAATAATAATATACTAAATGTAGACAAGGTGTATATATAAGGTAGATTATATGTGTTTGTTACACACTGCTTGTGTATCAGTAGCAGCACGAGACCAAATTGTAAGTGTTGATTGTTTGGCTTTATTTATCCTGGCTATAGAGAGTTCCAAATAAATGACCTCAACAGCCAGTGCTTTATAGATAGCAGATGAGGTGGAAGCCATCTTTGCACTACAATCTTTATTGCTGCTGTAACTCCAGCAAGCCAAATTTTGCACTGGCATTTGGTTAAATTCAGTTCAGAGTCATCATTGAGTAATATGATCACAGAATCTTAATCTATTGTTTTATCAATCAAATCAGAAATAATCACAGTTACACGGTGCCAAAAAACACACCTGAGGGTACTCTCATAAAATATGTGACAGCGTTCCAGGGGTCCCTAGAGAGCAAAGCTGACATCTTGGACTTGAGACTATGCCCATTGAGTATCTTTGTTGAGGACATAAGTATGACCCGTTACAAATCTTGATATGTATTAATTGATGATTTGGGTTTTTGGAAGCCCCCAAATTTTAGCCCAAACCACATCCCAGTGAATTTGTCTATTGCTTAATGTCAAGTCCTTTTCCCAGAGAGAGTAGACTAGAGTTAAAAGTTTATAAGCAGCTTGGAGGGCTTGTAAGTATATTTCTGAAACCAACCCCCTCCAGGAGGGCCTTGGAGACATCCTAAGAGGCACCCGGGGCCATTTAACCAATCGGGTGCATTTGAAGTTCAGTACCCCAAGGAACGCCATTTTGTCTTCAGACCATGAGCCAAACTCAATAAAAGTTGACAAAATTGTAGCAATGGATTGTTCTACATCAGAGATATGAAGCAGAATATCATCTGCATATAGAGTTATTGCATGCTCGGTGTGTTTGAATTGGATAGGCGATGTACTTCTATTTTGACATATATTTTGAGCAAGAGGCTTAAGAGATAGAGCAAATAGAAGAGGGGAGAGGGGGAATCCCTGTCTTGCACCTCTAAAAATACCAAAGGATTCAAAATGATGTGTACCAGTTGGTATTATTGCCGTAGTGTTTGTATACATGATCCGAATCATGTGCATGGATTTTGCACCAAATCCAAAACACTCCAGGGTAAGCCACAGATATTCCCACTCCAAACGATCAAACCCAAATACGGATTGGTATTTTTTTGTTTTAAAGCTCACTGCTTCAAGTGTGACATAATGCATAGAACTACATCTAACCCACAACTTCAGTGAATTTTGAATTGAATCTGACAAATCACTACAATGAGATGGCTCTTAATTTGTAAAGACTTTCAGATGATTTTTAATAAGATACTTATTAAAATTGAAAACCAAAAGATGTCTTGAAAGTGCTATTCAATTCAACAAAACAAACCTGTACACAAAAGGAAATTACAGGGGAGTATTACAGTCAAACGTGAAACTGGACCTTGGACAGAAGGGAATGGCAGTTGTGCAGATACAGTCACTGTCATGTGGTTAAGCTCGTTTAGAAGCAAGGAAAGATGTCTAACATTCTGAAGGAGGGATTCAGCTGATTCTTACACAATCTATTAAGCATTTGGAAACTATTCATTCGCATGAACACAAATGAATACATATTCCATGTAGTTACTCAATATACTTGGTAATTCTCCATTAACACATACAGATAGATGTCACATGCTGATCAGTATGGCCGTGACTAAAAAAATGGAATGAAAATATTGCGTGTTGGAGTTGTTCCAGATAATTCTGGAATGAGACCCGGATCTGAGGGAAGTATGCAGTTTCTCCTTGAGTGAGGTAGTTTAATTGATATTTCGTTTTTTATCTTTCCACTTTAGGATAATTACTTATTCAGGGACATAAGTACAGGTTTGGATGTTGTGTGGAAGGGACAAGGATCCAGGCTTGGTCTTAGGAGAAATTATAATAATAATAATAATGAATTGCATGTAGTGCCTTTCATCTTGTGATCTCAAAGCCTTACAGAGAAGGGGGAAACTCGCGTCGACCACCATCAATGTGTAGCACCCACCTATGTGATGCATGGCAGCCATTGCATGCCAGAACACTCACCGCAGCATCTAGCTTGTGATTGGTTAAGAGTTTGGAAAACATAGACAAGTACAGCAGTTCTTGTGATGTTCTCAAGTTTTTTTAATCACTGTCTATTATTGACTATTATTCTACACTTATTCAAATTGATTTGGCTGCAAAAATTATGTTTTTTGTCAACATTGTTGCAATAGTATCACCAGGGGCCTGTCTCACAAAGCAGGATTAGTGGGTTAGCGAGCTAACTTTGGGTTTAAGCCTGGGTTTTCGGTCTCACGACTGTGGCTCACTTTTAACCGGGTTGCATTGCCATGGTAATTTAAGCTGTGAACCTAACCTGCTCCGGAGTAGGTTAAATTCAGGCTAATGGATCAAATCCTATAAAAAGCCCACCCCCTCACAAATCAGCTCTGTGGAAAATGGCCTCACCAATCCTAGAGAATTGCGTAATTATATCAGAGATACAGATTCTCTGCGGAGGGAATATTGTGTCTTTGCAATCTTCTAGAGACGCATGTCACAAATGTCACTCGTTGAAGCCATGCGATCACTGTGCAGCAAACGGTATGTGTTTTCTGTACATACAGTATATGTATTCCGTTGGTGATGTGGAGAACCTGAGCAAACATACAGTTTATATAGTTTTATATATATATATATATATATATATATATATATATATAGCTATCAATAATTAATAAAATGTACTGTTGCATATTAAGTGTGGTGTAATTTTCTCATATGATTTCCGAGTGATTGGTGCAATAGATTGCACTCACATTACCATCACCCGCAGCCCTGGGTGAGCCACAGTTGTGAGACCGAAAACCTCGCTCACTAGCAAGCTAACACACCAATCCGCTTCATGAAACAGTGCTCTGGATCTCTCCATGTTGCATGCGATTGGCTGTGTTACAAACGCCTCCCCTTTTGTGTGCACATGCTCATAGCTCGATCTGAAAAACCAGGGTTGACAGAGCGAGTTGATAACTACCGTTGTGAGACAGGTTAGCCGTAATTGCCTTTGTTAGGCTTTGTGTAGCCAGCTAATGCAAAGATACCCTATGTTGAACTTTCTTCATTAGACAGGCCCCAGTACTACTAGAATGACAAAACACAGGTTTTGCGTCTTCAGGGTATGCAGTTCGGTCTACCAGCACTCCCTTGAGAAGGGCTTTGCCAAAATGTTAGGCAATGTGCTGTTTTGGCTCTATATGAAAAGTATTATTTTGCACAAATTCATCTTTGATGAGACTTATTGAGTTATCCGCACCACAATTATGCTTTTTTACACCTAAGCTTGTTGCAGGTTTTTATAGTTCCATCTATGAACCATGAAAGCAGTTCAGTGAAATAGATTGTATGTAATTGTGGGTGAATATTACTAGTGGGAACAGGACCTGGAGACAGTGTTTTATGTTTGTGTCAGGACTCTGATCTAGCAGATAATCTCTACACTGAGCAACTGTCTATGTTGTTAGCCAGGCAACTGTCTATGTTGTTAGCCAGCCTATGGCTCACAGGTGACAGTTTTAAAGTTCACTGCATTCCCATGACATGCACGCTGGCCAAAGTGGTCATTAAGCTATAAGTAAAGTCATCCCATCTTGTTTGCTAATTTAACATTTTGCCAAGACACTGACCTACATGTATACATGCTGCGCAATCAACTTTCTTTGCATAAAAATGGTCATAAGAACGTAAGAATGCATAATGACGAGAACGGGCCGTTCGGCCCATCTAGGCTTGTCATGTCCTAATCTAAAGAGTATCTAGTACTACATCTAGCTTGGACTTGAATAGCCCAAGTGTTTCTGCCTCTACTACCCGACCTGGCAAGCTGTTCCAGGCATTGACAACTCTCTGTGTAAAATGACGTATTATACACCCACAATGTTGAAGGCAAAAGAGGTAATGCTTTATTCCAATAATACTGCATAAACCAGGTATGATATGACATTCCTCCAATCTACATTTGTAAAGATTTTTAATTATTATTTTATAAATTGGTCTTTGGGCAGACACTCACTTGCTTTTTAAAAATAGCTCCCACCTGCAGCATGGGCACCCCTAATTCCAGGCCATATCGAATTCCCGTTACCTGAATTTTTAGGCTTTCTTAAAGTTCTCGTAAAAGCCTAATGTACTTTATTTATGTACTTTTTCTCAAAATTTGGAATGCTGAATTGTATTCTAAGCCACACTTGCTGCAACCTCCGCTGTCAATTTGGGAGAGCATAGACAAGCATGTGCTCTCCTCCAAAGCACGTGATGTCAGCTGTTGTTTCTTTTCACACTGCAGTTTACAAGTTAAGCTTGCACAGACATGAGATGGAGAAAGACACTTCATACATAGCTTTATACCAGCAGACTGTGGACACCTGATTGACCAGCAAGGGTTGCTGGTGTGTGACAAGACATGGAAAGCCCAGCCAACGCTACAGTCAGTTATGCGTCACCCTGTGGGTCTGCTGGCCACAGTCGGCTGGATTCAATACCAGACTCTGGGGCTCATCCACATGCTAGAATAGTGCCTTAACAGTATGAACCACCTAACAACCCCAGCCTAAAGTACTTTTAGTTGTACCTTTTATTGCAATATATTTTTTATGAGATGATGGAGGTTTTTTAATTCAGTTAATGAGTGTGTGAATGCTAAAAAATACTGGTGTGTTTTCACAGGTTTTTCTTCTGGGCTGAATGCCATATCCTGTGACCCATGTCCACAGGGAACATACTGCAAGTGAGTGACAGGCAGAGTCAGCCAATGGCAGCGCCGCAGAGGGGCAGATGAAACCAATTGCAGCGCAGTGCTGCATCCAGGGCTAAGAGAGATGCTCTCTGATCTTCTGGCCAGTCTTTCTTTTTATTTATTTTTTGTACATCTCATGAATGGAAGGCTTTGTAACCACAGTGGGACACATTAGGCAAATGTAGCTTAAAGGGGAAAAGTCTATTTTGAGCCTCCTGTGGGCTTTCCCACTTTTTTATAGGTAATTTTTACACATTTAATGGGCAAGGGCATGCATTTTTCACCACCTGTCAAGAAGCTGCAGTTCCTTTCTGATCCTCAAGAGGTTTTTCAGTAATCAGTGGCACTTTCTCAAATGGACATGACCAGTTATACAATTAAGTGCCAATCTGAGTGTTGGTGCAAGGGTGCAAGGGTGCAAGTCTACAAAATTGAGAGACTTGCACCCTTGCACCAACTTCAGAGAGGGGAGTTTCCTCTTTTGGACAAATTTGTACACCTCTACAACAAGTCATGAAAGAGGAAACAACAAATTATCTGACAATTATTCAATTGTAAATATATATGTAAATATATATATAATATAAAATATAAAAGTCAAGGCATCCCATCAATAACAATTTTGCTCTTTATATTTTTATTTTGCTTTTAGGCTGTCAAAAAAACATTTTCCTTTTGCTTTCAATTGTTTCTATAGATGTGTGCAGTTTAAACATGTCTGCCCACTCATTTCAACACATCAGTTTATTTTCTCCAGGGTGGGCATGATATGTCCTACAGAAGTGTCAACAGACATATTTTCACAATTGAAATTACTTGAAATCGTAATGCGTTGATTGCTTAACAAGTAGCTTCAGAATGTCCTCCATCGACCTCTTGGTGTTGGAGGACGGAACTACAGGTTCCCGCCAGAGGTCCTTATTGATGGGCCATGATAGTGTAGGATGTGATATGAGTTGGCAGGGCTTTACAAATGCTTTTATAAACTCAGGGGGAGCAGAGGAGTGAGGAGTTTGATTTTACTAGTGTTGTGTTCATGGTCTGTTTGAGGTTGAATTATCTATATCTAATAATGCTATTATCCTCCCTCAGTTCTTCCAGATGTCCCATGTGCCAACTCTGCCCAGTGGGCACAGAGTCTCTGCAGGCTGCTGCCAAAGAGTGCACACTGTGTCGCCCAGGTAACTTACACTATCACCCTCATCCCATTTAATCAGAGCACTGGGCAGCTCCAATTCAACCTAACAGCAAAGTTTACTGTCCTTAAAGTTGAGTAGCAAACATAAGCAGATGTTCCCATTTTTTTATTTCTGGGTCATTCCAGAAATCGCCAAACAGGATGTGTATGTATCAAATAAGTTTATGATTGGCTTAAAAGTTTTTAAACCAATTTAACTTAAAAATAACTGATTGTATTTTACGCCTATCATCTATCTAATGTCTATTATGGCCAATTCCATGCTGCTGTGTGAGGATGAACCTGGTCAGGATTCAGTACCAGACCGTGGGGCTCATCCTCACACTGGAACCCAGTTTCTTCAGCCACCCTGTAGACCCATGATTTGCTAAAATTAAGATTTATTAAAAGAGTATTGTGGGGTATTGTGTGTGGATTGATGAGGTAACAATTTAATTTAATCCATTTTGGAATAAGGCTGTAACATAACAAAATGTGGAAAAAGTGAAGGGGTCGGAATACTTTCCGAATGCACTGTATTTCACTGCAGTGCAAGGACATTCAACGTCATGTTTTTCACATGAGCGCATTTGCTAGTTTTATGTATAGTTGTATTACATTTAAAATTACGTTGTATTTCTTATATTATTTGTGGTTGAACATACATATATTATTTATGATTTATGTTATGTTGTATTTGATTTGCTCCTTTGTCTTGAAGCAGCATACTGAAGACATGCCTGGATTCTATGTTACTGAATGTTCAGTTCAGCACTGTTTATAGAAAATTGTAAATCAAATGTACCCCAGCACTGGTCCTCCAAAGCCTCAGTACTTTGGAACAAGAGGCTTTGTGTTTTGCGTTTTGCTTTGCTGTTTTTTCTGTGTGTTTCTCTCTTGCCTTTTAGATTAGAATGGTAACAGGAAGTCTATAGTTAGTCTATCAGTGGGTGCAAGCAGGGCCAAGCTCCCTTAAATTAGTTGCTGTATCGGAAATAGGTCATCTAATTTAGAGAGCATTGGGCCACTGTGGATGCTCTGTGTGTTGGGTGGTGAGTGAACTCATTTGATTAGGCCATATTGATTAGTCTCAGGTGATCCTGGTTATTCTGCCTTCGACAGGCATGCACAAGACCGCCCACCAAACCATGTGCCAGATCTGCAACAGTGGATTCTTCCAGATCCGCTGGGGGCAGGAAACCTGCAACATTTGCCCAGAGAACCACTACTGTCCTGTGAGTACCCTACTGTTACCCCCAGTACTGCCATTACTGCCCTGACAACCACTACTGCCCCGTGAGTACCCCACAGTTACCCCCAGCACTGCAATTACCGCACCGAGAACCACTACTGCCACACGAGAACCCCCAGTTACCAGCACTATCACTGCTGCCCAATAAGTACCACAAAATTACCCCCAGCGCTGTTGTAAAACTTTATTTATTTATTTATTTATTTATTTATTTATTTATTTATTTATTTTTTATTTATTTATTTATTTATTTATTTATTTTTTATTTATTTATTTGTTGTTTCCTTTTCCCGACACCAAATAATTGTATAATTGGGTAAAAACTGAATGTTAGTAATGAAACCCGGTTGGAAAACTTTATTTATTTATTTATTTATTTATTTAATATAAATTATCCCATTTTCTCCCAATTTAGTAGCCAGTTACACCCTAGACCACCCAGGAGACCACCTCCTCCACATATTTTGAGATCTTATGAGAGCTTTGTTCATATCCAATAACCAATTAAAAGGAATTATTAGGAAATTATGTAAAATTGGCTTTTCAAATACATGTCTTTTGTTACTCTTTATATAAATTACTTGAAATACTACATTAAGCCTATTATTATTATATTTTGAGTGACAACATAGCAACATAGTTAACTAGCTAGCCATATGAAGAATTTTAAGATTCACAGGTAATAAACAGATGTTTGATCACAATTATAGTGCTAAAGTCGAATTAGCTAAACAGGTTACCATGAAGCATATGCTTATATACGAGCATTTCACCTTGTCCTGTGTGCAGTCTTTACACTTACTGTCAGGGTTCCCACTGGCCCTTAAAAACTAGAGTGCTTGATTTTGAATGTTGTGATATTTTGAAAATTGAAGGTTGTGAAAGTTTTGGAAATACGGCAGGGACCCTTTCCTCCATTAACTCTTAGGGTATAGTGCTCATTAGGGTTTATAGACCATCTGGATTTGCACGCAGGGCAGTATTTCTATGTTTAGTGGTGCCCCAGGTAAACTGGTGTCTCACACTGACACCCCGTCCCTTCTCCCTCTGTCACAGAGTCCGGATGTGAACCCCATCCAGTGTCCCAACGACGCCTTCTGCCCTGGGGGGAGCACCGCGCCTGGGTACTGCATGGAGACCTTCTTCCGAAAAGCAGGGGAGACCTGCGAGCTGGCACCCGTCACCATTGCCTTGCTCGTCATTGGGGGAGGAAGTATGTACTCATTTAGGGCAGGTTCACTGGGGTCATTGGAGGACGAAGTACGTTTTCCTTTAGGGCAGGTCTCTGGGGTTATTGGGGAGGAAGTATTAACTCATTTAGGACAGCGTCTTTGGAGTCATCAGGGAGGAAATATGTAGTCATTTACACTGGGTTGTTGGGGGAGGAAGTACATACTTATTTACACAAAAAAATGAAAGGTCGCAGACGCCATCATAAAATGTTGCGTAATCTGATTGGTTGGAATGACGAGGTAAACTCCATTGCCATGGAGATACAGAATACTATTTCCATCTGACTATGTTTTGATGTTATTGCAATGGATGACTTTGACAAATTGTTAGCGGAGCAGGTGAGGAGGTACCCTCAAATGTATAACTCCTCAAGAAACTATTATATGATAATGATTACATTCAAAGCCTCCTCGTCTCGTCAAATCCAACTCATCTTCCTCATACATCGTTAACCTTAGCCATTTAGCCATTCAACTTTTTTGTTGACTTTTTGTTGAATAAATGTCAATTTCCTCAGGCTTGTTACCATAGAGACGACATGACGCTGTTGCCAAGTTGCGGAACGTATGATCAAAACTCGAAACTCGGCCAGGGTGCTCAAAAAGGTTAGGTATAATAAAGTTAGCAACCGGTAACATTAGTGAATTGCATCATGAGTGTTAGCTGACCTAGCTATCTTGTAAACATTCTGCAAAATAAAATTCCCCAAATCACACAAACCAATTTAATCCTGATTATTTCCATCACCGACTGGCCATCTATCACAGCTCAAACTTAAATTCTAAATAAATGTAAACGATAGGCTTTAGTTATAAGTTGACCAAGTCTGCATAGCTGATCATAATTTAGCAACGGACATTAGCTGCCATTCGAATGCTATTGTGATGCAACCCGGTCACATTTTGGCAGCTGGGCACATTTTGGCCTGACAGAACCCACAGATCTTAAAGAATTCCATTTCTATTGGTTGGTTAGATATGGTGAGGCTAGCTAAAGTTTGCAATGTACACATATACTATACTATATAGCTACATATAACTTTAGCTAGCTACATTATCTAATAATATCTATTTTTTATTTGTTTTCTGATTTTCTCCCGGTTTTCTCCCAATTTGATAGCCAATTACTCCCGCTATTCTTAGGTCAATCCCCTCCCTCGTAGTTCGCTGCCGTAGCCCTGTGACCGGCAGTGACAAAGGCAAAGCATCATCTCCTCTGAGACGGCACTCGTCATGCTGTCGACTGGCACCCCAGAACCACTCCTGTGCGCAGCAAACTGTGTTGGCTTCTCTCCCCCCTCCCTGGGGCGGACAGCCAATTGCCGCCCTCGGTGGCACTCCCGGCCAGAGCCGACTCTGGTGCGACGGGGAATCGAACCCCGGTCGCCGTGGCCAGTGTCGGACGTTGAAACCACTAGACCACGTAGGAGGCCAGTGGTCAGCCTTTTTGTTAGTTAGTTAGCAGATAGATTGCAAATTGCTGTCTAACGTCGACTACAAGGAATCACTAATTAGCTAGTCAGTTAATGACGTGTCTAGCTAGCGGACATTAACATAACACACAATTGTGGTGTTCTAAATCACTTTACGTTTTACTAACAAAATTGCACTGATCTTGCTAGCTAGCAAGCTTTTAACATGTAAGCAAGTGTAGTTTCCTAGTTTTTTTTTTAAATCAAGGAGATTGAGAATGTGTGTTTTATTGACTACTTTGTGTAAAACTATGTAAAGCGTCAACCTGCTTCTATTATGTTGGAAAAACATGGCAAGTTATTAAAAGCGACATGCTGCCTGCCACCATGTGATGAGAAAGGCTTATAGCATGCCATAACGCACCTGAACCATTGCTAATAATATACAACGGTACAGTAAGTTGTTGTTCATTCCCCCTTCCTGCTCGACGTATACGCCATTATTATAAAAGGACGAAATGATGGTTTGAAAATCTAGAAACCGCCCAACCCAAATAAATGACATTATATACATACAGTTTTTATTTAAACAAAGAACATAATTTGTTATTGTGCATTGAATTCATTTTTGCTCCTGGTGCGTATAACTATGATTGAGAACATGCATTACTTAAACAACAACAAATTGCAACTAAAACTGAAAGATTGGTCACCAAAATAAACTGAAATAAAAATAAATAGGAGGCCTGAAATGACTTTAAATGAATATTTTGCCAGAGTTGGATATGAACAGTAGGTTACTTCATTTTTGAGAGTGTACAGTATGGACTCTGCTGAGGTTATGAAGTGTGTTTTCTGCAGAGCAGAATCTTCAATGTTAAATCAACTTTGAAGACCAGCAGTGCTCAAATGTACCGTTTGTATAACACTGAACATTGAATACTTCCCTATATAAAATGCATTGTATCAGAACTGGTATAATACTGAACAGTGAACAAAGCTGAACCCTCTTTCGGTCTTCCTCCTCAGTGGCTCTGCTCTTCGTGGTCCTGGTGGTGCTGCGGAAGAGGCGGGACACGGATGGCGAGCTATCACTGTCGCAAGCGCCACTCCTGCACAAGGACCACCATCCGAGCCGCTTTTATGGCGTGCCGTGTGACACCGAGCCCGTTTATGCTGGATGGTGATCTCTCATGCGTCATGTGACCCTCCTCTGGCGAGACTGTTCACACACCGGAGCCCCTGCGTCAGCCAACTGCCGCCTTCACCACTGGACACCGGACCAAAGGATCTGCTTCTTTTTTTTTTTTTTGCTTGCGGCTGGATCTGGAGTAAAAGTAAACGCACGTGCATTGCTGCGCTAAAAGGATGAATTAAGTTGCTCAGCTCAGACGTGCAAATCAAGCAGTCAGTCACCTGCTTTCCAGTGACTACCTAGCTCCTCCCGTTGTGGAGCGAGCCTTCTCTCAGATGTGTTCCAGGCAATCAGAAATTAACCAGGACTGTTCAATGTTTCTGCTGTTTTTCTTGGACTTTCATTTTGCATTTCCTTTGTCTTACATTTTGTTCTCCTCCCATGTGAGGGCACAGTGCAATCTCAGTGAGGTCAAAAGTCTTGGGCCACTTTCTGTGAAGGTTTCTATGTGAACATTTCATTAGGGCAACATAACACTTACATAAGCACTATGTAAACATTCATAAAAACATATGCTGCATTGACACAAACCATCAGAGGGTGTTTTATGAGCTCTGTCTGTGAAACTACCATGACATTCTGGTAGTTTTATTTATGGTACAGATGAGGAATTTTCTGGTAATGGTACTTATGATGTAGCACACATGTCTGAATCAATTAGCACAAGTGTTTATGTAATACTTATTTAGAGCTTATGGAAATATTGGGAAGTGCTTATGAAGGGTTTTATATCTTTTTTTTATATACAACCCTTCATAAAAATTGTAACCAAGCACCGATCATATTAATTCGTTCCAACTGTAACTTTGCACCTTGATAAAGTGATAAAGGCTGTTTTTGACAAACGCACATGAAGATATTGTTTTGATGGAATGCGTCACTTATTCCTTTGAGTGTATTTATTTTGGCAGTTTTTTGATTTGACTTTTATATGTTTAATATGCATCACACATACATCCATGTTCCTTAACAGAAACTCTTTTTGATATGTTTTATTTATGAATGGAGAGATCTGTAATTGTGTTCTAAAGTATAAAGAAAACTGGTTTCCTGGGCCAGATGTTGAACTGAAACCTGACCTTGCACTACCTTCATGTTAAAAACAATTGCATATATAAAATTCTTCTCTTGAATTTGTATTTTTCTAGATTTTTCCTTCCTGATGGTAGGTTGTCAGTTGAGATGTTGGACTGTTAGTTTCAGATTAAGGGCAACTGTCCAACTGAAAAATAATATTTGCTATTGCAAATGTTTACCTGTTGATGTTACCTGGATATCAGATATGAAATTTAAAAAGATATATTCCCCAAAATTATTTGGGAATTTAGCAGATGCCCTTATCCAGAGTCACCTGCATTAAATGACTTACATTGATATGTACACTACTTGCAGTTGTCTCAATGTCGTAGATGGAGATATTTTGGAATGATTCCTTCACAATTGCACCATGCATAAATAAAATATTGTATAATTTAAGAATAGAATGGTAGGGAAATTCATCTTACCACCAGTAGCATACATAAAACATATTTAGAATATGTAGTTAATATAAACGTGAAATACAATTTAACATGTTAACAGCTAAAGCTGCACATCTCAGTTGGAAGAACACAAAATCCATATGTCGTAAGATGTAGTAGTCAGTGTAAGATGAGTAGCTACCTACATCATATACAAAAACCATCTGATCTCAAGGCTATAACTTTTTACCCCAACGATACCTCCAGGTAAATGCCCAGATAACACAGAATGTGTGTGTGTGTGTATATATGTCTCCTGATGAAGTTGCCAGGATGTAAACTATCCATGAATTATGCTGTGTTCATCAAATGTATGCATGTTTTAATCCATATATGATCCATTATTAATTTGCTCTGCATATGCCCCTACATAGTTAACTCATTATCCATTTGTATTGCTACTTACTGGCATAGTTCAAGACCAGTACATGGTATCCATTCGAATACCCACTTACTGAGTGTTCAGGCTGGGCACATGTTTTTCATTTAAATAGCTACTTACTGCCCTAGTTCAAGTTAGGTCAACACTATCTATTTACATAGCTACTTACTGATATAGTTCAGGCTGGGTCCAGGTACTCATTCATATACCTACTTACTAACATAGTTCAGGCCGGGGACACATTATCCATTTATATTACTGTCAGTTACTTACTGACAGTTCAGGCTGAGTAAAAGTATCTGTTCAGGGCTGCTGAGTGGCTCATCCCGTTAAGGCACTATTCTAGTGTTCAGATGAGCCCCATGGTCTAGTATCGAATACAGAACATGCCTGTGCCCAGTGGCCAGCAGCCATGCAGTTTAATGCACTACATCACCCAGGGAGGGAGGGATTTAGTCGGCTTGCTTTTCCGTGTCTCATCATTAAGGGCAGGGCTGGCTCAAGGCACAGGCAATACAGGCAGCTGCCTGGGGCGCCGTGTCGGCTAGGGGCGCCAGGTCGCCCTCACAAAAAAAATGTCAAAAAATTGCTGGTGACTGGTGGGGCGCCCTCTCCTTTCCTCCCAATGAACAAATAAACAAAAAGAAATACACTTTTCACCCCTGTTCTGTTCCTCACACAATGTTTCATCTGGCCTGCACTTTGGCAGAGATGCTGTTACTGAGGTGGGGTATATGATGCCTGGCTGCTTGCTGAAAGTGGGGGTTATATGCGCGCATCACAGGCAACCCAAGAGACGTGCTGTCGCCTGTCGGGTCAAGCGCAGGTGACGGGCTCAGGGAGGCACGCACTACTGATGCAGTCAGGCAGAGAGCCAACATCAGCGCGATGCAAGATAGATATCAGATCGATGACAGATTTTATATTTGCACAATGTCTTTGAAAAGGCACAAGCCTTCAGGTGCGCAGGGGAGAAAACGGAGGAAGGAGGAGGAAGAAAAGAGCCCAATTAAGAGGTAGGCTATGTCATCAAAATGCAGTTTTGTTGTGTTTCTGTGTTATTGTAGGAGGCTAGGGAGCTAACTAGCTAAGTAATAAACAAGCTCATGCTAGCTAGATAATGCGATGCTAAGAGCTACTGCCAGACTCATACAGATTGAAGGATGAACGCATGCTGATGCTGAGTTACCCTCACGTTTTGGCTTGAAGCTTATTAGTACCCACCTGTAGTTATTACCAAAACTAGGCTACTACACCTGAATTGCAGAGTTGCAAAACCCTCATGCTTGCCTTGAGTCTCAAGCTTTATTATTAGGCTACCAAAATTAGTAGTAGGCTACAACATTATATCAGTGATAATAATGTGGCTAGCTATCCATATAAAATCTATTTAAGTTGTTTGTCCTACAGCTGCTTTTGCTTGTAATAGGCTAATAACTGTACCTGTTTGTACAGATACACTCAGCAAAATTGTTAACAATTGTGTTAAAAGTGAGTTTTCTTACCATTTTCTCATCCTCCCTGTTTAAATGAGACTTTGGTAAGTGATTTGTTTGAGAAGTGATTTTATTTGAAAAATAAATAATTTTTAGTCTTGAATCTATGGTGATGTCTGATTGATGTTTGTTGGGGGAATCTGAGATCTGTTTCGGAGGAGAGTATGTGCTTGCCTACACTCTCCTGAAGTGACAGCAGAGGTTGCAGCTTGCATGGATACAATTCCAAATTGGGGGAAAAAAGGAGAAAAGCATGGAAAAAAGTATCCATTCATATAATATACCCTCTGAATTTATTCACGCCCTTGATAAAGATGAGCAAACAAGCAAACCATTCAAGTAATGAGCTATATTGTATATTTAAAAAAAAATACATTTTAAACCAATACAATTGCTTAGAGAAAAGGATTTTGTTTAAGAAATACCATTAACTATATACATTTTGGCACAATGTATTTGAAAATAAGTAGCCCTGAGCACATTTGCAAAACCACACAACACACTTGCAAAAATACATAATAGGGCATTCTCAGAACATGTGCATAAAAGTAAACGACACATCTAGAGAGCACAACTTTATTTTAGTTAAAGCAACGATAAGACAAATAGACCCCATGTACAAATTTGAAATGTATTAAATGGTGTTCTGCCTTTTTGGAGAATGATTTGTATTTTTTCAAAAATATTGTCCAAATGCATATTCACATTGAAAACATGGAGATCCTTATTCCAGACAAAAGTGAGAAGTGAGAAATTAGGCAGTGTTACATCCCTTGACAATTTAGTATGCTGTATAATTGCAAAACAAATTCTTGATTGCTTGTTCAATACGCATTTTATATTGCACCAATTTGAATCATAGAGACAGTTTAGCGTTTAATGTAAAGCTAACCATGTTTCTTAAGATTTATACTAAGATTTGTGTAAATGTTAACACCCACATATGAAGCTTGAAGGTTGTATTATGTAGTCATGTTAATGCTGGAGGCAAGAGGCCACTCAACTCCTGGTCCAGGCCCTGCTGATCTCACGTCTGGACTACTGCAATTCCTTGCTGGCAGGCCTTCCGGCCTGTGCCATCAAGCCACTGCAACTAGTCCAGAACGTTGCTGCTCGCCTGGTGTTCAACCAGCCGAAGTTCACCCACGTCACCCCTCTATTCTCCTCTCTGCGCTGGCTCCCCATCGCAGCACGCATCAGATTCAAGTCACTGGTGCTTGATTTTCAAGCGGCCAGAGGTACTGCTCCCCCATACCTCCAGTCACTCATCACTCCCTACACCCCGCCCAGACCCCTCCGCTCCGCCTCCGCTGGCAAACTGACTGCCCCATCCCTCCGGGCGCCTGGCAGCCGCTCTTGCGGTCTCGCCTCTTCTCTGTCCTGGTCCCTCGTTGGTGGAACGACCTCCCGCAATCGGTCAGGACTGCGGAATCACTTCCAATCTTCCGCAAGAGACTCAAAACCCACCTCTTCAGACTCCACTACCCCTGAACTCTGTCCATCTAGCTAAATTGTCTTCACCACTGTTTACTTGTTCAACACTATACTCTTTAAAAAAAAAAAATTCACTAACCTTTTCCTTCCCGGTGTTACAGGTATGGTACGCAGATGCCTGCAATGATGTCTATTGCTGTATTCCTGCACTGATCTCGTGCGCTAACTATGAGTGTTCCTACCATGTATTGATGCACATCTTGTAAGTCGCTCTGGATAAGAGCGTCTGCTAAATGCTTAAAATGTAAATGTAAAATGTAATATTAATGTTGACCATGTGATATTATAGCCAGAGAAAGATCCAAATGGGAGATCGACCGTAGACCAAGTCACTTTGTTGACCCAAGACATCGAGGACAGCTTCTCGGCCAAAAAGAAGGCTGGAGACGTTTTTGTCGATCTGACGGCTGCCTACGACACCGTATGGCATCGCGGCCTCACCTGCAAGCTGCTCCGCCTGCTGCCGGACAGGCACATGGTCAGAATGATCATGGAGCTTGTCCGAAATTGCAGCTTCACCCTCACCACCGGTAGCGGACAGCGAAGTAGGTTACGACGCCTCAAGAACGGCGTCCCCCAGGGATCGGTCCTGGCCCCCTCCTCTATAACATCTACACCTATGACTTGCCTGACATAGTCTCGCGGAAGTATGCCTATGCAAATGACCTCGCGTTGGTGTACTCTGCTGGAGACTGGCAGTCATTGGAGGGGACATTAGGCCAGGATATGAAGACACTAGTGGCATACCTCCAGAAATGGAGATTGAAGCTCAGTGAGGCAAAGACGGTGTCGGCAGCCTTCCATCTTTACAACAAGGAGGCCAAACGTGAGCTCCGAGTAAATATCGGCGGAATACCCCTGCCATGTTGCGCTGAGCCAACATACCTCGGCGTGACACTGGACAGGTCGCTCACGTTTCGCCGACACCTCGCGTCACTGCGCAAGAAGCTAACATCTCGTGTGGCATTGATGAGGCGACTAGTCGGGTCAGGCTGGGGCGCCGGGGCAAGAACATTGCGTACGGCTGCCCTGGCCCTTGTCTACTCGACTAGTGAGTACTGCGCGCCAGTATGGTGTCGCAGTGCTCACACCCGCCTCATCGATACGCCTATCAACGAAGCATTGCGCATTGTGACAGGATGCTCTCTAACAGCTGAGCCTCCCCGGCGCCTCAAGTCGATTTGTGCCTGCCGCACGGGAACTCCTGCAGCAATGCAGCGACCAGTCAGTGCGGCACGGTGGGTGGATTACACCTGGAGTACGGAGTGGGAGAAAAACACCTCTAGACTCCGTGACTTCATCCCAGACGTCGGTCCTCCCCCCATCGGGGTGGACCTGCCCCGACTGGCGTGGGTGAGGCTTAACCGCCTCCGGACTGGCGTCGGGCGTTTCTGCTCATCGATGCACAGATGGGGCTTGGCCTCCTGCGCGGCCTGCGAGTGTGGCGCAGAGGAACAAACCGCAGACCATGTCATCCTGGATTGCCCGATTTATCGGGCACCCAATGGGATCCATGGTCTGTCGGCTTTGGATGACGACACAGTGACATGGCTGCTGGAGGTGTGCCCCGAAATATAGCCTGGGTGAACCCCCCCTAGGCTTGAGGTGGTAAAAGGATAGCCCCTCGGCCCCGAGCCTAGGGGAGCAGGAAAAGAATATACCCAAACGAAGAAGAGAGATCCAAATGTATTCAAGGATGAGGACTGAGGGACATACAGTATAACAGGTAATCCTTTAATAAACTTCAACAAATTACCCCCCAAAAATTGCACAACAAATGAACTGAAAACTGCTTTTTTTCTTTGGTGTTGCCATGAAAATTGCCAAGGAATCCAAACAGAAGGAAGGACGCAACACTAGGCCAGCACAGGTTCAGAATCTTTCTTTGTGAGCAGTACCAGCATTATGGGGCCCCTGAGACCTTTGCCTGCAGAAGTCTACCTGGTGGTCTATGGGTCTCCTTCTTATAGCGTGTAAGTGTATGTAGAATTGAATCAATGGTTAGGACAAAGTTTGAGTATGAATGTGTTGATCATCATCATCACACCTTGGATTCCTAAACATATTTTTAAAAAACATAGTTATCCCCCCCCCCTTGGTCATGTGCGATGGTCCCTGGGAGTTAATGTGTCATGCAGTTAATAATCCTTTTTGTATCTAATAATCAAAAGGAATCTTAACCATACTTGCCGTGAGGCATTCTGGCAAAACAATACATTAAAACAACAAACTAAATGAACATAAACCCTGGTTTGAGTATCAATCTTGGTGGGTGGATGTGATAATTCAAACATAGATTTTTGCCATGCGGCTCTTAGTGGTGTCATGCAAATGTAAAGTGTAATATTGTCCTTCTTTTAAACATTTGGTGGTAAAGGCATCCAGTTCCAGCCACCTTGGACTAACCCTAGTATTAATATGCCATGTAGTATATTCGTAATTTGGTTTATCTGCCAGCTTTTCTTTGGTTATAGGTGTCAGGTCACGTCAAGTCAGTCTTTTTTGGGTTTATGATGGTTTCTTGGGTATCTGTAATGAGAAGGATTGCGTTAGTTTGGTCGTGTGTTGTGTCATCTCCTCAGGTAATTGCAATGAGAAGAATTATGTTTCAAAAGGTTTTATTTGTTATCAGTGTTTACACCTCTCCCTCGGTTTATTTCCTATACTTGTGGTATCTGTGGTCAGCAATACAGTGTATGGGCCTTCCCATCTAGGCTTAAATGTGTAGTATGGTGTGGGCTTGCCCTAATTTTCAGTAATACTGCTGGGAGGATCTGGGCCCATGTTTTGCCTGTTTCTGAAATGGCTTTGATCTATCCGGTCTTAATCATTTGGTTAATGTGCTCGGAGCTCTGAGAATGGTAGGGGGCATGAAACCGTTGTCAAATTCCCATTAATTTACAGGCCTCTTTTATAACCTTCCCAGTAAAATGTGTGCTGTTATCTGAATCCATTTGAACATAGGAACACCTCCTCTACCAGTACTCGTGCTGCTGCATGTGCTGTACACAGCATGTGCTGTACACAAGTGAGTAGGATATGTCACTATCCATCTAGTAAAATGTTGTAAAATGACAAGCACATACTGTTTCTCCTTACTGGGTGGTAGTGATATCAACCATCAGAAAAAAAGATGTTGTAATTCATGAGTGTCACATTAAAATACTATATATGCAGGGAGTAGACAAAATAATGGAAGCACCAAACAATATATGAATATTTATTAAATAATAAGGACATGGCCCTTATCTTCGACCACCGAAAGTGGTCTACAGTCCACGGCAATTGCCAGTGAGTTGGTTCTTTGTTTGGTCATGCTTGTATACATGTTCTGTACTGTTTCTAGTGGGATGTTTATTGGAAACGTTCCATTCTTCAAGATTAAAATAATTTTTTAACGCGGTAATTATAATCGAAATTAACGCGTTAAAGTCCCAGCCCTAATATATATATATGCAGGGGGTAGACAAAATTGTGGGTCCATCTCGTGGGTCTGATTATTGCAGTCAGTCAACTCTATTACGTGATTGGGTGGACGAAATGAGACGCAAACTTTAATCAATGACTGTCAGGATTCATCCATCTTAGATTATGCGAATTCAGAAAGACCTTCCTTTAGCCTTGGTATGTGAGAACTTGAAAATGCTTTGTTAGCCAATAAATATTTTTTTTTATCACCACCTGTATTTGATCTTTCTTTCTTTTTTTTATCATACACTTTTAATCCATACAAGCAAGTACATTTGCTTTATTGCTGTAATGGTCCAATTGTGAGAATGCTTACTGTATGGTTTTATGTATTTTTCTCTGAGCAATTATATTACTATAAAATAATATAATGTTCCCATTTTTTGAGCATACATTATAGCTTGTTGCCTGTATTTTAAATTTTATACAACCTTCTTTGCTCATCTCTATTAAGGATGTGAATCATTTTGAGGGTACTTTATATCACACGGGAAGTCTGCACATATGATTTGGGACCACACAGGTAGTACTTCAGCTTAATTTTAAATGTTCTCGAATAGGACTTAACAGTGTTGCAATAAAGTCTTACGAGTACATTTTGGGTGCCATACTGTAACCCTATATTTAATCACAGAACATGGTCAATGAAAAATGTAACCATTGTTTGAATCAACAAAATCACATAAATTACATGTACATGTAAACATAGTTAAAACCTGAATTTGGCTCTCCCTTTTCACTGTATTTAACCATTTAATGCTGCTTTTTTTTGTCATGACTGGGAGACATCCATCCATCCATCCATCCATTATCTAAGCCGCTTATTCCTAGTCAGGGTCGCGGGGGGGCTGGAGCCTATCCCAGCATGCGTTCCGGGGAGAGGCAGGAATACACCCTGGACAGGTCGCCAATCCATCGCAGGGCACACACACCATTCACTCACACACTCATACCTACGGGCAATTTAGACTCTCCAATTAGCCTAACGTGCATGTCTTTGGACTGTGGGAGGAAACCGGAGTACCCGGAGGAAACCCACGCGGACACGGGGAGAACATGCAAACTCCGCACAGAAAGGCCCCCGGCCTGGATTCGAACCTGAGACCTTCTTACTGTGAGGCGACAGCGCTATCCACTGCACCACCGTGCCACTTGACTGGGAGACACTGCCGTTCTATTCTGTAACACAGGTCCATTTTCTGCAATTCCTTGCTGGCAGGCCTTCCGGCCTGTGCCATCAAGCCACTGCAACTAGTCCAGAACGCTGCTGCTCGCCTGGTGTTCAACCATCCGAAGTTCACCCACGTCACCCCTCTACTCTCCTCTCTGCACTGGCTCCCCATCGCAGCACGCATCAGATTCAAGTCACTGGTGCTTGCTTTTCAAGTGGCCAGAGGTACTGCTCCCCCATACCTCCAGTCACTCATCACTCCCTACACCCCGCCCAGACCCCTCCGCTCCGCCTCCGCTGGCAGACTGACTGCCCCATCCCTCCGGGCGCCTGGCAGCCGCTCCTCGCGGTCTCGCCTCTTCTCTGTCCTGGTCCCTCGTTGGTGGAACGACCTCCCGCAATCAGTCAGGACTGCGGAATCACTTCCAATCTTCCGCAAGAGACTCAAAACCCACCTCTTCAGACTCCACTACCACTGAACACTGTCCATCTAGTCAATCTGTTCTACACTGTACAAAAAAAAAAAAAAAAAAAAAAAAACACCCACTAACCTTTTCTTTCCCAGTGTTACAGGTATGATATGCAGACGCCTGCAATGATGTCTATTGCTGTTTACTGCACTGATCTTGTGCGCCAACTATGATTGTTCTTACCTTGTATTAATGCACATCTTGTAAGTCGCTCTGGATAAGAGCGTCTGCTAAATGCTTAAAATGTAATGTCAAATGTAACTCATTTTCAATTAACTAGCTAGAAAACTGAATTTAGGCTGCAGGGGACTCAATTTAATAAATAAATGAGATAGCTAGCCAGCACACTTTAGATACACAATTATTATTATTATTATTTTTTAAATATATATTTTTTCGTTTGCAACAACACTGAATCTAAAAGGGGAGTCCATGGAATCCTTTGAATGATTCTGCATGTGAATGTGTAACTTCATTGGTATGGATACACTACCACCATGTGGTATCGTGGTGTATGGCAGCACATTTTAAAATGGACTGGATCATTATTATAATTTCTGTGCAAAGTGACGCTTCATTTCGCACTAGTGACCCATCAGGGTTCTTTTTCTAAAAGCTTAAACTTAAGCTTGACCCCATCCTAACATCCGTGTTGCAGACTTCTCTTTTCCCAAACTCCCACATTTACTATGTGGTTCGTTAATTATCTCGTTATTATGCTTTTGAAATAAAGCATGTTTTACGAAGATAGCTAGCACGTGTGCTTTACAAACCTATACATTATCCATTAATAGCATGTTTAGATGTCTATTAAAGATACATTTTTAACAGGACAGTGGCACTGTTCTGTTTTGTGTGCTGCTGAAGTTTAGTACAGTCTACGGCACACGTCCATGTACATTTGAAGCCCATGATCAAATGTTGGTCTCCTGTTAACATTCTGTGGGTCAAAATTGAGTAGGCTATTTGCTCATTATTATTTGATATGGCATTGTTTTTCATAGACACACATACACTTAAATGAATGTAGTAGAAATAACATACAGCCAAACACTTCATAAAGTAGTTATTGATTTAATAATTAGTAGTAAGACATACGGAAAAATATCACTCGGAGCTATGACGTCTCACTGATTGAAAACAACTGGTTTCGGAATTACAATCGCTAATTTATTATAGGCTACTTTGATTCATGATGCACTCCAGGGAACTGTCTAGTGACCAACTGCCCGATCTCCGTATGTATAAAGCTCCTGAGAATTACCCAGAAGAATGACGTTGGGAAAAAGCGTTTAAGAATAAATAAAAATCTAAAGTAATAGCATATTAGAGAGTATGGCGGATAGGTGAGGGCGTGTGAGCTCCGTCTCTGTGTTAAAATTCTTGAACCTGTGCCACTTTACGGTATTTAACCAAGTTACAATCAATCAAGTAAGTAAAAGTCACACAGCAAGATGTAACTACTAATATAACTACTAATAGAACCTTAGTCTACAACAGTTACCTTCTTTTTTCAAGCAACTAGTAGCAATCAAGGGTGAATTAGACGCTGACAGATTTATTCGAGTCGAGATGTCTTCCGCACTATGACTAACATTACACGCTCCAAGGAAATGGAAAAGTTACAAGCCATGATGCTGGAGGTGCTAAACTCTAACAAAGCTTTAGGGGAGAAAGTCGAAAGCTCTAACATTGCCCTCGCGGAGAAATTCGCAAAAATAGATACTTTATCTACAAAGATGGATGCCATCTCCCAAGCGATAGCGGCAATTGATTTGAACTTTCAGAAACTTTCTGCTGATGTTCACGATCAATCACTGCAAATTGACCAGCACGACAAGATAATTAAAGACCTCGAAGTGCAATTAAGCATCGCTACAGACGATATAGACAGGTTGGAGAGCCAATCAAGGCGTGAGAACCAGTGGTGTAGTCTACTTTTTTGTAGTGGGTATACTGTTATACTCATCTGTCCTAGAGCAACGCATCCCGGAGCGACACCTCATGACTACCATCACAATCAGTAATGCATAGAGAGCATTCAGAAAGACTGTTCATTTATTATAAGCATCACAAGACATATAACAGCCAATAACATTACCAATAACAATAATGAACAATAATGGAGTAGCAGCATTAACAATGAGCATTTCTGCAGTTCTGTCTCCAACACTTATTCATTACAGAATATTAGGAACTATAGAAGAATTAGGAAGTGAGGACACAAAAAGTCCACTTATCTTTCAAAACCATTGTCAAACTTAGGCTATGTACTGTACCAGCTTAAATGAAAACATCCTAGAAGTGCACAAGACAAATTAGCTTCAAACAAGAAAAAACAAAAAAGGTGAATTACTAAATAGGTTTCACCTCAATGAGGGTTGAGAAGGCACTTAACATACATACTGAGTTCACTGTGTTAGTCCAAAAGCCCTGAAAAAAGGATGGCACACTTATAGACAGCCCAGCTCCTGTTCCAGGATGGTAAGAGGTGGAGGGGTAGGGTCACTAAGTGACTGCAGGGGGAGGGTGGATAACTTGATAGTCTACAAAGCTTTCCAAATATGTTTGTACTCAGGCATCTGAGGTGTGCATTGCCTCCTTGCTTGCGTAGCAGAGCGATGGCTTCTCAGCCATGTTGTGACGTACTTCCTTGGCTCAAAAAGTGTTACAGGGGGCCCATTAATGCTGATCATCATCAAATTACTTATATTAAACAACAACAGTGTAGATCTCTTGTCTGTGCATATATTGTTAATCAGACTGAAGCCCCTTGCATGCATCTTATGAGTGGTTTTAGGCTTTCAGGCTCACTGTCTGGGTGCTCAAGGAAATCTCTCATACCATTAACTGCTTGCTCTTTACAAAGATTGAACCGCCTGCACAGTCCTTTCTCTTGAGCCTCACCATGCCGTATGCCAGGTGTTGATGGCCAGTTGCCTGTATCCAGAATGCTTAGATCATGAAGCATTTCATCATCAAATGAGAGGCGCTTCTCCAAGTTGTTTATCAGACTTTGTAGGAATTGCTTTGCATTGATTGGTGTGAGCTTTGCATTTGACTCCAGGGGAACCGATCCAAAATGTCCCAAAGCTTGTGCAGTCAGTGCCTCCTCTGATTTTTCTCCTGGGGTGTCACACGCAGTATCGCTCCCCTTCTCTTGCATTGATTTGCCACACTAACGTTAGCCAAGTTAGCTAGTTCTAGATACATTTAAAATGTAAATATACCAACAATCCCCTGCTATTTCAGTGATGTTAATGATAATGTTAATGATAATGTATTTCACCTACCAGGTAACGTTACGGTAGCGTCGGGCTCGTTCTCTGAAGTATTACTGTTTAGGACAGCTTCATCCTCAGCTGGTTCCTTTTCGGTAACAACCGCGTTTTTGTCATCTGCTGCAGTTGTAGTGTCCTCCGAAAAAGCAGTAGCTTCAGGGGCAACCTTTCTAAAACACTGAAAGAGTGTAGTTTGCTTTCGTTTCGTTATATCTCCATCCCTTCCTTAGTGATTCCCATTCGTTGATTTTCAAGTTACAAAAATGATGTTGTTACGTATCCTCACGCATTTTTAAGAGGGTATACGGAAATCACTGAGCTATTCTACATTACATTACATTACAGGCATTTAGCAGACGCTCTTATCCAGAGCGACTTACAGTTTACATTTCTTTACAATCCATTTATACAGCTGGATATTAACTGAAGCAATTCAGGTTAAGTACCTTGCTCAAGGGTACAACGGCAGTGTCCCACCTGGGGATTGAACCTGCAACCTTAACGTTACAAGCCCAGTTCCCTAACCATTATACCACACTGCCTGCCTCAGTTACACTGAAACTGAAACACAGCATGCATGGCTGGGGAATTAAAGGGCTATTGTGCAATTGTGAGACCAGTTGCCCCATCCCCAGCAACTGCACCTCATTTTCCCTTTAGATGTGATGTCCACTCGAACAGTTTCAAATCTGTAAACTGGTGATACAACTTCGACGACATAGGATCCCGACGGGACGTCATTCACAGCAAAGCTCCCATCAGTTCTTAAAAACCCAATGTGCTCCTCTCCTTCCACCAAAATACGGGCAGTGGAAATCCAGTCCTGTGGTCTCATTCCCGGCACAATGGCCCGGCCTTCGATCTTAAACCGGTCTCCGTTCGGCTGAACGGCGGTCAGCCCGGGGCCAGCCTCCGGGTCACTGAAACACAGAGACGTCGCGTACAAAGCGTGGAAAATAATCCATATCTGTGAGATCCTTCGTTGTGGCAGCATTATGATTAAAAGTTATTTGAGAAACCTGTATATTTTCCACCGCAATAGTAGTGAAATCGTGCGTTTTATATCAAATTCGGCTACACATCGAACGGATTGAACGCTTCCGCCATTCAAGCTCTTTCTTCCTCAAGCAAAACGTGACGACGGATGACTATATTCTAGTGGGTATACGGCGTATACCAGCGTATCACGTAGACTACACCACTGGTGGTAGCTATTCTTATATCAAAAAACCCAACTGTATCCATCACTGTCACAACAATCCCAGAAAGTGTCAGCACTTAATATGTCGTAAGTTGCGCAATGCCATGTACTATCAGTTGTGAAACCAATATCTCGTCGTCTACCCTTATTTGTATGTGCTTTGTAAGTCACTCTGAACAATTTAACATCTGCTAAATGACAATGTAAAATTCAAGGTGAATGTGAATTGCATTTGGATTTTTGCACTTCACTCTCCTGTGTGCAGTAACTCTGTGGCTCAGTAGGTAGAGCAGCTCAGTGGTGCTGTCACCGCTTAGGTTGTGGGTTTGATTCTCATTGGGACCCCATATACTGACAAATGTATATTTTCACTCCTGTAAGTCACTATTTTTGAATAAAAGCATCTGCTAAATGGCGCATAACTGTTGTGTATGCAGTTAAGAACAACCATCCCATAATAAGTTTCCATCTTTCATGCAAGCGCATCTGACAGTGGGATCCCAGGCATTAGTACTACGGGAGTAAAGTATAACACAAAGTGGTGGAATGTTTGCTCCTTGAGATCTGATGCACGCACTCAGTGAGATGGAAGGGGAACCCATCTCCCCACACCAATGGTTACCACGGTAGAGTATGGATATTAACACAGACAAAAATGTTTATATTTATTTCTTTAAATTAGTGTGAAATAGCAGTACTTGTACGGCAGTGTACTTGTACTGACCTTAGACTTATCTCTGTAGCATGTGAATAGTGCAAAAAATTACCACAGTACCACAAAATACATCTCCCCACACACAAACACAGCCAAGACATACTCAGGATTTAAGTTTAAGAACTTTTATTGAAAGCGGAAAAGTGTGTGTGTGTGTGTGTGTCGAAGTAGGAGAAAGTATTAAACAAATGGAATGAGTCAAAAAAGAATGACATCAAAGGGAATGTCATGATGCTGTGAAAAGCGCAGCTATATGGGGACGTTATTAGTACTTTTCTCCTCCAATCTAAGATCTGCTCTTGAGAGGGCGAAAAACCACCAAAAACCCTCAGGTCAGCTGATGGTGTTCTATCTGATTGTCTGATTGCCAGATTTATTTGCCAGATTAGATCACTGAGCTGAATCAATTTGCTTCACGCAAAGAAAAAAAGGTGGAAAATTCCCTCTCTGTCCCATAAATGGCGACAAAAGTCAGACTTTAAGAGCAAATCTGATTAACTGAAGACCGGAGAGGCTCAACTAAAAGAATCCCTTTGAAATGAATCCAAATAAAACCCAATGCCACAGTGGGAATTCAATGGGAATGAGAATTGGAGGGGGTTGGGGAAAAGAAGGGGGCTGTCACTGGGGGGGTGGTTTACTCCACCACCACTAGAGATGCTCCTCTGACCACGAGCCCGTGGTCTCTGTCACTGGAGGGGGATGGTTTACTCCACCACCACTAGAGATGCTCCTCTGAACACGAGCCCGTGGTCTGGGGGAGGGGGGGGTGGTTTACTCCAACACTAGAGATGCTCCTCTGACCACGAGCTCGTGGTCTCTGTCACTGGAGGGGGGCATACTCCACCTTTAGAGATGTTCCTCTGACCACGAGCCCGTGGTCTATGTCACTGGAGGGGGTGTATATTCCACCACTAGAGATGCTCCTCTGACCACGAGCCCGTGGTTTGTGGTGGGGGATATAATCCACCACTAGAGATGCTCCTCTGACCACGAGCCCGTGGTCTCTGTCACTGGGGGGGTATACTCCACCACTAGAGATGCTCCTCTGACCACGAGCCCGTGGTCTCTGTCACTGGGGAGAGGCGGGGCTCCTGGACAGCCATTCGCTGCATCCGCAGTCCAAAGGTGGAGAGGGTCTTGTTGAGGAAGCTGTGGAAACAAACCCAGCACTCTGTGACCACACAAATACACACACACACACACACTCTCACACACACCACTACACACACAATGCTAACGCGACATGGCTCTGGCTCTCAGGCTAAAGTTTGCTGTCACTTGTAATTTACATTGTAGATGTTTGTGGAATGAAAACTACATTAATATCAAGACTGTAATATCAATGCTTGATTCCTGCACCCGCCTCAAAGCCACCAGATCCCATCTTCCCCTGGACGCAGTCGAGTGCTGGTGACTTACTGCTGAAGCGTCTGCTCTTTCTGCTGGCAAAGATCGATGATGTTGCACACCCTGCCTTCGAGGGCTGAGGTCTGCTGCTCCAGCTGGCAGTTTTGGTCCTCCAGAGCATCTCTGTCCTGCTCCAGCGCTTCCATTTTTCCTGAGACACAAAGCGGGTCCACAGTTTTTTTCTCCACCTCACAATTTCAATACTCAATAAAACCAATCAAAACCGCTGATCCAACATGGTTTGCTGCCTGGCCTGTCTACAATAAAGATATATTGCTGCCAATAATGTTCTGCACATTTCCTGTAATTTATACATAGACTATAGGTGTATATAAACAAAATCCAGATTGGACACCTGATTGGTGCACCCGTCTCAATGCCATGGCAACAACACGTGTGCACAAACCCGTCTTTCTCCAGCCTGCTGCTCGAGACTTACTGCTGAAGGTTCTGGTCCATCCGCTGCCATTGCCCAGACCACTGCAAGTTGAGCTTGTCTTTTATCGGAGTTTTCCTGTTCTTCAACAGGACCTCTCCTGAGGCACAGACAGGCAGGATATTAAGAGAGACGCATTCGTTTTCGTGATTTCATCTCAAAAGTAAAAACGTGGCTTAAGGAAAATCAGATCAGTCATCATCAAGTAATAATAAAGACCCCAATTGCTTTTTAACTGCATTTTAATACAGTAATAGTTTTTTTTAATTTTTTACAAACCTTATGTTTATACCTATATGTGTTTGTGTATGTATTTTGTTGACCCATCGATAGCTACCAACAGTACAATATCAACAGTGGACCACAGCACTGGTTTATAGTCACTTTCAATCACTAGTTTGCTAGCTGCGACAATGAAACCACTGGCAAAAACACATGAATATAAATAAAAGCAAATAAATGACCAGTCTTTATTATATATTCCCAGTTAATAATACCTTGCTGGGTAGGACAGAGACAATGGATGATGGATGATGTTAACAATTTAAGTTCTGTTGGACCATGTTAATAAGGAAGATCTGCTTGTAGGAGGAGCCATGTTTTGTCTCCTATTTAAATTATTAGCACCTTTCACAGGAACAACTCCTACCAACCAGACAGAGGCCGGAGCACAGAGTGTATTTCTGGTACCATGTGAACTTGGCAGGAAGGGTAAAAGCATTGATGGGCACGGGTGCGCTCACCTTTCTTGACAGAGGTCACGAAGAGGGGACTCTTTATTTCTTCCAGTTGAGCGCTGACATCAATCAGGCTGCGGACAGATAAAAAGCCCGCCATTCAGACAGCGGCCAATTTGCACCCTGCCTGACAACATCATCCATTTGGTCCAGAGAGGACAACACTCCTTCTATTGCATTTGGAGTATGCCGTTACTAGTATACTAGTATGCAAGTCGACAGTGTGAAAATGCAGTCTGGTGTGCCCTATCCTAGCTTTGTGTGCCCCTATGCATTACTGGTGTTGCACACAACATTTACTCACAGCAGTGAGCGAAATTAAAATTCTGCATCCCAAACCCACTGAGAGTATACCTTCACTACCTCAGAAAAATGGCGATCAAGTCTTTAACCAACTCAGGCCCCTCCCCCAAACAAAACTCACTTCTTCCGAAGTACTTCAGACTTCTCCCTCTCAACTTCTAGGTTCTGCTCCGCTATACGGACGTCCATCTGAAGACAACAGAGAAGAGCCAATGAGCATTTGGTCCAAAAACATCCAATCACAAAATGCCATGCTTTGAGTTATGTTGTGATTGTGTCCTTACCAAAATCTCCTCCATCTGCTGCGCGTGAAACATCATCTGTGGGGGGAGTAACAGTTAGAACAACCAATCAGAACCTTTTACTCAATAATCAAAAACATTTGGGGCACCACACAAATAAAGAGAATGTTTACAGCTACAGAACGCTATAAGAATCGCAGCTGGACAAATGTGACTCTTGTATATCTGTGTAGTGCAAAAAAACGAATGGGCCTGAACAAAAAGTAATTTTTATGAATTTTGTGTTGTGTTGGTTTTTACTCACCAGCACAACATAAGGATTTGATACATGGGGTTTTGAGCTAATTTCATTTGCCACTGAGATATTAACAGTACATAGAGCTGGGTGATGAAAAACTAAACACAAAAAAAGACCCAAAAATCGTTTTTTTGTAGGTAATGATTATGATTATGTATTATGATAATGGTCATAATAGGACTGTATTGTAATCCACGGGTTGATCTCCCGTGTCTGAGATCTGATCACCTCCTTCACTTTGGACTCTCTGCCATTGTTTTCAGAGTCCAGAGTCCTGAAACACATAGGGCATAATATATTAGGAAGGTCTATGAACGATGGAACATACTCCAAAACTAACTGAGAGCTCCATTTAAAGTTACTGCTAAAAAACGGGAGCATGCATCAAAAAAGATTGATTGTCAGTGTTTTTAATCTTATAGATTATACTCTGTATACTCTGTTGTATTACTGCACTGATCTCTTGCTCATACAATGATTGCTCCGACCATGTATTAATGCACATCTTGTAAGTCGATCTGGAAAAGAGCGTCTGCCAAATGCTTAAAATGTAAATGTACTCTCGCTTCCCCGTGTTACAATTTTCCATTTTGAAATTGAAAACATTATGTAAAACTGTTGTTTTTTGATGTAGTTTATTTTCAACCAATTGTATGCGAAACGGGTGGCTCTGCCCCATGGAATACGTGTCCAAATCTGCTCTGTTCTTAAAATATTCCATTCATTTCAGTCAATCCAGGAAATTAGCTGCTACTTCAATTCATTAATTGAGAAATGGCCATCATAATGTTCTATGGGGATTTTTATCAGTCAGTGAGCTGAGTTTCAGCAAAAGCTTACTGCTGTAGAGTGAGCTGGGCTTCCAGCCTCTGCTGCGGGGTTTCTGCTCGTAGCTCCACACAGCCTTTCTCACTCTCCAGAATCCTGATATTCTCTGGAGCACAAAGCAGTGGTGACTCAGGTGAAGCAGGAATGTGGCAGTTAGTAGTGAAAGAGAGCAATGTTTCATAATGGGGGCGGGGCTACTGTGAGATGTCAATCACTGACTTGTTTGAGCCAATCAAAATGCTTCCTTTCCGCAGCAAAAGACAATGATTGGTTCAAATCAAAGGATCACTAATAGCATACAGTAGCTCTGTCTGTTTTTGGTTTCATGACCCCTCACTCTCCGATCACAAGCAATTACTGGATAATAAGAGCAACTCTGTGCAGCTGACCTTCCAGCTCCTGGATCTTCATGTTTTGAGCCTCCAGTCTCTCCTGGTTTTGACTCAACTTTCCTCTGAGCCACCAGAAGAGGGCGCTCACACCCAGGCCCATCATGATGAAAGAGGTTACCACCGCAAACCAAAACAGAAAGTGGGGGCTTGGACGCCATTCCTCCGGGACGAATGTGATGACCTGAAGCAAAGTCTGTGTCAAAACCCCTGCTCTGGAGCCACTCGGCCAATCAGAGCCCATCTCAATACCAAACCTGGGCCAGACCTGGGTCAAATGTGTATTTGAAGTACTTTAACTCTTAAGATGCTGGTAAAATTTGAAAACAACTCCATTCTTGTGGATTTTCAACACAACTTCAATGTTGCTCATCAAAACATACAGTCCTATGAAAGAGGAATTTTGTGGATAAAAATGTATGTTTCTTTTAAAGTTGTCGGTTATCCTCAAATATTGTACTGGTGTCTAAATGGTTAGTATTTCATATATGCTCAATCAACCACAAATATTTAACACACTAAGTGAAAATGTGTACTACAATTCACCAAATTGACAAAATAGCAATTCCTTTTGGCTAAAGTGTACCCGTTTCTTATAGCAGAACTGGTACACTTTAGCCAAAGAAAGCCAGAAAACACAACTAAACACAGCCGTAAGATCATTTCTTAGATAAATGCATACTTATAAACTATTTTCAAGAACATTCAAGAAAAAAAATGCACATTGTAGAATATAACGGACTTACCCAGTTAGCACAATCATGCCAATAGTGCTTCAGCTGAAGGAGTACTCTGCTACTGTCCATGGAATCCCCCTCTGCTTTCAAACAAGAAGTTTCACATTTTAGAATTCAAACCCTGGATCTGAAGCCAACAATTAGGCCTAGCGATCAACAGCTGAGCTGAATCAATGACATTTACAATTACCTGCAGTGTTCAGGAAGTTGCATTTATGTAATACAAGCAAGACACCAGATCTGGGTGAAATAATTATTTTTATCATATTTATTTTTAAATAATTTTTAATTTTTAAATATTTTAAATACTTTACCCCTAAAGAATGGTCAAATTCCTGCAGATAGTTGACAATTTTAACATAAATATCTATTTTCACCAAAAGTTTGGTTGAAAATTCTCAGGGATCTGCAGGAGTGTGTTACATTTTTACCAACATCTAAAGAATTTGATTTTTAGGTATTTCAAATATGTATTTGAACCAGGTCTGGTCAACCCATCAGCCTGTATTACGCACCCCACCACTGAATATTCATTAAGGGGTGAGGCGCTCACCTTTCATTGTGTTCACACCCAGCTGTTTCACGGGAGTTTCCAAGATGGGAAAAGTAGTCAAAAATGTGTATAACTGTTCAGGGGAACATATTTTTGTCGGTCTCTCCGAGGCCTAGGAACAAGAAAAAAAAGAATGATATGCATAGATATAATATATATATTTATATACACACAAATACTAGTGATGCAGTGAGAACAGTGATACATAATGAGGTATCACAACACCAAAGATGGGGGGAGCTACAATTAGCTGTAAATCAAAAAGTTTTGATCTTCGCAACAAAACACAATGATTGGTTAAAATCAGTGAGTTACTGGTAGCTTCACCCATTTTTAGTGTCATACCTCATTGAACCACCACTAATACACACACAATACTTACTAACAGGTTTTTGTTTGTAATTGTTGGCTATTGTTGGTAATGAATTATTATCGGCTTGAATGCATACTTACATGTTTGACCCAGGATGCATGCCAGCTTCCTGATATGATGTTAAAGGCGAGGAAGGGACAGTCAGAGGTGGTCTCTGGGCCATATACTCCACACACCGGTACTGCGGAAAGGAGAGGTTAGGTTACTTTTCGTTAATTGCACTTCAGGTACATCCTGACATCACAAACTCCAATTCCACATATCAAAAATGTGAATTTTCCATTTCAGGAATTGCGATTCATGACATCAGAAATTGAGTTTCTCACACCAGGAGGTCTAATTCCTGATATCAGTACCTTGAGAATTAAATGTTGAAATGGCTTGGCGCTGCCTGCAAGCATACACCTGTCGCTAGGGGGCGGTCTGGCATGCGGATCAAGGCAAAATAGTTGCTGAATCGTCCTGCCGCTACCTGACCGCTGAATGACCGACATCTTTTGACGTTTGCTTGCAACAGGCGGCAAAGACCGGTTCAGATCAAGCAGGCATCAGTCAGCTTTTAAACTGAACTGAGCTTTACTAAGGGATTGTCGGCTTGGGCCTCCTAGCTGCTGGCCCACACCACTTATTAACTCCTGCTACGTCGTTCGCAAGAAAGGTTGCTGGCTATCTTCTACCTGAACACATCGACACTTCATCCGGCTGATAAGGCTTACCGTAACATTGCTGGTCCTTAAACGGCGGCAGGGCCACCAGCCACGCCAGTACGAAGCTAAACAAACGCCAAATGGGATTCATTTTTTCGCGTATTTGCTCGTGTTAAAGAGCTCGTACGACAACGAACTGTTTATTTCTCTGAGTATATATGCGTCCCGCCGGGCGCTGTGACGTCACAACATGCCTCAAATGCATTCGGCTGCCTTCCATTCCATTTCTTAAGTCCGGTTTATCAACTAGGAAATTGTTTTGCAAATGCAGGCTACTTTGAACTGAATAAGACAAAGACACCGAACAGTGGCTTGCAAGCTAGTAACGCTGTATATGGAGTTAAAAACGAATTTAAGCTAGTTAAAACATTGTAATTTAACATTGTAAACGCACAAAAATTAACAAATCGTAAAAGAACATAGCTATCCTCTCTTGAAAGTGGGGAGTAACCAATAATAGGCTCATAATAATAGCCTACTGTAAGCGAAAATTGTGACCACGAGTAATTAAATATACATTTGAAAGCATAATTTCACATTCTTGGTCTTGCATTTTGCGTTCCTCGTGCTGTTTTTTGTAGTCTTTTCACACGAGGGACGGGGATAAGGAAGGGATGTGTCCTTTACGTATTGGTCACTCGCTTGTTGGGTGAGGCATAGATCTGCTACGTCCAGCTAGCTATTTCCTACTGAATTCCGCCACAAGCATACACAACGAACAGCTTGACCATTCAATTACAAATAGATTACGAAGGACACACAAGCTTCCGTCAGATACAACACGCCCGGCAGTGGTATGGCGAGTCCCGAAGCAGAGAGGCCCATAACCCAGAGGTCGATGGATCGAAACCATCCTCTGCTAGCGTTTGTTTTAATGGTATCCATTAGCTCGCCCTCTCATATTTAAAACATAAAGTTTGTGTGGAAATGTAACTCGGGTTTAATCATGCTCTACGTCTAAATAAAGGGCTCTGTTTATCGCTATACAGAGGACCGTGTTGCGGACAGGGTTCAATCTGAGCTGGCGCGAATGTGTGTCGGTGTCTCCCGTCACCCCATGACCGCGGAGTCCTTTGTGCTCTATTATGAAACGTTTAAAATACGACCCCTGGGACATTTTACGAAACATTTAAACATTTAATTTAATTTAAAACCTGTATTTGTGCAGTAACGCAATTTCTTCTTTTTGTGTGCTTTAACGGTGCGTTTTATTTACAATGACCATGCAGCTGTCATGTCGTTCGCAAGAAAGGTTGCTGACTATCTTCTACCTGAACACATCGACACTTCATCCGTCTGATAAGGCTTACCGTAACATTGCTGGTCCTTAAACGGCGGCAGGGCCACCAGCCATGCCAGTAAGAAAATAAACAAACGCCAAATGGGATTCATTTTTTCGCGTATTTGCTCGTATTACAGAGCTCGTACGACAACTAACTGTTTATTCCTCTGAGTATGCTTCCCGCCGGGCGCTGGGACGTCACAACATGCCGCAAATGCATTCGGCTGCCTTCCATTCCATTTCTTAAATTCGGTTTATCAACTAGGACATTGTTTTGCAAATGCAGGCTACTTTGAACTGAATAAGACAGACACCGATACAAACCGAACAGTGGCTTGCTAGCTAGTAACGCTATATATGGAGTTAAAAACGAATTTAAGATAGTTAAAACATTGTATTTTAACATTGTAAACGCACAAAAATTAACAAATTGTAAAAGAACGTAGCTATCCTCTCTTGAAAGTGGCGAGTAACCAATAGGCTAATAATAATAGCCTACTGTAAGCGAACGAGTAATTAAATATACATTTGAAAGCATAATTTCACATTCTTGGCCTTGCATTTCAAAACAATATTGTGTGTGTATTTCTCACTCTTTGTCCTGTCTTAAATTGCTTTGTGTTATATAAATAAGGGGTATGAAAATGGCCGTTGTGGGTGCAGGCTTCTGTTGTAGTCAGGCACTAAAACACCTGATTCAACTAATCGCCCACACCAGCCATTTTCAGATAAGATTGGACACCCCTGATACAACTTAACGTTGGAGCTGGGAAATGTGTTGAACAACTTAGGGGGTCACCCTATAGATTTTCCAAATTGGAGTGATAAAGGAGTTCATTTATTAGGCAATATTTATGGTGAGGAAGGCCTGCTTTCGTTCCAAGAACTTCGTATGCAGTTTAATCTGCCAAGTTCTTTAAAAAAATTGAGGTCAGCTTTGAAGGCCTATGGTGTTCCTTGGCATACAGCTCTCACAGTGCACCCTTTGCACAAGTTATTAAGCAGACACAAGAGCACAGGTCTGATCTCCATTTTATATAGCTACATATTGAAAAAGTCCTATAAACCTTTATCTGTTGATGCAATATGGAGGAAAGATCTCCCTGAACTGGATCCAGACTTTGACTGGAACAAGGTCTGGTCCACCATTCTTTTAGCCTCAAGAAACCCTGATCAACAACAGATTCATTATCATTTTGTATATAGAGTATACATGACACCACGCAAACTCTATTCCATGAAATTCCATGAAATTCATTAATGATCCAAATTGTACATCACAAAAAACTTGCTGATATCACCGCAGCGAAAAAGATGATTGCCCAGAGATGGAAGCCCACCCATGCTCTTTCCTGTCGACAATGGATTCTCTCCTTTTTGGATATAGTTGGGATGGAGCTGTCGACAGCGGGAATGCGTGGGGCTAATGAGAGGAGTATAAATCTATGGTCAGAGATATCTGGGAAACTAAATGACCTGATATTTTGAGTGTTGTTGCTGAGTTGAGTATATGAGTATATTTATTTTCCTTTAAGTCCCCAGGGGTTGGTGGGAGGGTGGCAGGGAGTTTTTTCTGTCTTTGTGTGTTTGTTTGTTATTTTGTTTGTTTTTGATTGGGGTTACGTTGTTGTTGAACTGCTGACTGTGTTTGAGGAACTATTGGACTGATTTCAGGCCCTTGTTCCTCATGATTGGCTGGCTGAGTTGGCTGGATGGCTCTGCTGAGTGGAACTCGGAGCCCCCCGGAATTTGCTCGGTGCGGTTGTCTGGCTGTTTCGGTTGGCCGGCTGCGAGGAATAGGCAAAATATGTTTGCTTTTCGACAGAGGTGCTTTAAAAAATATTTTTTTATATATTTTGAAACGGTGGTCTATTGTCTAGACCTCTGACAAAAGGGAAAAAACAGACTAAATAAATAAATAATAACTATAGTCTGACAAGGTCACAGGCAGCCATGTTTGATTCCTACTCTGTGTAGGCATTGATTTTTGTTTTGTATTGTTTATATAATTTTACATTAAAGAAAACACTTGATAACAAAAAGTAATAGCATAATATAAAGCAGCTCAAAGTTTTAGCGAGGAGTAAGACAGATTCTTTGAGTGGCTGTATGTAGTTATACGGGTCAAATTTGCTTTCAAATTTCTCCCTCATAGGAGAGGTGCTGTATATACTTAACCAATGATGTATATACCAATGATGTAGATGATAATCATAACATTTTATTTATAGGCTATAGCACATTTTATACAAAGATTGCTGCTCAGCGTGTTTTACATAAAAATAGTCACGTTAAAAATATTGTAGCGATCCTGGGAGGGTCGATCATTGAAATGTGTGCGCGGGACATCATGGGGGAACGCGGTTGTGTGTTTGTGTGTTCCCCCTGTCCCCATGGTCACTCAGTTAACCAGCTACAATGTATTGCCATTAAAAAAGTGTCAAGGCCACGTAGAGGTGGAGATTTAGACAATAAAATAAGCTTTTTGGATATACCGATTAAATGGAATGTCCCCTGCTAACTTAAATGAAGAGTTCGATTTAACTCAATTTTTGTAAATGACCTACTCCAATTAATTAACTTTATATACCTGACCCATTGAACTCATATTACCTTTGTTTTACACATGTAACACTCCCTGCATGCCAATGAGAATGTAAGATTGACTGATGACGGAAGTAACATGGTGTTCCAATTCTACCGTCCTATTGCCTATTTACATAATGTGATGACCTTGCACTGTTTGATGCAAACAAACTAAGTAACGACTTTTGCCATGCTGTCAATATGAGAACATTTTGTCATGTTTCTGTTTTGCTTCCTTGTAGGCCTGATGTTGGTCACATGATGGAGGAGGTCGATTGTCGACACCTTGAAACCTAAATTAACTGACTGTGTTAGACCAATTGTCCAATGAAATGCCATTGCTTGCTAATTACTTAATTGATAGCAGCTTAATTAGCTGCCCCTTGTAATGCATATTTCACTAATTGCTTAATTGTATTGTTCACTAATTGCTTAATTGTATAATTGGTTGCAGCATAAATAGCTGCCCAAATTGCAACAACTTCATTGCACACTGACGAAGGCCTAGTTGCCGAAACATTGTGTTTTCTGCTCCTCTGTGCCTAAACGGATTAAAATGACTGCAAATAACTTTTTTCAAATAACGAGTCTAAGGATCTTCTTTTCTTAGTGCGAACCATACTCTCAATTTTTGCATGTCCCTGAATGGCGAAATTAAATCTATGACGAGCTATGTCACAGAAAGGATACATTCATGATCAAGGCAGTATCTTATTATTAACTTGGCATCATCCAGTAACAATAGAACATCTCTTCTTTCACAAAAGGTTTCAGCACGCTGTCTCTGGCTAGGTAAATACGCCATTCTGGCAATTCTTCAAAGAGAACTCCCATGGACTCTTTAAAACATTGTGTTATATAATGTGCTATACAAATAACAGGGCTAAACCGTGCTCGCTGAGATCCTCCCTGATGGCTGAGAGGGTCCTGTTTGCCCACATGGAAGGATGTAGGACCCCGGAGCTGCAGCGCCAGTGGAGGATCATCAATATCGTGAAGTAGGTCCTGTGGGAGATGAACATCACAGGATCCAAAGCCTCCTCCAGGATGCCGTCTTGGATGAAAAAGGGGCGAGAGAGAAATGGAGGTTAGCCACTGGAAATAACTGCTTATATAGCTCATCCCTCAGAGGAGGCACGCTCTGGGTGGCCAAAAACCCGAGCACAAAGCTCTTTTTTTTTCATTTTCATTTTTAAAAATCCTTTTGTATCTTTGTGTACAGACCTCCCTGACTTTAAAAAATATTAAAGACCACAATGTAGAGGACCACAATGGAAATAAGTTGACTTTATGCCAACTTTTTTGTGTTATCCTCGGCAATTTGCGGTGTGCATTAATGTGATGTCATGTATCAAAGGTATGTGTGTATTGTGTATATACATTTTTTTAAATTGTTAAATAAAACCACTACTACTGGATTTCTTGATATTTTGTTTTTGTTTTCAGAACCTATATGTATCTATGTCCTGTAATGATAGTTAATGTTTGATTTTAATTTGTTGTTTCATGCCCCTGTCCTTGTGGAATGTAACGTTGAAACCTGTTGTATACCTGAATGTCTTTTTTGTTTTCTTTAGCTGGAATGCCAACTTTTAAAATAAAATGTTTAAAACAAAAAACTAATAAAAGATAATACAACAGTTGTGCTAAAAAAGTTGATGTATTCAGACTTCTGCTATGCATACATTTAACTCAAATTGGGCGCAGCACCAGAAAAATGTAACTGAATCGATTCCGAATACCTTGGCTTTTACTAGATCTCCACTATTGCATGGAAATAGTTGGAAAATATGAATGGACAGTGAGGAAGATGGTGAGGGAGGTAAAGAAGAACCCAAGGACCACAGTTCAAGAAGTGCAGACTTTAGTTGCATCTTAGGGTCACAAAGTCTCAACATCAGCCATAAGATGCCACCGCCATACCACCAGGTATGACAATTACACACATCACCTGTCTATTCATATTCAGATGTTTTACTTATTTGTGGAATTAAGCACCCCCTAGCAAGTTGCTAGTCTAGAGAGGGGTTTTCCCAAAATAGAGGCGTGTCTAAGGGCTTAGCAGTAAGGGCTTTCTTCGTGCAACCCTTCCAAAGAGCAACAAACAAATTCAGTAGTTTGCTAAACATCATTGGAACTGTGACTAGAACTACTGTAGGGGATATGGACAGTTGAGGCCAAAATTGAACTTTTTGAAGTCAGAATAGGGAACATCTCCAGACACGCCTCTATTTTGGGAAAACCCCTCCCAAGACTAGCAACTTGCCAGGGGGTGCTTAACTCCACAAATAAGTAAAACATCTGAATATGAATAGACAGGTGAGGTGTGTAATTGTCAACTTATCTCTACGTTGCACATGCTTCACTCAACTCTGATATAATAAACTGATTTACTGTCCCTGAAATAAGTATTCAATCAAATTCAATCCTTGCTTGAGCACAAACTTCCCCACATTAACATAATATTATATGTAAATGGCGCATATATTATTATACAGCTAACCAACTATGAAAAATGTCTCTCACAAAGTATTCAATTAATCAACAACCATGATGCTGACTTTTTACTATGCCTGCCTCAGCAATTGCCCCTCGGGGATAAATAACTTTTTTTGAATTACCTACAAGAGCTAAATTATCGATGCTTCTCACTGCATACTGCTAGGTCCACTGGAACACAGAGCTTTAATCCAAGCCTTGACGGGACCCTAACGGAACTGGTATAGGCACAGAAGACGCTTGCTGCGCTGCATTTGCTGCGCGGCCACTGCTACACGTGCGATGTAGATTCGGTTTTTAGATTGTAACGACCCCAAGCATTTTTTCTAGTGGCTTTAAGAACAGACCTCCTGGATTGCATTAAGTTATTAAAAGAAAATTTAGATAAAAAATGAAAGATTTTTTTCAATTAAAAGTCATTCGTTTTATTAAAACGTTTACATTATATAATGGATTTCAGTGTGGCGAAAATCTTTCTGCCGCCAGCCATCAGAGGCATATAGAGTCTGCGTTTGCGCAGAATGCGCAAATTGAGGTAGGCTACTTCCTTATGTTTCAATTTAGTTCAACAACTCTCAAAACATATCAATAGGTCGCCGTCTCTGTTCTACCAACTCGGCCATTTGCTGGCTACTCCGTACCTATTAGGAGAGACGTTAGGTAGCCTACTCAAGGCTAAACTCTAATTAGTTTGAGGTTGTATGTATAGCGTCCCTGGTCGTTCAGTGCGACGCAATGATATGACAAAATAAAACAATAGCTCCCTCCTCTGGTTCGAGTGAAGAAGGTGTCAAAAGGTGTCAGCAGATCCTAAAAAGATCCTAAAAAGCATAGCCTACTAAAGTTTTGCTGCCAAATAAAGTATAATAGTGGCACTAGAACATACTGTGCTGTGGCGTTCTGTGTTCGGTTCTTATTTTTTGACATATTGTCAACTTATTGTCACATGGAGCCATTTATGTGCTCGCGCACAGTTTTATCTTTCGGATCTCTGTGGAACAACCTGGAATTATCATTTTGAGCATTGAAATCAACATACACTAAAAGAATATCGACATGCAGTCATATTTTAAACATTTTTTTACTCGTTATTCTCGCATCCCAACAACAGTTATACAGGGAAATAATAAGGACCTGATATTTCAAGTTTACAACGTTTTTTTCTTGATGATGAGACTAAAAATAAAATACACAGCCCATAAATGATTGCATATAGATTTTTCTGCATAATGATATAGGCTACTTGTTGCTAGGTTTTGGTATTGTGCAACAAAATAGGTATTGCTAGTGGGCTACGTCTTAGAGCTAACCACAAAACAATATCATTTAGTTGTGTTGTTCATAGTTTATTAATATTTTACTGTAGCTTTCAAAAATAATAAAGGCTGATTTTACACAAAAAAGGAAAATATAATTTTAGAATATACCAGGCATATACTCATGCTTAGCAGTTGTGTAAATGCATTGGCTTATTCTCTACATATTATTTTCTAACGCGCACGTAGTTTGAACGTAGACTATACCAAATATCATACATCTTTTCAAGGGCTTTGAAATACACGTGGAAAACGTGAAAACACTCCTACTTATCCAGATTAACTGGGTCTATCTGGACACATAATTGAGCCGAATTATCACTCCCCATTACTATTTGATGATGGTTACCTAAGAATTGTTCTATGTAGGCTATGGAACATTGTAATCTCGTGGCGAAAAGATCAATTGCGGGGTATGGGAATGTTCCATATTTTTGGCTATGCTTCATGCTCCGTTAATATGTTTATAAATAAAAATAAAATGTTGATGTAGGGAAACAAAACTAAAACTAAAATTTTCCCGACAGAGATCGCCCGAGGTACAGATGTCCCCCACTGTATGAAAAGGAGGTTATAGTTTAATTAAATTGTTCAATTACCTCAACACATAACCTGCTCTTATAATAATAATAATAATAATAATAATAATAATAATAATAATAATAAATAATAATAATAATGTATGCTATATATACGCACACACACACACACGCACATAATGTAGCCTGTCCTTTTTACACACGAGCACTTTTATTGGAGGGAATTGACCTCACAAAATGTATGAGATACATTTGGAAAGTTTTTTTCCTTTTCTTTTTTCGTCCTGGATACATTTTCACTCAAATGTCACCTTATTGTATTTTGCTACTTGTGTAAATAAAACTTGTATATCATTAAATTGTAAACGTGTACGTTTGTAAATTATGCATATACATTCGTAGTCAACTATTTGTATACTAAGTCCTATCTAGTCCTATAAAACCAATTAACTAATTGTTCAAAGTATGTAGGCTATACTTTCTATCTTGAAAAAAACGTTTCTCCACGCCTGCCTCTGTCCCCAAAAGAGAGTTGAGCTCCAGACAGAACCATGCAATTCCTGTCCAAAGGAAAACAAGATGGTTTCTCATCCCACAGGAAAAGATTAATCAAAACATATTTCTGTTTGCGAAGATTAAGATGAACATAACAATCATTCATTCGTTTTGAAGTTGTATGCCTTAGTTTGAAAGTAAATTTGGCTCTTGACATAAGCCGAACGTAATTAGCCTATATATAGACTATAGTCTCTCTCTCTCTCTCTCTCTCTCTCTTTCTCTCTATAGGCCTATATATATGCTATATATTTCTGGCTTAGCTGAATATATTCTTTAGGTAAACTTAAAATACCGTATACATTTAATACATCTACTTTTTTAACAGCAAGGTGTGATTGCACGTGTCAATACATCATAAAATGTTTAATTCATTTGAACTGAATTAATGTATTTTTAATCGTCATTCTTACTTTATTTGACTTGTGCAGCCTATAGAATTATCTTCAAATGATTAGATCGAATTGAACCTAATTTTGAATCCTTTAAAATTGCCTATTTTTCAATGTTTGCCATACAATCTTCATTCAAAACGAATTATTGAGACGCATTTAATTTGATCAATTGACGTACAACTGATTTGATCAACTGTCAAACTATTAGTTAGAGTTTTTAGTTTTATACGATTTATTTATTGTTTCCATCTGTGTACAATAATTATGTTACCTCCCTCCCCTTAGACCCCAAAATGTGTTTGTGTGTGTGTGTGTGTTGTCCCGTTAGATCCTAACCCGTCACAAATAATCTTTAATAATAAAAAAAGTGCATCGCCAATAAAAAAACGATCTACTTTCTTATGAAATATTAATTGGTCTACACAGAGAAACACTAACTGAGGACACTAACATAAGAACTATCGCAGTTTTCCATCAATTATGAACGGTCTCAGTGTCGACCCATCTATTAGCTACTGAGGTTTTACTGCCATCCGAAATGAGTTACACTGCGCACCGACACATGCGATTATAAACCACAATTAGGGTAAACATTATATTAATTGGTGGTTTCTAATGACATAGAATTTACATTTACATTTACCCAACAGAAAAGGAAAATAATACATACATTTGTATTAATCATATTCAGAGGTAAGCTATTTAATTGTGATGTACAAACGCATAGCGTTACCTTTAAATGTATGTGAAAATGTCGCCAAATGTAGTATTCTGTTCTAAAACACAGTGGAGGGAGCGCTACTCCAATTCCACCAACACAATGCGCATATCATAAAAAAACAACTGCCAAAATATGTCACCGTTAAGTGATATGATCACTTGCTTTCCACTTAGCCTTCAGTCTCCATTTGAGTCCGCAGAACCACATGGACATCAATGAATTTAATTTCCCTCGACTATGTCTGGTGGTGGAGGTAATGTTAGCAATAGCACGCCTCCGACTATTGAGGCAGTGTTTCCATTGGCTGCTATTTACTATGCACGTTTAGCCCCCGGCAGCCATACGCGTTCGGTCTTAGCTGCATGTATAAAACGTGAATTCCAGCACGGTACCCTTGACACTTGTTGCAGAAGCCTCACACTCGAAAATTAGAAACACGCCTCCAATCGTACCATTGTTTTATTTTGGTGGGTTTGCCGGTGGAGATTATGAACTCCATTGATTCGCAAGCCCATCATACTTCTCTAACCGTTAGCCCGCACCAACCTCATCTCAAAAGCGTACAGGAAGCCCCGGAGATGGCCGTTTATTGCGACAACTTCAGTATGTACCATCAGCAAAGCCTTCACGGCGCGCAGAGACCAAGCGGCTACGGACTGGGGGATTACGCGTCCTCTTCGAACCCGTACCTGTGGCTGAACGGGCCGGCCGTTAATTCCTCAACATCCTATCTCCACGGAAACAATTCTGCCCCGTTCATGCCACCGTCCTATGGGTCACAGCGGCCGTTCCTGCCTAATTCATCCGGATTCGCGGGCGCAGACTTGGGCTGGCTCTCCGTGGCGAGCCAGGAGGAGTTGCTGAAGCTGGTGCGACCACCTTACTCCTACTCAGCGCTCATCGCTATGGCCATTCAAAACGCGCACGAGAAGAAACTCACCCTTAGTCAAATCTACCAGTATGTGGCGGACAACTTTCCCTTTTACAAGAAGAGCAAAGCTGGCTGGCAAAACTCAATCCGACACAATCTGTCGCTGAACGACTGCTTCAAGAAGGTTCCCCGAGACGAAGATGATCCAGGTGGGTGGAAGTGATGACAAGTTGTCTTTAAAGTGTTATGTGGTGTTTTTTTCTGATGGGGGAAATTGAAAATGTACTTCATACATAATGTATTTTCTGCAGTCTAAACGAACATTATTAGGCCTACTTTAATACTTTCTTACTGCCTTTAGAATGGCTCGTGTTGCTTTAAGGATGTGGGGTAGTTTTGAATCCAAAACGTGTGCATTTGTAGGCTATTTAGGAAACTAGCCTAACTATGTATTCGGTACTATGTATTCATTTACAGTAGTAAGTGTATACATTTTTCAGTACTATATGTGGTCCCAGTGGGAAACGAACCCATAATTTAAGCGTTGTCAATGCCATGCTCTACCTACTGTGTTGAATGATAAAAGATTACAAAGGATTGATTAGGCTACGGGACGCAACCGGCTTTGTTTTGTGAGCCCAGGCTACCGAGGAAGTGTTTTTGAGATGTAATTTGATAATTTTATCACGGATTTTATTGGTCCATCAATGTTTCTTATATATAACTACATATATAGACTACTAGATATTTTCGTTAATTAGCCACTGCTGAAACTCAACGTTGTGTAAGCAACGGAAAAGCTATTCACTATTACATTTGTATGTCAACTACCGACATTTTAACGGTTTAATTTAATCTGACAGCCGTTGCTGCTATGGCTACACTGTAATACAGTTCCCATATGCCCATACATAGCCTACTTGCTAAATCAACTAACAATATAGGCTACAATTAAAAACACAGCGAACAATAGGCTACTTTATAAAAACCTACAATTTAACGTTTAGAATTCTTGACATGTTCTGTTATCTGTTCATACATTTATAGGAAAGGGTAACTACTGGACGTTGGACCCTAACTGTGAGAAGATGTTTGACAACGGAAACTTCCGCAGAAAGAGGAAGCGCCGGTCTGACTCCACCAACGGAGTTTCTGGCAACACGAAAGTGGAGGAAGGGCGATCCGCCCCGGTTATCAAGTCTTCAGACAGCCCGCCCCTCATGGAGCCGTCTTCTCCGGACCTGGACTCGGCCAATGAAGACCAAAAAAGCGTGTCGCCACCGGGACTAGCATCCGCGCCGTGTTTTAACAACTTCTTCAGCAGTATGTCCGCGCTAGGCTCCGGTCCCACTAGCAGGCAAGGCTCTCTAGGACTGGTGAACGAGCTGTCGAGTCGTAACATCACAGCCGTAAGCCCGTATCACACAAATTCTTCTCAGGACAGCGGGGGCGCCGATATTTCGGACAGCCTGCACCTCAACCGCGGCGTCTACTACAACTCCTTCGGCAGCGGCCAGAGTGGACAGTTCAACGGACATTTCTATAACAGCTTCAGTGTGAACAGTTTGATATACCCGCGAGAGGGGACTGAAGTGTAGAGTAGTGTGAATAGCGCCTGTTTGCAAGAACGCTTGATATATGACAGACTGAGTGATTTTCCTTGCACCGGACAAGGTTTCCCACAATCTACAATCATAGGCACTGTGGTGGCTCGCAGGAAAGAACAAAGCACGCAATTAACTGTGCTTAACGAGATTCACTTGGGTGGTCCCAAGCGTCAACACAGATTACGCACCAAACCTCTGCTTTTATATTAAATCCTACACAATTGCAAGATCGGCGTCCTGTCAAATAGTATTCTACTAGCCATGCACTTGAGCAACAACCCTCATGCGTCTCTCTCTATTGGTGGCAGTGGAAGGTCTCCTTACTCACGCCAGATACGATGTTTCACTAATTTACGGGATGTAAAATGTGCCTTGATGTTAACACAACACTGTATATGCAATATCTAACATCTGGCGCTCAAACAAGGATGAACCAAATGTGCTGTTAATTGTAGAGAAATTATTTTATGCTTCAACAAATGTATGTCCTTTTTACACACGCGCAGTTTTATTGGAGGGAATTGACCTCACAAAATGTATGAGATGCATTTGGAAAGATTTTATCCTTTTATTTTTTCGTCCTGGATACATTTTCACTCAAATGTCACCTTATTGTATTTTGCTACTTGTGTAAATAAAACTTGTATATCATGTACGTTTTTAAATTATGCATATACATTTGTAGCCAACTATTTATATACTAAGTTATATGCAGAAATTACTTGGTCGATCTTTTTTTCCAAAAACAAGTTTGTAATCTTTATTGTTATTTAATAAATATCAGGATTGGGGTTAATTCAATTTAAATTCAGTCAATTCATTGAAATTAAATTCGTGGTTTGAAAAATTCCCATAATGGTCTATGAGGATTTTTCAATTAATTAATATTTCAGTTAATTGAATTTCAATTCATTTCCTGAATTGAAATGGAATTGACTCCAACCCCGATACCACCATGCGCTGCGAGTAATAGCAGAACACTGATAGAAGAACGCATTGATTATATTTAAAAGATATACGATTTGAATAGTTGGTTAGAGAAGATCAAAGACAATATGTGAGTGTTTCACCGTTTCTTTGATTCACCGTCAAATAAACTCAATTTTTCATACACAGACTACTAAGACATCAAATGCAAAGGTTTGATATAAATATATAGGCCGAATAATGATCTTGTCCATGTATTGGTTACGATGGAAAGTACAAAAAAAGTAATGTATATCCTGTTTTCACCGGTATCAAAAGTTGCTGTTGAGGAAACGTCTCCATCCCCATATATTGTAGGCCTACAAGTTTTAATGGAAAGCGAACCGGTGTTATTTTTTATAGTTTCGTATGCCAGTTCATACATTGCAAAACAAAAATATTTTAATCAATAGGTCTACAGTATTGTGGCACTGCTTTATAATTATTGTTTACTGAAGTTATCAGTAAAGACCTAATTCTAATAGCTATTGTGTGCAGTCCATCATCAGTTTCCAAACGTGTCAATATAAAGCATACAACATCTGAAGAATAAACATACAATTTTAGATTAACATTTTTTCCTTCCTTTTGTATTTTTGTAGACGTTGTGGTTGTACTTGTTATAGGAGCCAAATAAGCGTGTGCTATCCTGTAGCTTAATCAGAGTATGTAGCCGGTGTGTTTGATAAATTCTCATTCAGCTTGCACGAGGTGTCCACTCTGTATGTGTGCGATACTCATTTACATTGTAGCTACTCTCACAAGCAAGGAACAACCAACAGCTAAATTAAAAAGATGCAGTTGAAACACACTTTATGAGATTTAAAGAAAATAAGTAGGCCTAAAGGAGAATCAAAATGTCTCAGAATTAGCTTAGCAAATAGTGTTATAATAGTTTTTGCATTTTTATCCATTCTCAACATGAGATTTCACAAAACCCTGCTCGCTCACTTCATAAAGGGTAAACATTAAACATATTAAGTGATTTCTGTGTTGTCACCACACATTGTCATTTTACGGACTCATATCCATTTAAATACGCTGTCAAATGGCGGTCATAATGCCACCTTCACGGATGATATACGAATATTTTTATTCGATACGAATATTATTATAAAAAGGATGCAGTTAGTATATAGTGTTTTGAAATGGGAAAATCCTTGACAGTCCATGGTAAAATATCACGCTGATGTAGCCTATGTACTGATTCTTGCAAAACGTTTGTGAAACCTATCTTTGGGAATTATTAATTCATAAATATGTTTGAAATATTAAACAGGGTATATGTGTTAATCTAAATAGTACAGTTTTCTTTTTCCATATGTTGGTCTCCTTACTCCATTGCAAAATATTGGTTTAAAAACAATTAAGGGGAAGAGCAAAAGCAATTTTTGTATTGCGTCTCTAGCCTTATTTGTATTATTTGATTAATTACTTGTTTGTTCCATCGTTTATTAGTTTATTCATACATTGATTTTATTTGATAGTTTTTGATATTTGGACATTGTATCATAATTACTCTTTCATAGTCGTTCGTCCAGTTGTATCCACATTGCATTTAGCTGTAGGCTATGTTGTCTTTCATCTGCTCTGCATGTCATTACGAACATACATCAAAGAAACGCTAATGCAATACAACTAAAACCCACATGGCAAACACAGGACAATAAAAAAACTGGTTTAATTCTGGTATACTAGAGGCAAATCGTTTAATAGAGCAACATTATATTTAGTACAATACCCGTATGCCTAGGTAGGCCTTGTAACTATGTTGCAGCAAGGCAAAAAAAGAAAAACAATACGTGCATCACATGTTCAATGCAGTAAATGAATAGACCTAAACGAATGAGTTGTTACGCACAGAAGTCTACGATAATTGCCCATGTAAACATTTTTGACTACGTGTCCTGGTAAATGACCATAACTTGATAATATAGGCTATACACGCGTAGGCATGCATAATCACTAAACGTGTAATGTGATTATTATAATTGACTATTAATTGTATTTCCTGTTTTTGACTATAAATTATGTGCGGTTTTAAATTTTATAATAAGGCTATCGCAACTAGGCCTGCCATAAGTATACATTTGAATAGATAAAATAAAACGTGTGTGGCATTTCTTGCCAACTGGTTTACCGGTTGAAGTATGTCCATGTAATCTAATATGCTCTCCCATGTGCATGTTTTTAGCGTAACTTTATGTAACCCTGCACTGAACTTGGCATCACGCGCCCGGGAAGAACTGGGGACATGGTCGGTAACGGCTGTTCAAGAAATGTACAGATTTGTAAGGGCTACAGAATGCGATTACAATTAGACTAATTAAATTATGGATATATTTAATCTTTCCGCGTTGACTGTCTAACTAAGGACTTTAGTCCATATTATCCGCACCTTGGGCCTATTTTGAATGAATGAATGAAGTCGTTTTAACCTAACAGATGTCCACAAGTCATAAAACACTATTCTGAGTTGATTATTTTCCGGTGAGTCGAGGTCGATTCTAAGACTTGTAGGTTCGTCATATAGAACACAATGAGAACAAAGCGTTTTTATATTGAACCAAGTGTGATTAATACATGTTGAGTGTAGATAGGAATGACTGGTAATTTTTGGTATGTTAACAAGTTAGATAACAAGGTTCAACAAGATTCATTATCAATCAATGGAACCACATGTTATTTAATATAGCACCTTAAAAGGAATAGGGGGGTGGGTCTTAAAATAGAAGCAATTTAAACATGAGGGCAGAGAAAAGGCAGAAATAAATGAATGATAATCATTAGAAACAACAACGATAAGCAGTCAAATTAGGCCAATTTTTGGAGAGATGGATGTCCCAGTGGAGCTTAACCTAGTAAGACATATGCACTCTTGTGCTATCACTCTTGTGCATCCTCAGCTGCTCAGCAGTATGAGATAGGAAATGATTGTTCTCGCACACTTTCACAACTTTTTGATTGGAGGGCCATTGTTCACTGATTGTATGCATCTGATAGAGTAATAGTGTGTGAGCACTATCATTTCTTATGTATCTGTGAAACACCATATTTATACATGTATGTTTCATATAAGGTTCTCTCTTTAAAGAACAAAATACAAACACATACATAATTCATACAAGTGCATTAGAAGGTCAAAAGTAGAAAATGTCCCAATTGTAACGAAAATTGAATCCACTTCATCATTTTGGTAGATTGCAGAAATAAGAAAAAGAAACTACTGTGTAAGCTGTAAAAGATGCACACAGTATTATCAGTTATTAGCAGCTGAAATGTAAAGCAAGACTTGTAATCTTTCTCATGATTAATTTTATTGCTAAACCTGTGCAGGGACCACAGATAAAAATGAGCCTTTAGCCAATTGGTGTGATACATCAGATTTCCTATTTGGGAATTTTATGTTAAAGATTGCACATGTTCCCTGACAAATGAATGAAATAAAGTACATTATCATCAGTTATTAACAGCTTAAATGAAATAAAACGTCTCCTGTTCTGGTCAGGGGGTGAATATATATCCAGAGTAAATAGGTGTGAAGTAGGTGTACTGTAGGAGACCTACTCACATGTACTGTAGTAAGTGGCTGTTAGTAGGGGTGTGATAGCTTTACTTGTACTGTAGTAAGTGGGTTGGTAGTAGGGGTGTGATAGCTTTACTCAGTATCTTATTTTGGTCCACTCCAAGGTGGCATGCAGGAATCTCAAGCAGCAGTTAGATAGTGGAATCACAGCCTTGGATAACTACACAGTACATTATGAGGAAGACGGTTTTTAAACTGTAAGAAAGGCTGATGAGATGAGCTTTTAGCTAAAAGAGACAGGCTTTTAACCTAGATTTAAATATCGAGATGGTCCTTGATGCTTGTGCATAATGAAGCATGTCATTCCCTAATTTTAAGGGCCCTGTGGTCAGAGTGGCCACCCATCTCTCCTGCAGAAAGTTTGTGGGGACAAGCAGGTAGCCAGTTGCGTTTAGCAGGATTTCATGGAATAATAAGCTTTATCAGGTATGACACTATTAGCTTGTTCAGTGTTTTGTATTTAAAGGACAATTTAGTCATTTTCAGTCCAGTATTTAATGGGAAACACTGAGGAGAGGAAAAGCCAGGTGACATGTGATCAAATATTCTGTTTTGGGCAAAACCTTTGGATTGGGTGAACAAAAGGCATTGTGGACTGCTAGGCCAGGAAGGCATTTATAATAATTAAGCCTTGAAGGGTATAAAGGTGTTAGCATGTTTTTCTGCATCTTTGAGAGATGCTATATTAATAACCTTAGTTTTGCAATGTTTCTAAGTAGGGTAAATTATATAGTTTTTCAAATTATATTTGAATCCAGAAAGAGAATATATCCAATATTTAACATTAGCCTTAAAGAAAAGCTTTCCACATTTACAAAAAACTGTGTTATTTTACTACCAGTATTAGGTTAAACATGGTTAACCCGCAGAAAGTGTAATGGTTGATAGACCTATTTGTCAACAGGATACATGCAAGGAGATATTAGCCGTTGTCTTTGTTTGCACAGTGGGTGGCAGGCCCTATGTGTTTGTTTTGATTTCGGAGCATCTTTATTTAGTGTGGGAGTATTTTTTTTCTTTGATGCACCAAAGCCTTGATAACCAACATCATTAATGTTGTAATTGACTTGTGGTATAATTCAGCCTTGGATGTAACTCATTCAAAAATCTGGCAGTATCATATAATCAAAAAAGTCAATGGCTAGAATAAAAAACTCCCAACAACATTACGAATAACAGAGATTTCTAGAGCCGTTACATTAATATTAGAACATTTATTATACTAGCCTAAAAATCAACAAATTATTGTGCATATCAAGGTATGCAGTACATGGTATTGCATTGCATACTGGCTTCAGGAATTGGGAAAATGCAAGCTACATAGAAGAATACAAACTAACCAATACAGCTCTGTGTGTAACAGACTAATGAATTGTATCAAGTTTTTAAAAACACTTATATGTATATATATTTAAAAAAAAATATATAATATATTGTTAAATCTTGCATTCAAAAATAAATATTTAGCTTCTATCTTAAATTTTGGTTTTCAAAAACTAAGATTGAACATTTCACTTGTAAATATATATTTATATCTTATGTCTTGGGCTTCAAAATAAATATTTAGCTGATATCTTACATTTTTGATTGCAAATGAAAGATTTAGCTATATATAAATCTTTGGTTGAAATCTTTTGAAATATATGATAATTAGTCCCACCAATTGGGTGACTTGAGGGTCTTGTGCTGCAGCTGTGAAGCATGATTGCAAAGAGCAAAGCTACCTACAAAATTAACTCCTGTTTGGCACAAACTGTTCTAGCTAGCCGTGCCCTTACTTATGGCCAACAAGATGTGTTTGTGATAATTTTGTGGTTAGCAAAGTGGGAATATTGGTGATTAAGTCAATTATCTCTGGTGCCCCTGATTTTTACAGTCAAGATGTTCAATTTTGACAGCCAACCAACCAGATGGCACGCTGGTTGCTTGATTAGATATCTAGCTAGCTAGCTAACATGACTGTAGCGAAAGTTAGCTACCATGATTATTGAAACAAATACATTACAATTGATTTAAACTCAGGAATTTGTTTGGCTACCAGCTCATTGCAATAGCTAGCCAGTTCACTTAATCAACTTGGAAACCAGCAGCAGCAGTCTGGCAGGGTTCGTTAATACAGTATTGAGTGTCAAGGGATAATTATGTCTGCATTAAAAGGTTGACATGGTTAGGACTGCCACATTCCTTAGAATCTTTCTGTAATTCAGAATAAAAAGTTGCATTCATGTCAATCTTATCCATATTGGGGAGAGCAAGTACTAGTAGAGCATCACCACAAACTAGTAGTGACATCACCAATATGGCATGTAGTTGTTAGTGTGGGGAAGGCGATGTGCACTGTTCAGGTTACTTGGCAGTTATTCACTGCTATGGGTGTGGTTCTTTTAGAATTGTTTTAATGCATTTGGGGAAAAAATATTAACACATTTATATGCAAGTAAAATGGTGTGTTAGAACTGTCACTGTGTATATTAATGACTGAGCCTGAGCTAAGGATTTGATAAGACCATTTCTGTTTACATATTCTAACATGAGAACCTTCCCCCATTCGAAAATTCCTCCATTGGGCTTAATGTAATCAAGACGTGCTGGCTATATTTTGTTCACTCTGGTCCTAATGTAGAATACACATCTGCAGTTCACAGGCAGTACATTCTTGGTTGGATGTAGCTAGCGTGGCTGTGCTGAAGTATTCTGTCAAATCTGCTGATTGGTGCTTCCAGAGTAATCCAGCTAGACTGTATTAGGGCTGACAAAATACCTGTTAGTTGCATTTAGTCTCCCAGCAATGTCCTCCCAAACACAGGCAATATTGCCTAGTTGTTGTGGCAGATATTGTGCTGTCATGCACAAAGCTGCAGGATGGTTCTGATCAGATTCAGTATCTCTGCTGTCCAGCACCTTCGCTGGCACACATATGTGAAAATAAACAAATAAGAAAATACGCTTCTTTCAGCCAGCTCATGAATTTCTCAATCCAGTAAGGATTTTTGACAATATATATTTTTCCTTTCAATTTTAGTGCATTTTCTGTACCTACTGGATATAACAATAAAGGGTCTCAGCATATGTTTACTTCAAAGTCAATCCACATGCTTAGAAGCTTCACTTGAATTAATAGATAAATGAATTAGATGATTCATTTAGATGATTAATGTACTGCATTGACATGATCGTTTAACAAGAGACTTGAGAAGAAACTTTAGCAACGTTGTGTGCTAGGAGGAGGGGACTACTGGTTACAAAATAAGTCCAGAATTTATATGGGCCCAAGTCATTACGAGGAGTTGAACATCATTTATTCTAATCTCAATGGGCACATGTAAACTAAATCCAATAACTAACTTGTTTGGCCTGCTGCCAATAGTATTCACTCCGCAGTCTATCATCTGAGCTGTCAGAAGTGTACACTTAATAATGGTGCAGCCAGACTGCAGGCTGCTGATTGACCAGAGGAATCAATCTTTTGTGGTGAGACGAGGACAACCCCTTAGATTGAAAACCTCCCTCCCTGGGCAACACCATGGCTAATTATGTGCCATTTTGTGGGGCTCGTGGCCACAGTCTGCACTGGAATCATTAAGATGTCCTCCCTCGGTGGTGGAAAAATCTTCCGCACTTGGTCAGGACTGCAGAATCACTGGCCATCTTCCGCAAGAGACTCAAAACCCATCTCTTCAGACTCCACTACCACTGAATCTGTACATTTAACTAATTGTCATCACCACTGCTTTCATGGTTAATACAGCATTTCGTAATATGTATCTATGTTTAATACTGTAAAAAAAAAAATATATATATACTTCTTTTTCTTTTCTTTCCGTGTGTTACAGATATGGTATGCAGCTGCCAACAATTACGTCTATTGCTATATTACTGCACTGATCTCTTGCGCAAACAATGATTGATCATACCATGTATAAATGCACATCTTGTAAGTTGCTCTGCATAAAAGCGTCTGCTAAATGCTTAAAATGTAATGTAAATGTAAGAGTCAATATCTGACCGTGGGGCACATAACTGCACTGAGGACAAGTACTTTAGCTGGATCAAGAGACACAGATGTATATGGTTTTCATTGGAAAATCTGAAAATAATTTCAAAGAATGAATTCAGCTGGCACACATTTGCAGCTCTGTTTGCCAAAATTTTCCAGAAGAGAAGTCCATCAGTGACAATTAACAGTTCCAAACACAATGTGCCAGAAACCTTGTGAAGTTCTGAATGGCAGGCATTTAAAATGGCACAGAGCATGATGTTCTCTAAACCAAAAGGTCCTATCACAAAAGACAAAATGGGCTCTTTGCAAATGTAACACAAATGAAGTGATACAGAGTATAGCAAAACAAAGGCATTGTTATGTTTTGTGCATTGGTATCCTTCTCCTTCTCTAAGGATACCCCACAATTTTAGAAGGCTTACTCCTTTCTCTTCTCTCATCCCTTTGGGATTGTTTGGCCCAAATCTTGAGATGGTGAAGTTATCCTAGAAATGGCTTGATTTTGAAGAACTGGTTATTTAAGACATAAAAAAAAGAAGAGCCACCCGCGTGGTAGATTAGCAGAAGTGAGGTGTGCTGTGTTATTGTTGGTAATCAGAGTAAGTAATGCCAGAACATCATACCAGTGAGCCAGAGAAACACGCTCCCACCGCCTTTTCTGGCTCTCCATTGTCTTACTTAAAAATGCAAAAGTCTATGTTGGAAATTTCCTTCAGACGGACTAATTCAAGTCTGGGCAACCACTATCTCTCGCTCTTTCTCTCTCTCTCTCTCTCTCTCTCTCTCTCCCCCTCTCTATTTTGCTCTCTCCCCCCCTCTCTCTATTTTTCTCCCTCTCCCCCCCTCTCTCTCAATGAGCCCTGTGCAGGGAGGCCATAAGCAGTGGTCACATGCAAACACTGGCAGTGCTAAAGATGGGTATAAACAAACGACACTGGAGTGCTTTCTTTTTCTGTCTCTTTCTCCCTCTCTCTCTCCCTCCAACTTTCATTCTAATGTTATGAAATGGGTCAGGGATTTACTACTGCTTATTTTCAAAACGATTCAGTACTACAAGTATAAATTATTATTACAATTATTATACGAATAATGTTATTATTATCACATTTTATCATGACAAATCAATGCAGAACACCAACATCCTCAGCATTGGCAGCAGTTGGTGCTAATATCATAATTTCGCATAATGCTATAATTGTTATAATTCAAGCGCATTGCATAATCTGTACTGTGCCTGCTTTGCCCACATTTACACCAAACTCAATAAACTCACATTTTGTCACCTAATTTCTGTAAACACTGACGTGGCATCTGCAAACAAGAGACCGCCGATAAGGACAATAATTAATTAGCACTTCTTAGCACTTCGCACTTCTTAGCACTAATTAGCACTACATCTCATTACCCATTTGTACAGCACTCTGTCCCACCAAGAGTGCTGTACAAATGGGTAATGAGATGTAGGAGCTTGGAATTATCATTAGCAGAGCCCTGGGCCGGTCTGCCTCCATGACCACCCTTTGCCCCCGCACCGCCAGGGACATTCCCAATTACTCAATTCCAACTCTTTTGTCAGTTGCCTCTGAACCTCAAAATTGAATCAGTAAGGGAACAGGCGGAGCAGCAGACCTCTGCAAAATAGCAGGGTCTGCCCAACGATGTAGCTATGACTGGGGTACCATATGGGGGCAAGCCCCATCTATGTTCTACATGTTGGCTTTTTGGGGCAGAGCAAAGGTACGCTTTTGTGTCCAGCCCCTGTCAATCCCATGAATCAAAGCCCCCCTGCCAAGTGTAAGTTTCTCAATTAGGGGGCACTAGAAGGGTGCCAGGGCACCCCCTGTCACCATTGGACGATTTTTGGCAGCCTCCCATTTGCTCCCCCGGGAACATTGGACAGAACACAACCCATTCTAATTTCACTCCACTGGCAAAAATCTGTTGATCTGAAAAGTCCCTTTGTTGCACTTGGCTGGGAAAAGGGGTTCAGGGAGACATGGTGATTGGGAACCTGGTGGGCTACCTAGGAGAACACAGCTGTGGAGGGTGTCCTGGCCTGACCCCCCTCCTGGTTTGGGAGAGATAAACCTCCTCCCCCTCTCTAAATCCCTGAACCTGGGGCCCCCTTCTCCAAGTGATGTACACCCTGGAAAAAAAGACCCATTAATGTCAATTTTGTTTGTGTCAGCGTTGATGTTGTTGTAGTTATTGCTCTTGCATATGTTTTGTCCTACCTTTCCTAAATTTAGCCATGGCACGATTTGAATCCTGTCACCCTCATGTATAGGGAAAGGGAGGCCGTAAGAAAGTGCCGGCAGTCCATGGGTCATTGGTTAGCGCTCCTCTGAGTTTAGCTTGGAGCGTCAGTTTTTCTCTTTCATGAGGAGATAAGTAGCACACTCTTCCTGGGATCAGCCAGGATTTTTTCTGCATTCAAGATTCAAGACCTCCCATTATACCAGAAGTTCACATTTTTGATTAGTGGGTTACCCCTAAATGGCCTTTCAGCAGGCAGGTGATTTCCTGTTCAGGAAATACAACGTTAATCTCCCACTTTCAGTTTAAGAGGAAGCAATTCCTGTTCTCAGTCTTCATTATTATTATTATTGTTGTTTATGTAATAAACATGATGGTTATCATCATAATAATCTATTATTTATTATGATTATGAGTATGATTATGATTATGATTATGATTATGATTATTATTATGATTATTATGATTATTATGATTATTATGATTATTATTAACCTTATTTAACTTAGAAGCTCTGCTGATAATTTTTCCATTCAGAGTGATGACAAAATGAATAAGAATACAAGGGACTGTGTAGCCAATCAGATGGAAGGAGAACAGTTGGTTGTGTTTTTGACTGGGACACTGCATGCGCTCAAGCATTTAACACTTCTTTTAACACTGCTGCATTGAACTCTGCTGCATTTTACAAGCTTGCACTTAACACTAATGCTTTTAACACTCCTGAGCGTAGCACTCATGCATTTAACATCGCTGCGATTAACACTATTGCATTTAACAATCCTGCACTTAGACTACTGTGTTCAACATTGTTGTGTTTAACACTCTTTGCCATAAAATGCTCCAGCATTTAACACTCCTGGGCTTAACACTTTTGCAGTATCTATGCTTGCTTCTGCTGAGGTGGGAGAATGAGACAGCAGGTGGTTATGGAGGTGGTGCTAAGCATTACAATGGACGTTTTTGTATGGCCATACAGAAAAATCACCACAGCAAATGTAACGCTATGGGAGTTAAAAAGAACACTTTTAAAGTGAACATGCAAGGCTATCCAGAAGAGTATTGAATGCATCTGTTGGAAATAAACACTTTAAGAGTGACAATCAATCAAATGTTAACATTTAACTATACACTATAGAAACACTCTGGGTAATAGATATATACTCAGTTTAAAGTGTATCCAACACCTGTTTCGTATGAACAACCCATGACTCTTATTGTGGAGCATTGGTACTTTATGGACAGTGAAACCTAGTTCTAGTGTCACAGTAAGGAAAATACTTGGTTCAAATACTTCGTTGAAGAGTTAGATGCACACTGAACTGCTCACATTACCATACCCTGCTGTAAAACCTCTGAGTTGTTATTCCCCACTTCAAACTTGGGGGTTGCGCAAACAGTTTGGGATTGAATAAGGTAATCCACAATGATTTAAACAAAATCCAAGAATGGGCAGAAACATGGCAGATGACATTAAATATTGCTAAATGTAATATTATGCATATTGGGATATATAAAGTATTGAGTATAAATCAAAGGAGGTTATATTAATGTTATATAATGGCTTTGTCAGACCTCACTTAGAGTACTGTGTGCAGTTCTGGGTGCCACACTACAAGAAATATATAGAAGCTCTTGAAAAAGTGAAAAGAAGGGCAACTAAATTGGTACCCAGAAGGCAACGCAAAAGATGGCGGGCCGCATTGGTCCCTGCCAGCCAACCCATACCCGAAATGAAACTAAATAGAGTCCCTGATAGCCCATTCACGCCCAACATCAACTACCACGGACGGCGACCTAACACTGCATGCAAAGATGGCATCGTATTTGCAAACAAACCTCTGGATACCCATCTCTCGTGCTTCCCCTGTTTCTACAAACCTCTGGATACATGACGGCGGAGGTTTTTGTCATTTCCCGTTTCTTTCTGCCGTTTTCAATTTCTTAAAACTACGGACAACTAACATTGATATGGACACTCGCAAGAATATGACACGAACTCCAGCTAAAACTTTGATTAATCTGCTTCTACTCATTGGAAATATTGAACTCAATTTCGGACACTTTCTGAATCATTTTAATTTCACATGGCCATGTCTATTGTGTTTTATAAATTTTCTTCAAATACAATACTTTAGTGGCTCTGCTATTTATTATTTTCCTCTCTCTATACTGGGACCCTTGCTTTTCCTTTTATATATTAATGACCTGTCCAAAGTCACACTGCCTTTTGTATTCTGATGACATGGTTATATACACTTCAGACAAGACTCCAGCACAAATTACATAAAAAACTCAACAGCGATATGAACACTCTTCACACCTGGCTTAAACATAATCATCTGACTTTCAATGTCAAGAAAACTGAATGCATTTTCTTCCATTTTCCACGCAAGCAGTTTTCTATACCTGATCCCATCATCATGGCAAACAAACTCCTGGCAGTTACTCATCAGTACAAATACCTTGGCCTTACCCTTGATACTCATTTGACATTAAAACCTCACATGAAGAAACTAACAAAACAAGTTTTAAAAAAAAGATCTTCAAGAAAATTCAGCCTTATCTTACTCACTCAGTCTCATAAAACAAACTCCTGCCCTTATCTTACTACCAACTCACTCATCTGACAGACAGCTACAACTCAAACAAACTCCTTAAAAAGGTTTGCCTGGCAAAAGTATTCTTCAATTAAACACTCCCATCTGAACTCCATCCCACTATCAGAACATCTACATTACTTTTAAACATCTGTTTTTGCAAAACCAATTTAGTTTTTGTTTTTTCCATCTTTATTTATGTTTTTCATTTATCCATCTTTATTTATATTTTTCTTATCACACGTACTTTCCTTCACTTATCTTCTTCTCTTTTTACCTAAGGTTTTTCTCCTTTTCTGCTTATCCTCCTTGTTCCTAATTCACATTTTCACTTTTCCTCACTGTGCAGGCAGGAACTCACTGAAAATCTGATTATCTGAGTTGGGCCTAAGACTTTGTTTTACCCTTTTAAACAATGTTTTTATTCCTGGGAAAATAAATAAATAAAATAAATAAATAAATAAATAAATACCTGGCATGAAAGGTAAAATTCATGTCAATGTCAATGCCTGGAACAGCTTGGCAGAAACACTTGGGGTATTCAAGTCTAGGCTAGATGCAGTACTGGATACTCTTTAGATTACGTCATGACGAGTCTAGATGGGCTGAACGGCCCATTCTCGTCATTATGTATTGTTAATGAGCACGGATATACAGTTGTTGTTGTTGCTGTGTCTCTGTGTACACATTCATATAGCGTGAAGCTTTTAACAGCTATTTTATAACTCTTTCAACATTAACACTGATTTTTATAAAGAAATTGTAATGCACAGATAACTGGGAGGAGGTAAGCAGGCAATTAGCGCAGTCAGGCAACTGATAGTATTCTGAGACTTTGAAACAGAAACACAAACTAATTTAAACACACAGAATTTTTTTGTGGTGTCCTTTTGAGGACTGGCTTGAAATGAGCATTACCCCTTTTGTGTGTGGCCAAAGGGGCTGACTGTGCTTGTGGTTCCCATGTTGACAGAATTAAAAACGGATCCATTTTCACATGGCTTGGCTATGGTGCCTGATGCTGCTGGAATTCCTTTCTGTTCGAAAAATTGTCAGTGACCCAAGACTGTGCTCATTCCATATTTAATACGCTGTTAACGGATTGTTAATTAAATGAAATGTTACAGTACGCGACAAATGTCATGTGACCTTTTCTCTGTATTAACGGCTTATATAAATGCCCTGAATGTACTTTTTAATCTTTGATCAATAGATTTCAAATTTTTCTATTTTAGCACTCCCATGTCGTAATTTCTATACTGGTAAGCCACATGTTATATAATAGTTTTTATATTGTCAAGCCACATTTTAAAATTGTATGTAGTTCTCTGGTTGAGAGGCACACCTCTCTAACACTTTAAGCCTAACCAAAAGCCTATTTTTTCATGTCACACATGATATATCTCATATTTCATTATTGCCACGTAGTGTTATAATGTAGTAACTAAAGATTGGCTGTCAAGAAGAATGATTAACTTTCAGAAGATTGTCAATATTGATCAATCGATAATGATACCTATGTGTTGTGATTGACAGTAGCTTTGGAGATATGGTCTACTTTGTGAAAAGCAGTAAATTAAAATGATAACTGTAGGGTTGAGACCTTACAGTGCTCATATTAAGGGTAAGTCTAACAGGGCTAAATTTGTCAATTGTATCTGCCCCGGGAGTCTGTGATAAGAGGTGTGTTGTGAACAAGGGCCTGCTATGCATACAGGCTGAAGGTTTGCAGGCTTTACCCTCTGTTTCTCCCCTGGGGGAGAGACGCACTCCTCACTCCAGACTGGGGATGATGGGGCTCAGAATAATGTCATTCCTTTGTACTTTTGTAGTCTGTCATGCCAATCAACAAGGAATAGCACACTCAACAGGTCCCCAATTACCCTAAATTTCCGTGATCATGTTTTGCCAAAACAATATTCATAAATGATTATATATACTATATATATATATATATGTATGTGTGTTCTTGATTTGAATAATGTAAAGATATTTGTATAAGCTAATATGAAAAAATATATTTGTAGATCTTCACCTTAATAGGTATTTGTGTATCTTCATATTAATAAAGAAGCCAGGAAACTTGGGAAGAAAAAGACAAAAACAACTTAGTGAGGACTCGCTTGACTGGGGAGGTGGGATGGCGGGGGAGGGGGTTTGGTGTGATGAATTATTTTATCCTGTGAAGCTCAATTAAGTGGTTCGTTTACCCTCCACACTGCGCTGGAGAATAGGAGCCAGGTCAGCGCTGGGTTGAGGTATTCTTCATTATTTTTCCGCCTGTCAGATCCCATGAAAGGGACGTGGAAATGGCCGCTGGGCACTCGGGGAGGACCAGGGGGCTGCCGGCGGGGTACGTCAAACATATTCAAAGCTTCCCCCTCCGAGGGGATTATGATCAGCAAAGCATAACCCACACCTGCGCTGGGCCGCACAATGGAAACTGCGCGGGCCAGCAGAGAGTGGAGACTCAGAGGTGTTATTAAGAGTCCTATCTAATGAAATTAATCCCATTAACCCCTTACTGTGCAGAGATGCCAGCGAACAGAGGCCGAGCAGCAAGGCATAGTCAAACTGGTTACAATCCTGGTTAATCTGTTTACGCCCAGTTTTCGGAGGCTAAATCCAGACTAAACATTGTGTCGATTCAGATTATTATTTTCAATGTAAATCCCAGGCAGGAGTTATAGTTTGTCACCTGTTGTCTGTGTGCTCTAGTCAAAAAGACTGAGTACACCAGGCTGAAAATTACATGTATGTATGGGTATGTTTTTAATGTGTTTATTGTGTTTTTAGGCACTGCATTTATGTTTTGTTGTTTTTATGATGTGATTTATAACTAGGCTTAAAAATGAATTAGCTGTCAGGAATGATAAAAATGTATTAGATTGAACTGAATTGACACTGACCACACAGAATTAAATCCTTGTATCCCACTTTTTTTGTTGACTTCCATGTTTTTCCATCTCGGGGAAGACCATAGAAGAAACTAACTTTCAGATTATTTAGTCCTTTTACTAACAAGAAATATGATTGGAGTTATGATTTGATTTATTCAACACAAAAAAAGGGTAATCCAAGCAGAATAAAGTCAAACCCCTTATTTATCCAATGAACCAACAAGTTTAAAGGACCATTTCCATACTCTTTACTCATTGCTAGGTCACTAGTGGTACGGATAAGGGTCTGGGCACCACACTCACATCACCATACTGAGAACTAGTTATTTTGGTGGATACGCCATCTAATAGCAGCCCCACAATATGCATGGTATCAGTATTGATCTCTGCTGATGTTAATAATAAAGGCATCCAGTCAAAAAAAAAGTTAAAACAGCTTTAGTAACCTGAACTCAATACTTAATAATTAAAATATATTCTTGGCCCAAACTCATTCAGTTGTTATCAAGTCTGGTGGATTATGTCAGCGACAGAAATAACAGTGGGCCAGGCACAGTAGTGTGAAGTAATGACACACGGCTATTTTTATGGCTGCCCCCTCGACTTATCAAAAGGGGTAGCAGAAGGGCTGTGCAGCCTGCCTTCACACACACATAAATGCAGGGTTGTGAAACACACCTGTAACTCAATCAATGAGAATCTTCTTTCAGGAGAAACCAATTTGTGGTGGCTGATCAAGCCGTGGAGACCCGACCCATTAAGAGAAATGCCCTTTAGATGCTGCGCTTGAGAAAATAAAACAAACAGAGCTCATCTGTGTAAGGAAAGGAAAGGGATATTTGCAGACCGTCTTTAGAAAGGGACACAAAGAATACAACGTCAGGTGTGGAAAAGAAGGAAGTGTGTTTTTTTTTTTTTTTTTTTTTTCAGACGATTGACCTGCTTCCAGACTTTCTTCAGATCCAGAGAAAGCATGGAAAAGTGCCAAACAAGGTTAGAAACTTTATTTCTAAAATTATTGGATTGGGCTAGATTCAATCAAATGGGCTTAGACTTAAATTTAATAGTGGATTGTTATGCTCCCTTATGCTCATAAGGACTGAGAATCCAGGAAATAGTGAAAGGTGCGGTCTGAAGTGCCTGGGCAGGGGGCGGGGGCTTTTTTAAAGAGAACATCTGTCCAAATAATATGTTCACCTGTCTCCAACTTTTATGTTGTTTTAATGAAATTAATGAAATATAACATTAATATCATTATACTTGATTTATTCAACATTTTAGCAGTAAAGCAATTAAACAATGTTTTTTGCTTAATTGCTTTCCCATTTTTGTCTATAATATTTGTGGCATATGATATGTAGAAAATAATTTGAATGTAAAAAGGAATAGGACACGGGAGCAATACAAACTGGTGGTTCAAAATAGGAATTTCAGAGTAAAAGCTATTTAAACTACTAAGAATAGAACATCATTAAATCCTGTTTGTAATGGGTTTGAATATTCCATACAATTAATTGTATTAAAATTTCACGTATTCACTGGAAATATATATTCTGGGCCCCACAGGTGTTGCAAACAGTAAAGGCACTTGCCCGGAGAGCAGGTTGACCACTACGGCCGGGGTTCAATCCCCAGCTGCACCAGCCCAGCTCTGACTGGGAGTCCCATTCGGGGGTGGAAATTGGCTGTCCGTCCCTGGATGAGGGGGAAGGGAAACCAGCATGAGCTTGCACGTGCACAGAAAGCTTCTCTGGACATATCGGAATCACGGTCGGTGCCTGGGCGAGCTCTGTTTCAAACCAAGCAGTTCGTTGGCCCTGCTGCTGCCGGTACTAGGGCAGTGGCTGGTCCCGTAGCTGTGGTAGATGAGCTTGTGGGGGAGGGGATAATTGGATCAATAGAGGGTACAATTGGCCACCAAATTGGGAGAAAAAACTATTTTAAAAAGGAAATATATATTCTGATGTGTTTAATGATGATTAAGGAGCTCTTCATAATAATACTGCAACAATATAGAATAGAACTTCTGCCAAGTTAACTTGAACTTGAGCAGAAGCCCGCGTGTAAATTCATCAACATAAAAATTGTAAATAGTTCCGTATAAATAAATTACATATCAAATAGTCTATACAGTGTTTTGCCATCCCATACCTGTTCAGTGATATCCCGAATCCCTAAATTAACCAACACCACACTCATCAATCCACAGGTCTGTCATTGATGATGCTTTTTATTGGCTACAATCTCTTACTTCTGCCGCCGTAGAGAGATGCGGATTGTTAAACAGACTTAATTGAGATATGGTGCAGAGTTAATCCATGAAGGTTTTATTTGATTTGCTTGAGTAGCATTTGCCCTTAAACATTCTAAGTTAATTTGATTGAATTGTGCCATTATTATTAGTGTTAGAAGATTGTAGCATTCTGACTTGTGGTAGCACACAACAAAGTTAAGTCATAGTTAATATTTTATTTTGTGGTCGAAGCTTGTGAACATAGAGGATTCCTGAGGAATGCACATGATGACCCCCCTTCCCCCTCCCTCCCACACCTCCTACCTCCCTTTAATTGGGCCCACACCACTTGTAGGGGTTAGCCTGGCCCTCATCCAGATTGCACTGTCACTTGGACTGAGTAATAAGCTATTACCTCCATCCGGGACAGGCCCGCCGCGGCTTGGCACTAATCCGCATGGACAGGTCATTGTGGCTGGCTTGGCCGGGGGTGGCACACAGTCACACTATTGTGCTGGGCAACTGTCCCGAGGTAGCCTGGGGTGGGGGAAGTGGGAGAGGGGCAACAGTGGCCCAAAACAATCTCATCATGTTGGTCATAATGTCTCCTAAAACCCATGACCAAAAAGAAAAATTACTTTTAATATCCAATTTTCATTGTAATCCATCTTGTCACTTATGACAATGAAATTGATTTTTTGAAGTAAAGTGTCCTTTTGGCAAAACAATAAATGATTTATGTACATGGATGGGCATATTTACAGTATGCATGTCATATTTATGTATAGGATGCAACATTATTTCATCATTTTTAAACAATAATATGTACACTACTGGTCAAAAGTTTTAGAACACCCCCATTTTCCAGTTTTTACTGAAATTTAAGCAGTTCAATTAATCAAAATTTGAAATCTTGAAATTTTGAAAGGTTTTTGTAGGCTGTCGAGTAGGCGAAAGGATGGTTCCTCAGTGTGTGACACCAACTGTCAAATATGGAGTAGGAAGCGTGATGGTCTGGGGCTCTTTTGCTGGATCCAGAGTCGGCAACTTGAACAGAGTGACTGTTAACCCACGTTAACCCATTACTCGTTCCCTGAAAAGGGCCTTTTTTATAACTCTGAAACGTACATTATTTTTACGTTTTTGGTAACCTAAATATTTATATTTTTTTACCTTTACACGCCACGTGACAATCCCTGGATGGGAACAGAGCAGCCAGGAGATGGAGTGAAGTTTGTCGGTCTACGGACCAGATTTATTTTTATTTTTTTCTGTCTCTCCCCCCAGACATGGGGAAGAGACAGTGGGAGTAGCAGGTTAACATAAAACAAACACAAACACAAAATCTTTACCCTACTAGCCACGAAGCTTTCGGGTAAAAACAACAAACTAAAATAACAAGCTAAAATAATCAAAACTTACCGCGACTCTTCATCCGGAGTTCGCCTGGAACCTCCCAGGCACACACATATCCAGTGACCTTTCAAGTGCTTCCCACCCATGCATACTGAGACACTCGCCACTCCCCACAGTGAGAGTTTTCTGGCAACCAGCCCCGAGACACGCTCCACTCTTCCAGTGAGAGTTCTCGGGCTGTTGCCCAGAAACACTCTCCACTGCCCGAGTGCAAGTTCTCTTTCAATCACACAGAGGGCGAGAGGTGGACCCTCTTTCAGGGCACCTTCTCGCTCTCTTTCACGATCACACCGAGGGAGAGAGGCGGACACTCTAAGTGCACCCCCTCTACCTCTTTCCCACACACACAGGAAGCACTCTACTCAGTCACTTTCGACAAGGCTTACTTTCTGCCTGGCTCAGGTGAGACTCGTGAGGCAATCACCCAATCACAATCATTCCACACCAAACAATTCACATTCTCACAGACACCCAATCAGCCAATCGACTTCCATATCAATTAACTGATTGCACCAATTAAATAATAATTAAATCAACTATGGCCTTTGGAGCAACCTTCCGGGAGACAGTTCACTCTCACACCATGTGAGAGTGCCAAACCTGCCCCCGGAAAGTCTCACTGCTCCAAAGGCCTCCTCCACATGTCAAACACAGGCAACCATGCCACTCCCACATGGCCAAGACCGACGCCCTCCACAGTAACATTTCAGGTTATTCACTGGACTTGAACTGCTTAAATTACAGTAAAACCTGTAAAACGGGGGTGTTCTAAAACTTTTGACTGGTAGTGTATATATATATATATAAATTAGCTTTGTATTTTTATTTCTTATCCATGTCAAGGACCCATTCATAATGTGTTCTGTTCTGATTAGTACTTTTGAGAACTACTGGTGAGAGCTTTGGTTTTCATCCCTTACACCAATATGGACCTGTGAACCAGTGTGAAGGCTATGCTTCAGCCAACTGTGGCATTCTGAGATAGTAAAGGAATCCTGGTCATAGCAGAGGGGAGATAGTTAACCGAGTATGGCATTCTGGGACAGTGGAGGAATCCTGGCCACAGCATCAGTGAAGCAGGTTACAACAGAACTCTCTGTGGAGAAAGAGCAGGGGGTTCTGGTTTGTAGATCCCCAGCCTGTCTGATGGTTTAATATCCACAGAGGGCTTTGGCAGGGAAAGAGACAGCTCCATATTTCATGACGAGACTATTACAGGGTGCTGGATTCAGCTGCTCCAAGCTGAGTCTCTCTGCCGTGTAACCAGACCCCTTGTCTTGGTGAGAGTATTGGATGGGGGGGATGACACACAGATCACAGATTCACACAGCTTTAAGAGGGGAGAGTAACATTTTAGATGCTGCTTTTTGCAACCTGTTACGGGAAAAGACATAGTGTTCTAGCCTCGTTCTGCCGAGAGAGGGCCCAGAGGTTGTATGGGTCAGTTCAGCTGCACAAAAGAGCTCAGCCTTCATCTGTCAGTGAACTGAAAAGCTAGGCCTGGGTTGCTATGACAACATGGTGTGTTTGCCTTCTTGACTACGTTGATCCCATTTTAGGCACTTGCAAGACTTTTGGTCACCATCATCTCTCTCAGAACGTTCAGACCCTTAACATGACCTTTATTTCCATAGCACCAGTCAGGAGACTGTACCCATCTTAACTGTTATAGTTTAATTGGGCCAGCTGATTAATGCAATTTGTTTTGTCAGGTCATTTGAAGGTACCAAATCCTATGATTCTATGGTCCCAGTGCTGATGAATCTAAAACTTATTGAGGTTGCGGTACGTATATCCCGCCTCCAAACAGTACCCATCTGTCTGTCTCTCTCTCCGCCTGCCTCTCTGTCTGTCTGCCTGTCCAACCCATCCTGCAATGCCTCCGAAGCAATTCTCTCTCTTTCAGGTAGCTGTGTCTGTACTGCAGTTGCAATTTGTTTGGCTAAAAGAGCAAAAAACTGTACACAGCGGCTTGGTGGCTTGCTGGTTTAGAGGAGCGCAACATAAGAGCACAATGCATGGGAGCACAGTGTAACACAGAAGGCACAGTGCAGAGGAGCACAGTAAAACAGTGCAGTGCAGGCTGGGTGCCCTAGAGGGAACGCTGGGCAACACAAGTAGCACAGTGCAGGCTGGCTGGTTTAGAGGAGCACAGTGTAACAGCACAGTGCAGGTTAGCTGGTTTAGAGGGAGCAGTTGGCTTCCTCCAAAGGCAGCAGTGACAGGAATGCTGGTTGGGAGGTGGAGGGCGAGTTTGGACAGAGAGCAGGAACAGGTGCATTTACTGGGGGGTCCGGGGTGGAGCCGTCTGCGGTTGGGGTTTGGGAGTGGAGCCAACAGGAGGGCGGGTTGTTGGGGGGGTGTCTGTCTCTTTTGCCTGTTCTCTGCCAACACCTACAGCTTGATTAAGTAGCTCAGCTCGCACATCTGTGTGTCTCTCTTTCCCAACCTTTCATTCTGTCTTCTTTTGCCTGCACTCTTTTTTCTCTCTTCTCCACTCAGGTTATAATCAGAATTCTCTGCTAATTCTTTGCAGTACTCGGTTTTAGGATCTACCTGTTCTAGGTCTTATTGTGCAGTAGGGTCACTGAGCAGATATGCGCACAAGCTGGCCTTTGTTAGGGGCAGTTTTCAATAATCAGTCATTGAGTTCAATGTCTGCTATTGAATAACTGTAGTTACCAAACATATGTAAATACATCAAACAACACATCTCATTTTTAAATAATAAGTTGACTGGTCAAAATGAATTACATCAGCAGTGCCTGCAGCTGTATCCATGTAAATGGTGATACCTTTCTGTATATAACATCAATATTTTATTCATAATTTCTTTTAATACAAGTTCCTTACTAATCTATTTAAATGTAACAATTTCTTGTGGGTCTAAAGGTGATTTCTCACCCAGAAGGAAGTGCATTGTTATATTGTTATCTTGACTATTTTTGGGCAAAGCAGGCAGGTTAGCCAGCTGGTGTTTGTACAGGTCACTATCAGCAGTCTGACTTGTTCAGCTGCACATGTACAGGTCCAATATGTTTATAAAAACATGTTAATCAGGTTGTTAAGTGAATGTATTTACCATGGTCTCATTTGGCCTGGTCTTTTCCCCATTACAAAAGAAGAAATTGGAGCTTAGGGCTTAGCTTTGCCAATAGTATTTAGATCTTTTTGTGTAATTCTCCATACCATATGTTCATTTCAATATATATTAGGATGTTATTTGATAAAATTTTTAAAGTAGAAACGAGTGTTGTCTATCTGTGGACTGAAATATACTGATATTCTTATATAAGGCTACAACAGAGAATATCTATTTGGGGTCAGCCACTGGTACCACATATGCACTCTAGATACAGTCAGAGAGCACTGGAAAACACAGGGGAGGTCACAAACCCCCTTGACTCCCACACCCTCCACCCCCCACTGCGAAGTACTACCCAACTGCCCCCCCCGCCCCCCAGTTCCGCCAAGCTCTATCAGCCATAGGAAGACACTCATTAAAAACACAAGTCAGACCATGAGCGCACTTCCAAAACCTTCATTAATCCCTCTGCTCCCTCTCACCACAGCAGGTTCAACCAGAGGGCGAAATCAGTCTCCATGGTGAGGGAGGCAAGAATATGTGTGACACCTTCCTAATATTCTACATTGAATATTCTGCTATTCTTGTCCCTGTGTCCCCACAATGTATAGTTCCCACAGTTACTCAGGTCAGGTGATGGGAATGTTTCCTAATTGGTCCAAGACCCCTAGTGATGCATAGACTGGTAGATAATACCACAATGTTATTAATTGGCACAGGATTTAAAGCATGAAACAGAAAGTGGCTGTGAACAAAAGCAAACATTACATTCAAACGGAATGGCATTTTCGTTTTTTGGGGCATTTTTGCTTATTCATCTCAATCCAAGGGTGTTTATTTATTGGAATGGTGGTTGTTATCAGCCTCATATGTAAAAGAGCACAAAAACTCCGTAATCTCCTCCACTTGAACCCAAAAGTATATTGTATGGAAGCACTATATTCCTTTCTCCTCCCATCATACAGTGAATGTATTATTTAATGTATTATACATTATCTTTATGCAATATGGGACAGTTTTTGATGTTTGATGTCTTACCTTTTGTTGTCATGTACTTTTGTTGTATTGTTTTAATGTTTGGACCAGTGTTTTAATGTGTTTAATGACACTTGGACCAGGAGATGGTTACAAACAAATAAATTAAAAAACTCATGATGCCACATTCGACTATTAGGTCAATAATTATGAAGTTTAAAACCACTGGAACAGTGGTAAGCCTGCCTGGTAGAGGCCGTGAGTGCATTTTGCCCCCACGCACCATGAGGCATATGGTTTGAGAAGCAAAGAAAAATCCAAGGGCCACATTTGGAGATCTACAAAGCCTTGTTCCATCTTGAGGACACAAAGTCTCCAAATCTACCATCAGATGCCTACCTCCTCTATGCCACCATGCTTTTTGGAAGGGTTGCAAGAAAAAAAGCCTCTATTGAGAGCAATCAACAAAAATAAGTATCTTGTATTTGTGGCATTGGATCTCTGAGTGGAACCGGGTGTTAGGACCAGATAAGATAAAAATTGATATTTTTTTTTACATCATACACATCAGTGAAATATGGGGGATCTTTGATGAGCATATTTCCAGGGGCATCAGAAGGATGTACCTTATTTTGGCCAAGGTTTAAAAGAATGCCTGCCAATGGAACTTTCAGCAAGACAATGAGAAAAAATATTACTTGTTAAGCAAAATCTTTTTCTTTGAGCAATTGTATTAGTATAAAATAATATAAATGTCCCATAGCTCATTACCTTTATTGTTTATTTTATACAGCATTCTTTGCTTATTTTATCAAGGGTGTGAATCATTTGGGAGGGTACTGTATGTATATATGTACTGTGATAAGAAAGAACATATTAAAACTGCAAGGGTCTAAATACTTTGCAAGCCACTGTAAATACGTAGGTATATATGTAAGCTACAGTATATATGCATCTGTATCCACAGTAGAGGTTGTGACTTAGCTTACGGCACCACTACATTTATATCACTGCACAGTATACCTTATCACCAGCTATTGCTAGATTCATGTAAAGAAAATTGCTGTTATTAAACAAATCTCTTGTATAGACAAATTCTCACGCATATTGTTTTAAATAAGATCATTTGAAAGGCTTTAAATATAGGAAGTTTGCTTTATTTAGGTTATTAGATGGCACGGATGTATTAGTTTTTCCCTATTATTCACTGACTGAACCGTTACAAATTAATTATAAATTATCTGTATATCAGGTGGAATTTATAAATGCCTTAAATGACTGGGGTTCCATTAATTTGTAATTAAAGTAGAAGGCTAAGCTTTTTCGCCCCCAGAATAGTTACAGTTTAGCAGCATGTAAGGGGCCCTTTTAAAGAGTCCCTCAGACTTCACCTGAGACCCTGTGGCCATGGTGAAACAGAGATGGGAGAGAGTCTACAGTGGAGGGTTATGTACAGTGTACACAGGGGTCAAGCTGTGGTGGGGGGCTAATGCACAATGTGTTATACAGTAAACATGGCCCACACCTCATTATACACCTATGGGATAAAGGCTGGGACCCCACAAGCTGCTGACAGTTATAGACGGGTAGGTACAATGCAGAATGAGACCTGCAGAGGGTCTGAATAAAGCCGGCCCAAAACCACAGGACTACCCCTGGTCTCTTTCAGTCCTTTTTTAAATACATTTTGCTATGTAATTGCATATATAAGAAGCACGCGGTTCGAAACCGGCATCTCTACCAGACCGGCCCTGGTCATCAGCCCCGATCGGAGGTGGCGTTTGGCTGTCCACCTCCGGGGAGGGGGGGGTGAGCCGGCACGAGTCCGTTGAGGAGCAGGAAAAAGGCGTCCGTAGTAGAATTCCATCTCGGAAGAGGCGGATAAAATCGGCCTGGAAATAGTGTCTCGACCCAGAGGACGGGTGGCGGACTCGTGGGGGAGGGGGAATTGAGATAAATAGAGGGTATAATTGGCAACTAAAATGGGAGAAAAAAACATAGAAATAAATTTATAAAAAAAGAAAAAAAGTGAAACCAGTTCTGAATCCTGATAAAATTAAGTGAAAAAATAGCTCAACTTCTTGTTAGTTAACTACACACATTATGGTGTTTCTGCATAAAGATTCTAACTTATAAACTACACATTGCCTTGCGATGTGCAATACAATATTGTTAGTTAGACTGTAACAAGTTAGACAAGAGTTCCCAAACCGTGAGCCCACCAAATTAATAATTTTTTTGTGACACACCCCAGTTACATTAAAATGTAGTCAAACATATGTTCAAATATGCAATTAAAATGTTGAAACATTTGAAAACTATTGAATGTAAACTAATCAAGTAGGTATGTACACTTGGTGTAACAAGTGCATTAGATGTAACAATTGCAATGTTTAATTTGGCTGGTGTGACTGTCAATAGAAAGTGCATTATGTACAGGATGTTATTTTTGTAATGTTTATCTTGTGACCCACTCTAACCCCTTATGCAGTTTGGAAACCACTGTGTTAGGAAATACATTAACTCAAAACTCAGTTTCAACCAACTTTCTATATGAATACATTATGTTGCAGATTTAATTATAATCAAAGGGCTGTTGGGTCAACCAAATAGTCAAATAGTCAGGCCTAGATTTGCTCAAGCTTTTGGAATTTGTGTCTGGTAGCTGAGTCAATGTTTGGAGTTAATCCAAGCCCCAAACCCTAGCCAAAAAGATGACTATGACCAGTGATTGGTGGTGCCACAGAGCTGTGTGGAATGTTCCGGCACTAAGCGGGAGGGGGGGACCTCTGGGCCAACCCGATCGGCCAAGCCAGCCCATCAGCTCTGCACCGGACCGGCAAGCAGGGCCTGATCTTCTCAGCCCTGTCACCCACCATGCCGGTAATCCTGATAGAAATTTGGCCAGCTGCCTATGGCTCTCACTGTTTCACTGCCGATGAGGCAATCCCTGGCAGGGTCTCAGCAGGGGAGAAGGGGCTGAACTTGGGATGACCAATCATGGCTTGCTTCACTTCAGCTTTAATGTCTGTACCCCTTTAACTACCTTCCTTCTCTCTCTACTTCCCTCTCTCCCTCTCTGACACTCAATCTCTTTCTCTTTGCTTAGCGGAAGCCTCTCCTTCTCATTGATTCAAATCATCCATTTCACGTCAAGGTCAATTAGTATCAGCCAATGATCCATAATGCAATTCTCCCCCAGATGCAGGTCTGATCCCTGGGCTGGTTTTGGATGAGTTCCCTTAACAACAGAACAGAAGGCACTTTTCTGTATGAACTCAATTCTGTTGTACTGGAGTCAAATGCACAGCTATGAAGGGCTATACACTGTATATATATATAGATATTGTGGTGTCCCCAGGGGTTGGGCGACACTCACGGACCTTGCAGAGGGCGTAGGCAAGTTCAAGAACACAGAGGAGGCAGTAATATAAACAAAAATGATAATTTATTAAACTATTACTCTTGACAACACAAAACAAAGGGTGGGGTCTTCATTCCGTTATCCAAGGGAATACAAACACAAAGTCCACAAATCCTTATCTCGTTGTCAATGTCCAATGCCCAATTCCGTTATCCAAGTCAGTTCCAGTGGGTTCAATCCAGTCCGTCAGTCAAAATCCCAAAGCAATCCAGTTCCAAACACACACTTGTATATTTAAAAACACACTCCAATACTTAATTATATTGATTCTTTCCAAATCCTGGCTGGTCAAGCCGACTCCGAGATAGAATTGTGTTGAGGCATAGATCTGGGGAAGGTATCTGCTCTCCAAACAAACACAGCAACTCCTTCCCAAACACTTTCCTACTCACTCTCAATCAGTGTAATGAAAGGGATTCAGCCCTTTAAATAGGCCTTGAAATGGCCTTCAGCTGGTCGTTAGTCCCATTGCCTTCACTCCCTGGCTCAGGTGTGACTGTGGCCTGCTGGGCTGTGTTTCTTGGCTCCCATGTGTTGTAGGCCAGGCAGCCATTTTCTTGTGCAGCCCATTGGGCTGCCACAATATATATATATATATATATATACAATGGGGGAAATAAGTATTGAACACATCAACATTTTTCCCAGTAAATGTAATTCCAATGAGGCCATTCAAGTGAAATTTGCACCAGACTTTGGTATTAACTCAAGAAATACAGACAAAAAATCTAAACATTAAAGTCCATATGTAAATAAAGTTATGTGTAATAAAATGGAATGACATAGGAAAAAAGTATTGAACACACTAACTGAAATTAATTCAATACTTAGTGGAGAAGCCTTTGTTTGTAATGACAGCTTCAAGTGATCCCCGCAGTATTCAGGTGTGATTTTGGCCCATTCCTCTACACAGATTGTCTTTAAATCTTGAAGATTGCGGGGGGCCCTCTTGTGAATCTGGATCTTCAGATGCTTCCACAAATGTTCAATTGGGTTTAAGTCAGGTGATTGACTGGGTCATTCCAACAAGTTGATTTTCTTTCTCTGAAACCAATTGCGAGTTTCCTTTGCTGTATGCTTTGGATCGTTGTCCTGCTGGAAGGTCCACCCACGTCTCATCCTCAGCATCCTGGTGGATGGCAGCAGGTTCATCTCAAGAATCTCTCTGTACATTGCTCCATTCATTGTTCCTTCAATGATATGAAGTCTGCCAGTACCACGAGAGGAGAAACAGCCCCACATCATGATACTTCCACCTCCAAACTTCACTGTTGGTATAGTGTTATTCGGGTGATGTGAAGTGCCATTTCTCCTCCAAACATGGTGTGTTGTGTGACAGCCAAAAAGTTCAATTTTGGTCTCATCTGACCAGAGTACATGCTCCCAGTAGTTAACTGGCTTGTCCAAATGTTGTTTGGCAAACTTTAAATGAGCTTCAACATGTCTTTTTCAGTAGTGGAGTCTTGCGGGCTGAGCGTGCACAGAGGCCATGGCGGTGGAGTGCATTGCCTACTGTCCTTTCTGTCACAGTTGTACCTGCTGCCTCCAAGTCTTTCTGGAGCTCTTTCCTAGTGGTCCTTAGCTCTTTGGCTACTCTTCTAAGTATCCTTCTGACTCCCTGATCAGAAATCTTGCAAGGAGCTCCTGTGCGTGGCCGGTTGATGGTGGAGTGATGTTGCTTCCACTTACGGATAATGCCCCCAATGGTGCTTACTGGAAGATTCAGAAGTTGTGAAATACGTCTGTAGCCAATTCCATTTTCATGTTTTGCAACAATCTGGTTGCGAAGGTCTTGAGAGAGCTCTTTGCTTTTACCCATCATTAGCTGTTTCTTGTGTGGCACCTTGGTAACAAAAAAAAACTTTTATAGCCCATCAATATATTCTAACCCAGCTGACATTAATTAGCACAGATTGGAGGTAGAGTTGCCTCCTAATTAGTTATGGTTTTCAGTTGGTTCCTTGCCTTTCCTTGCTGTGGTGTACTGCTTTTGCTTAGTGTGTTCAATACTTTTTTCCTGTTTCATTCCACTTTATTACACATAACTTTATTTACATATGGACTTTTGTCTGGATTTCTTGAGTTAATACCAAAGTCTGATGCAAATTTCACTTGAATGGCCTCATTGGAAATAAATTTACTGGGAAAAATGTTGATGTGTTCAATACTTATTTCCCACATTTTATATATATATATATATATATTGGCGCAGCCAGCCAGGGCAGGTGAGGGGAGTAGTGATTGAGGGGAGGTACATGTCGACACGCTGGCTCCACCCCCAGACTGTATTGGGTATTTCCAGGGGAAAAAGACGCACCCTTTAACAGCTGACTGCTCGAGAACAATATAGGGGGCATTGCCCCTAGCCAAGGTACAAAGTACCAGAAGGGAAAAGTGTGGAGAGTTTTGAGGAGAAAAGAGAAAGTAAACCGTTTTTTTCATATTTGTGTATGACCTGGATGGACTGGATAACACAATTTTTACTCAGGAGAACAATTTGACCTCTAACTACTTCACTAAGCTCTGCTGACATAATTACAAACAGATGCAAAACCTTTTGCAAAGGGAGTGTCCTTTTTCAAGCACCTGCAGTATGTGGCGGCGGATAGCGTAGGAGTCTAACGCACTGTATTTTGGCTGGTCCGATACGCTGCCTGTCAGGGTCGCAGTTCGAAACTCGTCTCCACCAGACCGGCCCTGGTCATCAGCCCTGGTTGGGGGTGGCATTTGGCTGTCTGCCCCAGGGGGAGAGGGGAGAATGAGCCGTCTCGGGTCCGCCGTGAAGCACATAAGGAAGTGGGTGGGCGAATTCCGTCTCGAAGGAAGCAGAGTTCGGTGCCCACAGAGAATTAGCTTGCCTTGTAGAGATGAGTGGTGTACACGTGTGGGGAAGGTAGAGTGAAATAAATAGAGGGTGCAATTGGCTACCAAATTGGGAGAAAAACGGGAAAATAAATAAAAATAAAAAAAGCACCTGCAGCAGCAACAAGAACACATAGAGGACCATATTAATTATGTCAATATCCGGTATTAATTGTTACAAGACCAAAACAACTCGCACATAAGGTGTCACAACATTTTGAGGAAATGAAAGGCAATGGTGTGCAAACAAAATATTTATAGATATTTCGATTTCATACCATCCTTTCTCAAACAAACATTTATTTTTATTTGTATCAGTGTTTTATAATATTCTTGAATAACAAATACCACATGAGTAAAAACTTTGTGTTAGTTTTTGATGAACGATGAAAACAAAAAGTTCTTGGTAGTGGACTCAGACTTTGGGACCCCACTGTATGTATATATATTGTGGCAGCCTGATGGGCTGCACTAGGAAATGGTTGCCTGGCCTACAACACATGGCAGCCCCAAAACACTACATTACCCAGCAGACCACAGTAACACCTGAAAGAAGTCAAGCAAACAGGACTAACGATCAGCTGAAGGCCATTTCAAGGCCTATTTAAACTTCTGATTCCCACTACACTGGGAGAGGAGTAGGAACGTGTTTGGGAAGGAGTGCCCAGCCAGGATTTGAAAAGGAGTGTTGGAGTGTGTTTGTGTGTTTGAAATTGGATTGCTTTGGAATATCGACTACGGACTGGATTGTGGACTTGGACCCTGATTTTGGATTGGAACGGACATTGACAAAGAGATAAGGATTGCGGACTTTGTGTTTGTATTCTCCCGAAGACCCCACCCTTTGTTTTGTGTTGTATTAGTAGTTCATAAATTATCATTTTGTTTATATTACTGCCTCCTCTGGGTTCTTTAACTTGCCTACGCCCTCTGTAAGGTCTGTGTGTGTCGCCCAACCCCTGGGGACACCACATATGGTGGAGAATGCGGGCAGAGGGCATCACTGATAGGCAAGAGGAGGTAGTGCAGCAGGATTCATTTTGGGGATTTTTGAAAGGAAAAGGCACGCTGATGGAAGGTGACTGGACAGTAGGCCCAGCCATGGAGGCTTGGAACAAGGAGCAGGCCCAATTGGCACAAAGTGGTGCCCCGTGGTGCATATGCTGTCTGGAGTATGGCCACCAACCCAGTGAGTGTTCAGGAGGGAAGAAGTGGGCTGGAAAGACCCAAAGGAAGGAGAAGTTGGAGAGAAAAATGGCCACCCCTGCTCTGTGGTGCCCCCTAGGGAAAAGAGGAAAAAGATCCCAGGTAGGCCAGAAAAGCAGCATAAAAATGAAGCCGAGAAATGTGCTGTTTTGGAGACGGAGTTGGGAGAGGTGCACGATGTAATAAAGGGTCAGGATGAAGTGATCCGAAACCTACAGAAATGTTGTCATGACCAGAAGGAAGCCCTGGTGAAGAACCAGAAGCGGGCGACCATTGTTGAGGACCAATGGCGAGTCACCCTCCAGGAGGTCCAACGGCTGAAGAGTGCCCAGACTGAGCTGGACAGGGCAAAGGTGGAGTTGGGGACCTCAGAAGAGTGCCACCTGCTGGCAGTGGGGCAACTGCAGGAGGAGCACAGCAACTCCTGAGAGTGCTGGGAATCATGGCTGGGGAGCTGGAGAAGGACAAAGCATCCCTTGGTGATGAAGTGAGGCAGGTAAAGGCCCACAACCTGGCGCTTGAAGAGCAGGTGAGAAACCTAACACAGATGTTAGAGAATAAGCAGCGACAGTGTCTGGACATCCAGGAGTCCCAAGACCAGGCCAAAGAAGAGTATGCCAGGGCCTTGGGGGATGTACAGACCAGGCTCGCCCAGAAGGAGGCGGAGCTAAGGAGAGAAGCGGAGAACCATGCGTCCGAGGTGGAGCAACTCCGGAGCAGAGTGGAGCAAGAGCGTGAGGGAAGGCAGGAGCTGGAGACACAGTTGGAGCAGGTGAAGACCCTTGCTGTAAAGCAAGAAGAGGAGATGTTTTCTGTACAGGAACTTCACTGAACCGCCTCTACAGCACTCCTGATCGAACAGAGGAAAAATTAAGAGCTCCCGGTTCTGAAAGAGCAACTGCGTGCCTTAACCAGGAAGCTGGACCAAAAAGAAGCCCAGCAGCTGGCCACAGAGAACTCTTTTTGTGAGACTTTAAAAATCCAAACGGAAACGCTACTTGACCTACAAAATCAACTGGACGAGGTGAGTGACGAGCTTGAGTATGTAAAATGTGTTCCAGTCATGAAAGATTCTAGTACCCAGGTGGAGATCTCGCAGCCAGTGGAGCTGACAGGAGATGACCAGATGGGGGAATCAAAGTGGGAGCGATGGTCCTCAGTCCCCCTCAGCCTGCCGGACCCTGGAGGGGAACTGGAGGAGCAGTTTGCGGGTGAGGAGCTATGGTGGGACCATAGCGTGGAGGAAAGCCTCTTAGCAATAGCAGAGGCCTGGTGGACCACCCAACCCCCTCCTGAAGTGGTGAGTACATCTCCTTCTCTGAAGTTAAGAAGACAGAGAAGAGGAATGGAGATTCAAAGCTCTCACTGGAAAAGAAACTCAGAAAAGAACGGAAGTAAAATTAAAAGGATTAACCGTAGCAACCGTTTATGGAGAATAAATGCGAATGTGAAAAAGAAATGTAAGGATACCGCTAACCACGTGTTGGAGAGTGTGTTTTCCCCAGTTACCCCACCTGACCCCCTGAAAGAAAAAGGGACGTGGAGGAAAAGGCCAAAGAATGGACTACGGAGTAAAGTGCTGCACAGGGTTCGCTGGAGCAGCCATGGAAGGCTGGTGAGGACCAGAGCAAGGGTGGTAACTGTTCTGTCCATGGAGCCCAGAGCCAGTACCCACATGTGGCCAGTTGGGGGCAGACAAGGTGAGCGACTTTTGCCATTCACTAACGGCGTGCAGATGCTTTTTCAGGCAAACGGAGACTGTGGAATCTGGACGTTTGACCCGGGTGGAAAACTGCCTGAGTGGACCTGGAGAGGGGGACCCTCCTGGTGGCCGCTGGACATAGGCCGCTCAGCCCTCCCGAGGTCAGAGCTGAGGAGGAGGGTGTGTGGCAGCCTGATGGGCTGCACTAGGAAATGGTTGCCTGGCCTACAACACATGGCAGCCCCAAAACACTACATTACCCAGCAGACCACAGTAACACCTGCACTACACTGGGAGAGGAGTAGGAACGTGTTTGGGAAGGAGTGCTGTGTGTTTGAAGAGAGAGAAACCTGTGGAAGTCGTTGACCAGCCAGGATTTGAAAAGGAGTGTTGGAGTGTGTTTGTGTGTTTGAAATTGGATTGCTTTGGAATATCGACTACGGACTGGATTGTGGACTTGGACCCGGATTTTGGATTGGAACGCACATTGACAAAGAGATAAGGATTGCGGACTTTGTGTTTGTATTCTCCCGAAGACCCCACCCTTTGTTTTGTGTTGTATTAGTAGTTAATAAATTATCATTTTGTTTATATTACTGCCTCCTCTGGGTTCTTTAACTTGCCTACGCCCTCTGCAAGGTCCGTGTGTGTCGCCCAACCCCTGGGGACACCACAATATATATACTGTATACATACATACATATAGAAAAGTAAGCCAATTATGTCAAATTTAAAATGCCCACAAAGGAAAGCAATTTGCCAAAGGCACTTATGACATCTTCGGTACTTGATGAGTTTTCAGTGATTTTAAGATTTAAAAAAATTAAAAACAAACACACACATGAACAAACTGCCATTACAGAAACAGTATGGCTTAGGCCACTCCCACTGATACCCAGGAGCAGGGATGGAGTGTGCACTGTTTTATAAAATGATACAGGAATGGACAAAATGTAATTTATTTGAAGTGTTCTGCTTGCTCAGTGCTGAGTTATACTGTTGCAAATGGCATAATTATGCCTAAAATCAGGTACAACTGTCATGAGAATTTCTGTAGCTATCCTGCAATCAAATCATTAAAGCTATCTACATTTTTTTAAATCACACAAAAACAACATTGCCTTAAACACTGGAAGCCAAGTTTTTCAGTTGCACAGAAAATACTCTGAATTGTTTTGTTAATAAGCGGGCCCAAGTTTACTGCCGTCAATCAGACGCAGGCCGATTTCTCCTAACCGGTCTCGTTAACTGTTTAGAAAACCGAATGTTCACTTCAGTGTCACTGAAAGGCTCTAATTCAGCCCCTTGGGCCTGGTCCAGTTACGCGACCCCGATTGACCGGTTACAAGTTCTTGAGTGGAATTACCAGCCTGTCTGAAATGCCTCCAAATTATGGCGATTCCAAGATTGCTGCCCTTTACAAGCAGTTCAGAAGAACAACAGGTTTATCCATTGATCCATTGATTATGTGAGTGATTCTCAGCTGTGTATGTGGGTGATTCTCATGCGGATCATTTTGGGCTGTGTTCATCCATCAGAAATGTTCCACCAACTACACAACAAAAATAACTGTGAGGACACACCCACAACTGGGTAAATACTTTTTTTTTATTTAGTTCAAATTATATTTGTAATATGATTCATGCAATTATACAATGTAGCCAGCCTCAGCTGCAAATGCATAGTGCATCTGACCAGGAGAGTGTGAATGTGTGAAAATTGTGTGTAATTTATGCTGATTGACATATTAGTTGATATGTTAATATCATTGTGTGATCTATTATTTATGCAGTGTTTCAGTTTGATTGAAGTACATGGCATTAAGTTACATGGCTGGAGTGAGTCTTATCAAGTAGTTATTATTTTGTTCATTTAATTATTTATTTTACAACATACTTTATTTATTTTTCTCCCTATTTGCAATGCCCAACTATATTTGTAATCCCTTTTACATAAAATTGCAAAAGGAAAGGCCTGTTAAAAATTTCCTTTTGAGAGTTTCACAGTAGACCTGTGCTGTCAAATGAGGTGAAGTCCAAGTGTATGAATTAGTGTTATTGTCTCAACATGAAAAAGCCAAGATAGTCTCAAAGAGAATCCACTGAGAAAGAAAGGAAATGTTTGTAGTGTATAGCCAATAGATCCTACTGACAACTACAGGCAGTAGTTTTATGTGTTTTAATGTGATACTCCTGTATTTTTGGACTACTACTACTGCAAAAACAAAATTCCTGTCATGATTATGCCTACGGACCAGCCTACGGACCAATTTGTATTTACTTTTCTATGTCTATATTTACTACATGCTTAAATGTGTTTTTTATGTCTAATGATGGTGGCAAGATTACATTTCCAAATAGGGATAAATAAAGTAGATTCTATCTGTAGTGTGGAAAATAACCACTGGCTAATGGTCAAGTTTATGGGAAATGTGCAGTGCTCCTTGTTACTGGGGTGCAGGTGGTGCACCAGTTACTGTAGAGGCAACTGGTGAATCAAAATGGGCGGGGGGCAGAAAAATAAATGTAATTTATTTATGAATAGAGAACATTTTGTTATATAAAAAATATAATATAAAATGTTTGATGTGTTTCTCAAGACGTTGTCATTCAAACCTCCATTCTTCTCTTAAAACCAATGGATGGCACCAATCTTGAAATATTTTTATATTTGTTCAAACAAGAGTACATTTATGAACATTTATGACCAGCTTGTTAGTAGAACTAATAATCAAGATTGTACACCAGCCTCTTAGGCTTCCATTAGAACAGGGGATCAGGGATTAGGCTCTACCTAAGCGATAACGCTCAATTCTCCCAAATTGGAAACCAACATGACCTAGCCACAAGCGTAGACAAATTTATTGTGGATTAATTTCAGGACCAGAGAAGAACAGATTACATTATCCTGTCAAGGATATGGGGTTTAAATACACCTTGGCTCTGTCAAGTTGGTTGATATACTATATTGTAATGGAACATCAGAGTGCAGGTAATTACCATGAATTACATTTTAAAAGGTTGTATATGGTGATGATTCATGGTTGCGCAAACATGATTTTTTTTGTCTGTCTTCCGCTGAACTCCATTACAAACTTTGCAGCTCCATAGAGCACGCATGAGACAGATCAAGGGGAGATCAGATGGGGTAAAGGGGGGACCTTGCCCTCCATCAACTCCTATCTCAACATCATCAACAACAAGTTATTGTTGTTACATCACCAAAAATTATATTACTATATTAAACACATCCACATCATCAACAAGTCATTAAAATTGCATCACCAAACAATATAAAAAATATAAAATTGCATATTGTAATATTGTACATTTTTTGTTGATCCTGAGAATACAAGGTATGTTGTGAAATACTGACAATATATAAGAGATGTATTACTGTGCACATTGTTTCAAATATTTTGCAGCACAAACTAAGGACCCCCATTTTTTGCAGAAGATGACAATATTCACTCCAATGCAACTGCAGCTGCAGGACTGGGGTTTGGAGTTCTTGACTAGGAAAATTAAAAGTATATATTTATTTCCAGCCTGGATTCTGTACTTTTATCCATGCAAATCACTAGAAAATGTTGAGCAGGCAGGAACCCACAAGCAAGTACAAGCTCACGCTCTAACATACACCCTGAGAAGCACACACATACAGACCGCCAAAAGAAAACACATTCACTGACAAAATAGTGTATCTAAGAGGAATTCACAGAGCAGGGGCTCTTATGGTCTTTGTTTTACAGGGGTTGCCTTCATAGCTGTGCATCTGACTTGTGCCAAACCATTCCCTGGAAATGTATTGGTGTGGAAAAGCTGAATCGGTGACTGTGCTCAATTAGTTTAACACTGCTTTCATTGAGGGGGAAAAACACAACAGAATAATCCTGTTGAAAGATAACACAAAAGAAATGTTTATCACAGAGTCGTCTCCCCCAAAAAAAAAAGAAAAACCCAGACCAACCCCCCACACACCCATAAACAAACACGCACATGGGCACACACGCACAGCCTCTTGCTATCGCATCCAAACTATGAGCCTCAGACATCAAAGGCAGCTGGAGCAAAACCATGAAATTACAGGTAAGGTGTCAATTACCCTTTGAAACCAAGTCCTCCCAAAATCCAGGCAAGACCCAGCCAGCCCTGGAATTAGAACTAATAAAGAAAGGAGCTAAAGAAAAGCAGAGGAGAGTGACAGAAGGGAAAAAGAAGGGCTAGTAGAAGACGTTTTTACAGTCGATGTTGACAATATGATTGGGCAATGGCAGGAGTATAAAAACCCCTAATGCAGCTGTAAATTATCCAGAGGGAGTGGCCTAGATCCAAGCCCCCACCATCCAAGGGTATTGTGGATGTGCAGAATGTCCTATAATGTGCCTGCTGGATCACTTAATGTCTATTGTGAGATAATTTACCCTCTTAAGGCCACATTATATCAGAAATGGTTATGAATGTCATGAAGAATAAATGTTCCATATTCATATCCCAGTACTGTTAATCAATCACTTCAGTTCTCAGATAACTAATGCTTTCATCTTCTTTAATACACACACCACTTGTACATTATCACTAATGCAAATATTCAAAACTATTCAGTGCTGCTTCAAGGTTAAGCTATAACTAGGCTATATCTAGGGGAATACATGGAAATGCTCAATTGTGGTTTTCATTTATTTGTCAGTCACATTTACATTTTAAGCATTTAGCAATACTTAGTATCAAGAGCAGCTTACACAATTTACATTTCTTCACACACAGACCAGTTGGATATTTACTGAAGCAATTCAGGTACCTTGCTCAAGGGTTACACACACCAGTGCCCCACCTGGGAATCGAACCTGCAACCTCTGAGTTACAAGCACAGTTACCTAACTAACTATATTACATTGCTGCCCAGTCACGCACCACTCGTATATGCCGCCATTATTGCTAATGCAAATGTTAATCGCTGTTTCAAGGTTGGTCTCATTTATTGGTCAATCACAAACTACTCGTGCATGCCATCAGAATCCCTAATCCAAATGTTCACCACCATTTCAAGTTTGGGCCTCTTATCTCAAGCCTCAGATGTGTGCCAGCAAGTAACAGGATGTTTTTCTTCTTTATTGCACAATTATAAATGGTGAACCTGTCATCTTAACAAAGTGAAGGAATTAATTATATTTTCTCTCTCTCTCTCTCGCTCTCCCTCTCCCCATGTCATAAACCAGCCTGACAGCTCGCCCGAAACTCCACAAACCACAGCTTGGGTTTCACAACACCACATGGCACACCAGCTCGAGCTTCCCCAGACGGGACGCTCCCACACTGCACCCTTGTCCCGCCCCTGTGCCAGGTGGCACCGTTCCAGCTCCTCTCTGGAGGCGAATGAGAAGGTAAAATGTTGGCCTTGACAAGCCCCGGGAACGGCAAATTCGGGTGTATGGATGAGTGGAGGGGAACATCTGAATGACTTTTGAGTGGAGCCTGAGCAATTGTCTCAACTGAAGACGATTCTTTCAATTCTAGGAGTTGAGGGAGCAGTGTTGTTTTTATGTCGTGATCCACCAGGTAGTCAATTCAGATGAAATGTAAGAGAAGGGGCCCTAAAAGTCCCTTACAGCCCATCCTGTTTGCCCCTAAGACCCATTGCTTTCAAGGTGCAGCACTTGTGTTAGGTTATCATGGTCAGAACTATGGTTAGTATGCATTATCTATCCATCTACTGGTAAATCAAATCAAATCAAATCAAATCAAATCAAATCAAATCAAATCAAATCAAATCAAATCAAATCAAATCAAATCAAATCAAATCAAATCAAATCAAATCAAATCAAATCAAATCAAATCAAATCAAATCAAATCAAATCAAATCAAATGTATTTGTATAGCATTTTCACAATTGAATTGTCACAAAACGCTTAACAGAGGGGGAACCCAGGCCTAGACCCCCAAAAGCAACAACAGTGGCAAGTAAAAACTCCCTTGATAGGTTGAAACCTTGTGAGGAACCAGACTAAAAGGAGGGGAGCCCATCCTCTTCTGGAGGGCACAGGGGTGTCCAAAAAAGACCATATCATGGTCAGCCAAGGTGACTCAGGGCTGAATGACTTTGCGCCTCCTGAGTTAGGTAGTCAGTGGGGGGGGCTAAACCACATGAACGGGGTCCAGATCCAGGAACTGGGGTAGGCGTGGGGGTGAGGGTTGATGGGGGCAGCTCACACTTCTCGCAGGATCTAGGGCTCAGGGGGCGGATGCCCCCGAGTCAGAGGCCAAGGCAGAGAAGAGAACATGCAGTCAGAAAATGTACAATTTAGCGACAGTTACTCAACAATAATCTCCAGAATGGAATATCATGAGTGCTGACAGATAATGCTGGTTTTGATTTTAAATGCAACCCCCCCATACTCTATTCTTGTGGCAGGGAAATGGGGGAAATATTTTGTTTCAGTGGACTCTGAAACAAGGATGTGATTGTCCCCGTGGATAAGCAGCCAATGTACGCTCATCATGAATATATCTAGAACACGCTTTGTGTTACAATGAAATCTGGCACCTTGCAGAGAAAATAACATGGTCGGCCTATGAAGTGAATCACTATCTTCCCGTAGACATAAATTGACTCTAAAAGCAACAATTCAGTCATTCAACATTATTATTAGCAGAGTAATTTTGGGAGAGGTTCATTCTGGTCCTCTCTCCGTGCAAAGGAACCACCTCAATGTTGGATTGTAAGTACCTGAAACATAAGACAGTATACAACTTAAACTTAACTGAAATTATAGCTTTGGCCAGATTACCTCTTAACAGTTTACAGACTGCTGGGAATTCAAGACTTGCATGGCTTAGTCAATGGCATCAAAATGTAAAAAAATGAATTCATACATTCATACATGTGGCTTGTTTTGAAAATCATTCCCACGAAATTGTTTATTAAATTAGCCTGTATACATTTGATTTCATTTTCAAATAGTAGCAAACAGTACAATACAGTCAAATCCAAGTTTAAAAACCAAGGTAAGAGCTTAAACAATAATATCAAATAATTTATAACCACATTGTGTGTTATTTGTCTCATATGACAGTTCTAACTAATCTTTTGTTTCCTTGATTTCTGGCCTGATGTAATGGATCAGACCAACTTGTCTCTGTTCCAAACAAACCTTTGATTTCCCAAAACAGAAAATATCACCTCAACATTAATTATACAACACCAAATAAGGAAGTCTTACATGTGTGAAATGAATAAGCATATTTACATTAATACTAGTACTTTCCAGTTTTATCATTAAGTTGTGTGCAGGAAGGCTTTTCATGCTAAAAACATTAATTAGATTAGAAAATCTTTCTAAAGATATAAAATAAACATTAATTAGACGCCAGCCATTAGAAAATAATAAAATTACCTCTGTTGCACCCGGTGCGAGCGCCGCAGTCGACCGGGGGTGCTGCGCGAATAAATCTGTCGAAAATAAAATAAATGTTTATGAAAAATGTAATTATAAAATAAAATGATTCTACGCCAGCCGGCCCAAAAGTAGAAATGTTCCAGTCCAGCCATGGTGAATGTTCGTCTGCATTCAGTTAGATTATAAACACTCCTCAATGACTCAAACTTTATTGAGAATTGTGGTTACACAGATATGACAACGGAATGTTTTATTAATGGACTGTGATCGCAATAACAATAACAAAATGAACATGTCAAATACTTTTGCAGAACTACCTGCCAGAATGCTGTCAGTCATTTAATTGTTTATAATTCCTAATAAAGTTTTTTCTCTTGTATGCTTCTTTGAGTTCTATAGAGTACAACTTATTCCAGGGTACACATAATCGTTAATACCTTAGTGATCCACAGCTTCAATTAGAGTTTACATTTTTATTGTGGTCAGTCAGTGAATGATGTATACCTCTTGAGCTGATATTCTCTGTTTCTGTCTGTGGTAGACAAATCATAAAGACACTTTCACTGATTAGGTGGTCTTGCCCACCCTAAGAAATCTTAGGATATAAAAAACTCCAACACTCCGATGTCAACATCTCCTGTATCATAATCATATGCTATGGCAGATCCAATGCAGGTAGGTAGTGAAAAACACTAATGCAATGTAATGGTGTTTCAATGTTTCAGTTGTGCCTACACTCCTACCTGTGTCATTGGTTTACCATTTCTGTAGAATTGTTATTCGCAGCAGTCATTTCTCAATACAGTTCAGTTTGAAGCTATGTGCTGTTAGACAGTGCAGTAGTCCGGCAGGCAGCAGAAACCAGGTGACCATTTTATCTTGAAAGAAGTCTACAAGGACCCGATGATTGCTGACAGGACTATTGACAGAATCTGATTGGTCAGCACACTACAGCAAACGGGAGGGTACAGGACAGTGGGTCTACCCACGTGGGATTCTATATGTGGAATTACAAAAGCCTTGCAAGAAATCCCTGAGCCAATCAGAAATGCAAAGTACACGTTGGGTACCAAAATTGTGTATATTCAGAAGCAGAGCACACAAGAGTGCTTAAATATGTTTTCACTTCATCAAGTCATTAGTTTGAAATTTGGTTGGATGATTAAAAGAGGAGTGACATACAATGCAAATGCAAACAAACACTAATTGAATGGAATGGAAGTTCAATGCTTGCCTAGAGATAAATATTTATCAATCACTCATAATTTTTATTTTAGTTTTTCTTTCATTTTGGACAGTCACACACTCAAGTTAACTGTGAAATATTATTATTATTATTATTATTTTATTACTTTAATTGTGCACTGTTAATCAGCAGTTCATGCTACTAGGTTGTGTACTTCTATTACCCTGTACAAAAAAAGATAATTTTGACATTATTTAAAAATGTCCATCAATTCATGAGTATTTGTCATGAAAAATAATTAAAATACAAATAATGATTTATCCCGACGAATTAATCTTACTCAGGTGTTTCACAAGCAAATGAGAATCTTACAGTTAAAGTGTCACCATTAGGTACATTTTGAGAGAGTAAAAGAAGCAAGACACTAAGCACCACAAAACAGCTTGATCCTGTTTAAACACAGCATTCTGCTTTGCCTCCTAATAAACATTTATATGCCATGTGGATTTATTATTACTGGACCATAATCCAGTAATTTGTCATCTTTGAGCAGAAAAAATAAAGGGATCCAACCATAAATTAATTGAGGATTTTTACTGTGCATGGTGATGACAACATCAATGTTTTGTTAAATCCTTCCCACTTCCAATTTCCCCTGCCAAAAATATCCACAAAATTGAGTGACACTTTTTTTTTCTTTTTCTTTTTCTTTGTGTCAGTGTCTGTTCTGGCACGGGAAGTGATGCAATGTCTAAACGCGGTGCTTCAAAAACAACATCAAGCGCCATCAAAGAGAGAGGAAGGGGACCCAGACGCGCCTGTCAGCACACCGATGACAGACGTGCCGCTTGGATGTGGAAGCGGCCAAACCAGGGGGGCGGAGCCTGTGGAGAGCTTGCGTCAATCACCATGTAGGGAGGGGGTGGGGCTTACCAGCAACAAAGGGGCCCCTCCCAGGAACATTAGAAGGATCCTTTATTGCCCTTAAAGGAAATTTGCTTTGTATATACAAGTACAGGTAACTGCCAAAACAAAAGAAACACCAACATGAAGTGTCTTAATCAGAATCAGAATCAGAATCAGAATTATTTATTGGGCAAGTACGATGTACAAGGAATTTGCCTTAGTGCAAGGGTGTCAACATACAACCAAAACAATAACAAGAGCTTATAAAAAATAAAAAAAATAGTGTAATAAAAATACAATACAATACAATATAATACAATACAATACAGTACAGTGCTAATATACAAATACAAATACAAATATACAAATACAGTACAGAAAATGGTTATGTACACAGTTAAGGTGCAAGAGTGTGCAAAAGGGCAGAGTAGAAGTCAGTTAATAGGGCGTTGGGCCACCATGAGGCACCAAAACAGCTTCAATGCACCTTGGCATTGATTCTACTGTACAAGTGTCTGGAACTCTATTGGATGGATGCAACACCATTCATCCACACGAAATTCCATAATTTGGTATTTTGTTAGTGGTGGTGGAAAACGCCATCTCAGGTGCCGCTCTAGAATGTTCATAAGATCTGGTGACTGAGATGGTTATGACATATGGTTCATATCTTTTTAATGCTCATCAAACATTCAGTGACCACTCCTGCCCTGTGGATAGGGGCAGTGTGATCTTGGAAGAGACCACTCCTATCAGGACAGAAATGCTTCACCATAGGATGAAGGTGATCACTCAGAATGGCTTTGCATTTACTGGAATTTGCCTTTCCCTCTAAAGGGTTGAGTGGACTAAAACCATCCCAGGAAAATGCACTCCACACCATAATAAAGCTACCAGAACCATTAATTTACTCAAGTGTTTCCTTTTTTTTTTTGGCAGGTACATGTATCTCAGCAAGACCATTATAGAAAAACACACAATGGACAACTACATATCATTCATTGAATAAATGAAAGATAAGTATGTCCAACATGCGTAGTAATACCATCCATTATGCAAAATTTTATATTCAGTATATTAGTCTATACAGTATATTGTATAAACATCAAGTCCATGATTTTAAAAAAGAAACCTCTAGTACATAGATTGCAATATCATACTGATTGAAAGTGGACCAACAAACATAGAGTAAGCTGGCTAAACCTTTTTATTGTGATACACTGACTACTTGACTATCGCTGGACTCATTCAAGGACCCTTTTAAAATCATTTCTCCTGTATGGTAATTGGCTGGCAGAGCAGAGCTGTTAAAAGCCTCCTGTACGCCTTCCAGTACCCAGGGCAGAAAACCACCAGTGCTACCTTTCCTGTGGGAGTGAAGTACACATGCTGGGGTAATCTCTGCTTCCAAATTTAAAATAATGTTCACTTAACTATTTATCCCACAATCATCCTCCTTCAGTCTTTTGTGTCTGAGAAAGAGTTTTTATTTGTGAATTTTTTTTGCCATGCACTGCAGATTCATTGCAATTACAGCATTTGACTGGCAGTGAAAAATAAGTCCCAGGAGAAAATCAAATATAGCTGGTTATTTCTGTTTACTTTATTGTCTGGGGAAGATGCTTACTGAATGTAATCATCATATACCTGCATTAAGTTTTTCATCCTAGAGACTACATTGTTAATAATTCAGCCCTGCGGTCCACTCTAAATGTTCTTAAAGCCACCACCTCCTCCTCTGACCCTCAAAATGTACAACTGATCCACAAACCCTCACAGCGACCAAGTCTCGCCACAGCCTTCACAGAAAAGTCTTCCACCACAGCCAACAGCCAGCCTCCATAGGGCTCGGCTTGGCGGGGCTGTTTGGCAGCACAATAAAACATCTTCTGTTGTTTTCCTTTTCTGTGTGAGAGGTTGACAGCCTCCTGTGGCTGCTGACAGACTTAAACTCCACCTGTGCGTAAACGGCTTCCTTGGGAATGAGTCACTCACAGCTCTGGCTGGGCCGCTCTGTAGCCATGCGTCAGAGGACCATCGATACCCTCGGCCCACAGCACAGAGAGCTTCCCTCAATCTGTCTGGGTGCCTGTGTGCATCCAGAGCAGCAGAGTACATTCAGTGGACCCTTTCTTTTTTCGAGGTGCTTCACTGAGTGGTTTAGGCGTTTTTTCCAGCCGCTATTCAGTTTAAACAAGTCCAGACAATGTGCATGATCGGGGCAGGTACTTAAGTCTGGTAACACTATGGCACTTCATCACTGCACTAAAGAATGTTGATTATTGTATTATGTTTTTATAGCTATGGTAGTAACTGAAGCCTATTTATTTTATCCTTGTATTTTATTTTCACTGCTATGTGACAAACCAGTTTTCCTGTGGGAAATGACAAAGTATTTATCTATATCTATCCATCACCCTCCTCATACAGTGGCCTGTGTGGTTAAACATGCTGTGGAGGGCATAGACCCAGGTGTTTATAGGGAAAGTACACAAGACATCCTAGGGGTGTATTGTTAATAAAGCTGCCAAATATCTAGTCATCTATATCTTTTATGCCTCTATCATATTAACAAGTTATTTACAGTATCAGAATATCTTGAGAATACACTGCAACCTGATCACTGTTTGTTTATAATAGTTTACATGCATGGTTATTTCTAATGCCAATTCATCTTGAAACTCTGCATCCAGTAGCACTTGTGTCACAGTTAAGAGCTCCCAGATAATCCTTGAATTTCTTGTTGTATGACTCTCTGCACCTGTTGCAACTTTTTTGTTCAGTATGCTTGAATTACAATGAAAAAAAAAAAATAAACACTGAACACAATGTACACACTTGTAACATGCTTTTGTTTATCAAAGTGTTCAGTAGGCCTACAGTATGAGGTGTGAGTGACACATTTATTTAATAAATGACCCCTTTGTTTTCATAATGAAAGTTGTTGCTTATTTATTTTTGTGTGAAGTTCAGGTACAGCACCTGTGTAAGGCCAAACATAACCAGGTGTTACATTTCAACGGTGGTACTGTGGCCAGAAAGAGGCTTTTGAAAGCTTTTTCCAATAAAAGACTTTGAAGTCCATCATAAAAAAATTGTGAGAATATGGCACAACTGTAAATTTGAGAACAGGCTGTCCTCCAAAACTGAGCATCCGTGCGAGAAGGGCACTTGTTAGGGAGGCCACCAAGAGGTCTATGGCAACTCCGACAGAGTTACAGTCTTCCATGGCAGAGATGGGAGAAGCTGTCCATGGGACAACAATAGCCTAGAATTTGCCAGTAGGTATGTGGGAGTCTCTCAAACCAAGTTGAGGAAGATTTAACTTTTTGGCCTGGACAATGAATGCTGGCCATTTGCCTTTTCATAACAATGTCAGATGTACATCTACATCTAAATCCAGCATAGACCTTTATTAAAAGATGGGGGCATAGATGGAAGGTGGGTGAGAGCACATAAATGTTTTCTGCAACATTGGAATCCATAGATCTATAATCAATCCCACCTGGCGTATATTTTGGGCAGTTTCTAGTTTGTCACAACTCTATGGCTTAACTGTGTCAGCGATTTTATTGCCGTATGAGGTCAACAGGTACTTGGAGGAAGGAAGTATTGACTGTCTCCAGACTGGGGGCAGGGGTGGCCTGCTACTGGCACCCTTCACCACCTCATCCTTTACAGACCCTAATGTCCAATATACGAATACTTCTACCTCGGTGTGTCAGGTGTGAACACCATGCCCAGATCTTTCTGTCTGCTGCACAGTTCTCCCAGTAGGAACACAATAAGCACAAATCTAGGCTTGTTGTTTGGGTTTTCCATATAGACAAATGGAGAGAAAAGAACAATATCAGAGATGGGACTGGCCAGCGCAAGTGCAGCACAAGGTCTTTTGTGCTAATGTGATGGCAGAGGATCGAAGGTGAAGAACAGATAGAATAGCAAAAAACAGCATTGGTTGCTAAAAGCCAAAGGGAAAATGCATGCACCTAAAATAGATACAAAAAGCATTTTGAATAAAAGCAGTACAATACTCAACTACAAGAGCTCAGTTACAGCTGGACGTATGCACTCATGTAAAAGTGCATTGCTCGAGAGCTCAGTGACAAGTAGCTTTGATTTGAACCTGAACCCTCTGGTCCAGGGATTGAACACTTCACACTTCACATTGCCGTACTGCCTTGTTCTGAAAGACTGCATTTGCTTGCAAGATCTTTTGCTAAGACAACACTATGGCTCTGTGAGTTTCAGGTGAGTTATCAGCTGAGGCCTGGAGCCTATTGTGAGGGGCCTGGCTCCACTCGGATGATCTTAGAACTGTTTTTACATAGTTAATGGCGTGTGAATTCCCCTATTATCCAACTTACCTTTTCATTCCAACTCCCACACCTTCAGGTGATGTAAACTTGCTTGCTCTCATACGACACACCCCAGACAAGGCTGAGGCACATCTCAGTACAATTCTTCAAACACCTCCATGCTGAGCCATTAATTCAGTTTGCTCTCTCTTTACACAATTCTTTGGCCCAAGGGAGCAAGAAAGAAAGGAACATCATTGATAAGCTCCTGTGAGGTGAAGTAGGGATGAGTGAAAGAAGGGCTTAGACCAGGGGTTCTCAACCTCGGTCCTGGGGACCCACTGTGTATGCTGGTTTTTGTTACAACCAATCTCTTGATCAATTAAGGTTATTGCAACATGTTTACATTATTATTACATTACAGGCATTTGGCAGACGTTCTTATCCAGAGCGACGTACAACAAAAACATGTGTGCAAGTTTTACCATCATTTTTTCCTTAAACATATTTTAACACAATGCAGGTTTGGCCTGTTTCCAATTGCTCTGTCATTGAACTCTTCATTTTCCACAAATGGTTTAGTTTCAGTGACCAGGTGTCCAGACTTTCAACAAATAGGCCCCCACTTATTTCACCTGCCAATCTATAATTGAATCAATTAAAAAAGGTAACCTCTTTCTAAAGGAATCATGCATCTTATATGTTACAGAAAGTGATAGCATTAGTTGATCTGACTTATTCAAAGTCCTGGGATGTGAATATAGGACATTTATTTATCATGGCATGCATAGCTACGCATTTCTGACATAATATGGCCTTAAGACAGTAAACAATGCTTTAATAGAAATGAAAAGTGTCAAATTAAGAACGATTAACAAATAGTTACAATTCAGAGATTGCAATTATGGTTGGAATGAAAACCAGCAAACCAGTGGGTCCCCAGGACCGAGGTTGAGAACCACTGGTTTAGACAATGGCAAGGAAATAAAACCACCATTATTTGCCACAAAACCTATGGTCATTGTAAGGGATGGTTAAACACATTTGAACACAAGGGGTCAGTGCTTGTTAACTAAAATGCGCATGTAAAATTTTCATGCACATTTACATTTTCGTTTTGTTATTGTCGCTGTATGTCCTATATTAAGAATTTAAATTTGTCAGAATTAGCTATAGCATCATTTGTTCTAATTACTGACAAGGTCTGCGGCCTATTCTATAATCACTACTTCGGTTTGCACTGCTTGCTTCATTTCAGACCTCTGGCATATGACTACTGGAATGTAGGTTATACGATCACACTGATGGGGCACCTACCCGCTACAGAAGTGGTTCCCAGACTGTAGGTTGTGGGAGGGGCTGAAGTGGGTCACGAGATGACACCTGAAGAAAAAAAGTAACTATTGTATATGATACACTTTCCAGTGACATTCACACCAGTCAAGCTAAACACTGAACCTGTTACAGTAAATGCACTGCACTATATACAGTGAAAATGCAGTTGTTTTAATAATGAGGGGTGGATCACAGCAAAGATACTCACTCATAAAGTGGGTTGTGGGCTCAGCAAGTTTGGGAACCTCTGAGCTACAGGTCCTCTACAAACTTCAAATGAATCTGGAAGATAACTGCAGTCAAGCAGAGAGAGGTTTGCCTTACCTCACGGGAAGGTAGGATTTGAGCATCACCCGGAGCAGTGCAACGTGGATCCCACTGTGGTGGTTTTCTGAGTGAGAGGAGCCAGGTTGGTTTGTGGTATTTTACAAAAACAAACAGGCCTCTCCTTCGCCACTTGAAGCAAGTGCAGTCCTCCATATTCCCTGCATTCTTTCATCTTACACAGGAAGTTAATCCTTCTGATTTGTATGGCTCACGCAGCTTGATGGCAATTATATATGTTGGAAATAATCTAGATCTATGAGGAATACAAGCAAGCATGCACACACAGCAGCACCCAGCAGTTCTCTACCAGAAACCAATCACTCAACAAAAAAAACCTGGAAGTCATCTTACTGCCACACTCTTCATAGCCTTGACTAACTTTTTGATTTAATCAAAGTTACACTCTACTGCCAAAACATGATGCAGATCAAATAAGATTACTGAAACCACAACTGACACATTGGCTTGCTAAAATCAACCACTTTTCATTGTGCGCAAAACACCCATAAAGGCATTTTTCCCAATTGCATCTTATTCGGAAAATACTGTAGCAACCTTTCCATTTGTGTTTAGACTAGCCATTTTGAATTTCCCAGAACTTTATTAAGTCAACTCATTTTAATTTTGATATGTACAGTGCTCTTTTCTATTTGGCAAATCACATACAATTATGAATCGACTTTCTAATGGCACAAATTCAAGCTTATGGAAATGTGGCTAATATAAAGGAAATGTGACTTATGCTGTACAGACTGGAGGTTTGCATTTCACGTCATGTAACATCTTTATTTTGTAAAGTGCAATTCATGCCTGTAAAGAAAAGTGCATAATAAATACTACAACACAACAGTAATGTATTGTAGAAAACATATAAGAAACATATAAGCAGTATTAAAACACTATAGGAACACTGAATTTTAAGCATCAAATACTATGCAGTTATTAAGCTTAGTTCTAAAACGAGTAAATGTTTCACTATCTCTAATATCCTTAGGTAAATCATTCCAAATGTGTGGTCCCATAGCTCTAGATGGGTGCAAATGAAGAATTGTAAGGCAGCCTTAGACTGACCCAGATATTTTATTTTATTTTAATTTTGCTTAAAACAGTGTTACATGGTCGGATCATGCATTGCTGATGAAGACCAGACACAAACTCCATTGTATGTGGATTAGATGTCTGGTGTTCCATTAAAGGACATAAAAAAACTCAGAGGCAGCTGCTTATAAAAATACATAAATGCATGAATGCTATTATTAAACCACAGGAGAGGGGAAAAATCTAAGTTATGCAAAAGAATGGAACATAATAGTGCCATTGTACTCAGTGGAAAAATATATTAAGTGCTTTAATATTCACGTATATCTTTTGCCAGTCATGATTATTAGCATCGTTTCCATCGTTCCAAGAGTTATAATTTATTACAGCACAGGAAAAACGCCTGAGGGGAACAGGTGGGTTTAAGTTACAAACTAGAACGGCACAAACACCGCACAAGACACTTTGGGAAATGGATGTCTCTGGAGGTATTTTAATTAAGAATTAATATCTTCTTTTGTATCAGGAAAAGCTATTTGCATATCAGATGGGAGAGTGATATAGTGCCATGCCACCCATGGAAGTATTTTGTTTGGCAAAGGGGCTGAACAATTAGACACCTATGGTTGTTTTAGTCCCAATCTGCAAAGGCAGATGTTATGTCCTAACCCTAAGGTGACAGCTATTGACATCGCACTCGTCTAGCCATAATAAAGCCGGAGGCTAAGGAACTGAGATGTTCCAATGTAAACATCAGCAGCCAAGTACATCAAATGCAGCGGCTGTCGCCTTAACAACTGTAACTATGTTAAACAAATTAGTCTGAAAAAAACCTGCTGTTTACATTCATAAAAAATTGCAGCCTGCAATTCTTCTGACTGACAGTAGGCGCCTGTCATGTTCAGGGATAGGTTTTTATTGCCGTGTTTCATACTGGCATTACAGTTGGCATGCTAAATGTTCAGGTGTCGTTCAAAACTCAAAGACATCATGCGCTCCATGGGAAGAAGTGTGGGACATTACACCCTCGACCCAAGCTGAATGCCTGGTTGTAGCTTTTCCGTTTTTTAATTGAGCATCCTTTTATTCCCATTTTTCCAATTTTGAATTCCCAGTCACAACTGTAGGCTCGCCCTGTGCAGTGCAGACTAACACGTGTGTCCTCAGAAACCCCTTCTGTGGGCCTCCGATTGCATAGCAGTCTAACACACCCGTATTGGCTGGTCCTTTACGAGTGTGAGCTGCCTATCATGGTCGCGGTTCGAAACCTGACTGTACCAGACCAACTCTGGTGGGGAATCCCGATTGGGGGCGGCGTTTGGCTGTCTGCCCCAGGGGGACTGGGGAGGGTGAGCCAGCATGAACTCGCTGAGAAGCGCGCAAGGGTGACTCCAGAACGTGGGTGGGCAAATTTAGTCTCAAAGGAAGCGAAGTTCGCTCTCCTCTGAGAATTAGAAGACAAATTTCTTTACAAAAAAAAAGAAAACCCTTCTGCCATGGGGTCCTTGGGTGGTGTAACGGTAAAAACATTCTCCCAGAATGCAGGTTGCTCACTCGGCCGGGGTTTAATCCCTGGCTGTGCCAGCCCAGGTCTGGCTGGGTGCTCCATCCGGGGGCAGCAAATGGCTGTCCACCCCAGGGGGAAGAGATTGCTGAGAAGCACGAAAGTCATCCCTGTAAGACAGGTGAGCACATTCCTTGTCGAAGGAGGTGGATCATTGCCAGCCTCAGGGTATTGGCTTGACCAGGAGAACGGGCGACGGGCTTGACCCAGAGAATGGGGGAAGGCGAATTGAAGAAATAGAGGGTACAATTGGCCACCAAATTGGGAGAAAAAGAGGGAACCCCCAAAAAACCCCTTCTGTCAGTCGCTTCTATTCATGCTGCAGTCCACCAGCTGAGCTGTGCAGCCATTGCCACAGGTAATTCATACTCAGCTGTTGCAGGCAAACTGAAGGCATCAGATCGATTAGAGGAGTGATGTCCTCTCTCACTGGATGACACTATAATGAATTATGCACCACCCTGAACATGTACTGTACATTCACACACACATCTGGCCTGTGGCTTGGTCCCCTGCATGCAGCAATAAGGAGTGATTATGAGGTCAAGCATCATAAGTAAACAAATTATACATCATGTGACTTATGGTTGCCTAATTTAAACATACCAACCTATAGATCTGTACAAAAAATGGGATGCCAAATATGACAGAAAACAAGCCACAACACTGGCAGCCATATTGGAATGAAAATGAGGCTTGTACTGCAGGCAACATTATTTTTCTCACAAGGGTACAATTATGTTTTTCTGACTAAAAGTACAATTCAATACCATACAGGGGTACTGCCGTGACAAGCATTTGTACTTTAATAGGTACAATATGGTACCTGTTTTCTGAGAGTGAACTGTATGAATATGATCAGGCATTTCAAATGGCAGAAATTTTAGTTAAAAAAGATATAGTGTTGGTGTGCATTTGTATGTGTGCAGTATGCATGTGGAAATGTGTGTTTATGAGTGTGCTTGTGAATTTGTTTTTTAATGAGTTTGTGTTGTGTTCCTGTTTGTGTGTGTGTGTGTGTTCAGCTGCTGTAATGGGGAAGACCTTGGCGGGGACACAGCTGGGGGCACCTGTATGGGTAGAGAGGGAGAGGTGTGTTCCAGCCCTTCTTCTCTTCGTTCCTTTCTTCTCAGAGCCTCTTCCCTGTGCCTGCTTGTCTTGGCTCTCCATGATAATGGGAGTTCAAAGGGGGATTATTTTTCCAGGCAATTGGAGAAGGCTCAGGTAGTGCTCAGGTACTGGGGAGGCCCGGCTGCCACAGGGGTGTCCGCTTCCTTCCACGAGAGACGTGTTGAGGCGCAGTCTTCCATCTCAATCCCCAACCCCTCTCAATCCCTCTATCCCAGGACTTGGAGGATAGCCAAACACACCATGGACTGAGTGGCTCAACTAAAATCTAAATGTAAGAGTAACATCCACCAGAAATGACAGAATGAAAAGATTTATAAAAGGTTTTGTTGGAGGTTTTTTGGTACACAAGATATACTATCAGTAATTACCATTTTTTAAAATAAAAATGGATGCAATTGATTATGATAAAAAGATTGACACATTTTCTATGCATCACTGTTGTGTGATAGTATGAGCTGAAAACATCTATCTATACTGGTGGTACAGGACAGGACAATTATCAAAAAACTTCAGGTATGTAGTTCTGTGTGTGTATGTGTGGGGGGTTGTGTGTGTGGGTTTGTGTGTGTATGTGTCGTGTGTGTGTGTACATGTGTGTGTGTGTGTGTGTGTGTGTGTGTGTGTGTATGTTGTGTGTAAGCATTGTGTGTTTATGTCTGGTTTAAAGGCTCAGGCTCTTGTGTAAGTGTATTTGTATGAAGGGGGCTCCGGTGTCTAAAGGTGTATCAGTGCTTCTTTAAACTCCACTTCCTCCCCTGAGTGGCTCTCAATGTGCTGTGAAAATGGGATAGGGTTCACTGCCTGTCAGTCACACTCCCCCTCCCCCTGTCTATATCCTGTCCCCATCAAAGCCTCTTCAATCACTCACCCCTGCACTCACATGACAAACAGTCTGTCACACTCCACACAGTCTGAGCCATCACACTCCACACAGTCTGTGCAGTCACACTACAGACACAGTCTGCACAGAGAGCTGCATTCACACTACAGACTTCACTGTAACACTACAGATACAGCCTGCGCTACAGTCTGTGCAGTCGCAATATATGAATAGACAAAGTCCATATCACACATACAGAACACAACAATGGGGAACATGAAAGGCAATGCACTCTCAGGCTGGGCAAGCCACTCTGGCGCCAGCTGTCTGTGGAGTGAGGAACTGCGTGTGATCAGTGTCTCAGCATTGACTCTGAAACTGCTTATTTATTCTGTATTATACGTCTTTTGTGATTTTTTGTTTGTTGAATCCTCCCCAAAGGCAGTTTTGGTGAGATTCTTAAATAAATAAGTAATAAGTCATTTGAATGGCATTGAGGGTTAACCTCAAGGTAAAGAGCGAAACTGGAGCATCCCATCTCTGTGACCCCACTCCCCCACGGACTGCATCATTACCTCTTGTTTGTCACAGGGGCCCCCCTTTCCATCAGCCCACGACCGATAGAGAGGGCATGATCTTCTCTTCTCAACTTCAAAGAATGTGGGCGGAGAGACCCACTGATGCGGTGCACGTTTGTAAAGTCCAGCAGGATACCCTTTACCAGAGCCATTGAATGTTAGAGAACACAGGTATTCTTTTACCCTCGCAAAACAAAACAATTATGACATTAAACAATAATAATTTTGCTTCAATGTTAACAATTTACTCTTAACAATATTTGTCAATATTCAATATCCTTTACCCACTGGTACCTACTCCATGTGGCAATTTTAATTCAGTGGGAAAGACTAACTTTATGCAAAAAACTAACTTATGTAACTTATGTAAGCATGCAATAAAATATTGATATTGATATATATGCAATATTGATCCCTCTGCTACAGTGATGGTAACACTGACAAGTTATACTTTTACAAAGTGAACGATGGGATATGAAGTCAACAATTAAATGTTATGGCTCTAGCCATATCATAAAGTGACTACACTTCCCATAAAATATTGCATATGTGCAGTGTGGCTTGTTACGTGATGGGCTGGCACCTACTTTTAATCTGACAGGTGCGAGATGGAAAAACTAACATAATGATAGCTTTTGAGTAAGATTAGCTACTAAAGAGAGAAAGTTCGGTCGTTTAGTGCAAAAATCTAGCAGTTAACTTTACTTTTCATTAGTGCACCTAATAGATAATAACATGATGATATCAATACATTTATTCAACCTAGTTACAACAACAATTAAAATAATATTGCTTGTTCATTCTATGTGCTAGCTAGCTAGCTTAATGTTATGTGAGTTTCTAAAGGTTTGCAAATGACAGACATAGTAGCAGCACAACAGAAAAAGGTTAATAGAATAGATGATGATGATAATGTGGTAATAATAACATAAAAATATGGACTGGAGTTGGAGAGTACCAGTGCTACAAAAAAATTATACATAGCTAGTCAATTACCATTCCTGCTCAACAGGACATAAACTAAAGCAAGCTAACTTTGCTAAGGTTTGCTTATAATAATAATAATAATAATGTACGCCATTTAGCAGATGCTTTTATCCAAAGCGACTTACAGTAGTGAATGCATACATTTTCAGTATATGTGGCCCCAGTGGGGATTGAACCCACAACCTAAGCGTTGCCAAAGCTGTGCTCTACCAACTGAGCCACAGAGAACCTGCTTGTTAGGCAGGTAATAATAATAAATGACGTAGCTTGCGTAGTAACATTCCCCGAGCTGCTGGTTATTCTAAGCAAAACAATAGCACATATGCCCAATCAATAACAGTGCCTTATGAAGGCAGTGTAACCTGAGAATTTAAAAAGTGTATTCCCCAATACAGAATACCCAATCACAATTGTAAGCCTTTACCACTTTACCACTTGCTTACAACATCCTCTGTCAATTTGATAAAGAACCAACCTTTGTAAATCAGAAATGCTGAGTAACAATTAAAACCAGTACATCCTGTGGCTCTCCAAGACCATGGTTGGGGACCCTTGTGCTAGTGATTTAAGATGGCTGTTGTTCAGCCTGCTCATCCATGCCTCTCCAACAGCAATCACATCATCAAGTTTCAGTCATTGATGTGCTACCTGCAGCACTTCCTCAACACCGACAAGACAAAGGAGATGGTGATTGACAAGGAGCACTGCAGCTCAGCAGCGAAGTTTTTGTGGCAGATGACCACTCACTTCAATGCAGCGGCTCCATCCCCTGCCAGAAACCAGTGAATATTTTCCACACTACAGTCCATACAGTACTACAGGAGAGTTAGCAACCGATCAGAGGAGAGGTGCATCTTTCACTGTTGAGAACTGGAAGCATTTGGACGCTTTAAAACAGGCTGAATGTTGGGAGGAACATTGTTGTTTTTATGTAAATTGTTTTGTTTTATGTTTTTAATTTTGCTATTTGTGAGCAGTAACCCTAGGAGCCCTGACTGTTTCAAACCCAACCTACCCCTGGTGCAGGAGCCCTGACTGTTTCAAACCCAACCTACCCCTGGTGGGACGATGCCGATTGTGTCCACTGTGGACTCCTCATCATATTCTGCTAATGACACCATCAGGGCTGGGATGACTCTGCTATAGGACCCAGTCTGCCTTGGTGGTGAATGCATTTACTGACACTTCGAATCCTTTCCTTGCCCAGGTTGATCTTTTTCAATTTTCTTCCGACAAGAATCACAAGAATATTTTAGTCACTCTGGAAAATGTCCACTGTGAAGTGTTGTGTGCCAACCTGTTTGTAAATGGCACTGTATAAAATACAGATTGATTGACTAACTGGTGGAATATTGCACTGGAAGGATGATGACAGCACTTTCAGCTCAGATTGTTTGTTGCTGGTAATTGAGCCGACTGAAATTCTCAGATGCCATACCTGTCCAACTCCTCTACCTGTCCAGCAGTGGCCCATCCATGGGAACCTGTCCCTCTCCACAGCCTCCAGCCCACACAAGCAATGGGAAGGCAGACATGAGGCGTGTCCCTAACACACACAGAACTAATCCAGGGCCGGGCCAGGGAGGGAGAGAGAAAGTCTGGGGGGAAAAAGAGTGGAAGAAAGAGAGAGAGAAGGAGAGAAAAATAAAGAGAGAGAAAAAGTCTGGGGGATGTGGGAGCGGTGGATTCCCCTAGCCTTCCTGTCCGGACCACCGCCGGGGGAGAAATGGTGGCTAAACAATGGAGCAGAAATCCTGGATTAGGACCCTTCCTGGGGACTGCACTCGGTGACGCACACGGTGCCTGCACAGACACCCAACCACCACACATTGCCTGTCTTGCAGCACAGGTCCACTGGCGAGCACTGCCAGTGGAATAATTATAGCCTCATGATCTCTCTGGGAAACCCATTAAAGTGATCACCTTCAAATGCACTAGGCCAGAGGTTACATGAAAGTGGTTATATGAAGGTGTTTTGCGGGTTCTCAAATACCTGGCAGCTTGCAAGCAGTTGTTTTTACATTGAAATCATACTTCTCTGGCTGAATTTCTTTGACAGAATCTCAGCTGCTGGCTTCAGCCCAGGAGAGCAACTTTGTGTCCAAGACAGTTGGAGCTGGGGGTGGGGAGGGAGGGCAATCAGTGACAAAATAGACCATGATTTGAAGCATATCACCCCTTTCATTTAGCCCAAATCAGGTGCTTAGACATTATTGCCTCAAAAGAGATCATCATTATAATGAAGATGCCCATTATTTATTGTTTAATTTAAATGCCCCACACTTAACATGGCTTTAGATCACTAGTTGTCATCATGTGACCGGAGCGTGGGACTCAATCTGACTTTCCACTTTGCTGAAATTTTCCCGGGGGTTTTCTAGGCGAGACGTTATGAAGATGACAGCCCTGCCTGCTTTAATAACCGAGATTAGCACTGAGAGTATTCCTGTGAGCCTGCCCCTAAACACAGCCTCACGTCAGCCAGGGTTTGAATGGGGAGAAGGAAACAGGAAAGATTAAACTAGTTTAGCGGTAATCCAGGGGGCCGGGAACCGCTCCAGCTCTGAACGCCAAATGGGGCCCCTGCGAGAGAGAGAGAGAGAGAGAGAGAGAGAGAGAGAGAGAGAGAGAGAGAGAGAGAGAGAGAGAGAGAGAGAGAGAGAGAGAGAGAGAGAGAGAGAGAGAGAGAGAGAGAGAGAGAGAGAGAGAGAGAGAGAGAGAGAGAGAGAGAGAAATGAAAGCGCTTTCAGACATGCAAAGATGAAGAGGAGGGCCGGACCGCGACGCTCCCTCCCTGGGCGCAGAAATTCCCGTCTTCTGGAGAGCGCTGCGATTCCCGGACCACACAGAGACACACACCTGTGTGGTCCTTGGGCGGGGCCTGAAGCCCGCTCGGTGAAATGCGCTCACAACGCAGGGTTTGCTGGATTCTCCTGGGACTGGAGGGGGTGGGGGTTCCTCCTTCCCTTACCGCTCCAAGGTACAGGTGTGTGTGGACCCCCCTAAACCACTGCTTTTCGAGCCCTTCTATTGCTGGGTCAAGATAATGTGACACAAACCAAAAGTGTTTCTCTCAAATCTCAGATGTTGCTTGTGGGTAAGGAAAGGGAGTCCTGACTCACTGTAGTCATTAAAGATCCCATGGCGCTATAGAAAAGAGTACCAGGGTTAACCCCAGTGTCCTGGTCAAATTCCCACAAAAGAAATCTCATCATCCAATACTGATCTGATTGACTACAGAATGTGTTGCATTCCCTCGCCACTTTGATTTACGTGGTCATCACTGCAGAAGATAATTCTGTTCTCAGGTGAAAAATATGGTTAAATAAAAAATAATATAAAAACTAAAAAACACCAGCAGGAGACAGATGAACAACTAAGTGCCTCTAATATCAATGGGTAAGAGCATAAGAACAAGAAGTGTAACCGGCGATTTGTTTAACTGAAGGTATGCCAATGGACACCCATAATAAAAGCACCCTGCCAGTGCTGAAAGAAAGACTGAACAAAGGTACCTTGAGTAGTTGTGTTGCACTGCATCCTGTCATCTTCACCACACAACCACATCTGATTGTGGGTATGCAAACAAATGTGGTATGACAATTCTGATGGTGTATTTGAACATAATTTATGAATTTATGTGTTTTCATTTGCCAATCTTTTAAAAAGAAAGTACAGTTTTAAGCTGTACTGTCTAATAAATGACAGTGTGGCAAAACGGAATGGGGGAAAACCAGTCTCCGAGCATCATACAATGGCTCTCACCTTCAGCAATTATTTTTATGAGTGCAAAAGGCTGCAGACAGCTCTGTAACAAGCATTTCCAAAAACAGGAAGAGCATCAGCAGGTGAAGTCGACTGCCTCAGCATGAGAAACTGCAGGACAATGTCACTCTCTGTTAAACTTGCAGGACAGTCTCATGGAGAAACTTGCAGGATGTGAGACCCAGCCTGCTTGAGTGTGAGAGACAGCAGGACAGTCTCACGTTGAAGCCTTGCTCAGAGAGCTCCAACATGTCATAATTATGGATTAAGGAAAGGCTTGTGAACAAAGAGCTGTGGCAGTGGCAGAAAAAAGGCAGCCGTGATAATGGAGACACTCATTATGTTAAAGAGTCTGTGAAGTTCAGAGTTTCTTCTTGTTGTGGTCGTTACACATATGCTGAATTATTACGAAATACTTGGCTATGATACATTCCATTGTACGCTATTGGGGGGGGGGATACTCTCCTCAGAAAAAGAAAGAGCAACTGGAGGATACTAGGGTACATGGGGTCAATTACTGTCTATTCAGGGGCTGTATGGCTCCCATATAAAAGTTCAGCACACACACAGAACTTAATTGAATGCACTCCCAAATGAAGTTTGTCTAACTTGTAATCCATAGTAATACAGCTAATATGTTATTTAATGAATACTGTTGGCATAATGATGGCTTTCGTATTATAGTAAACCATAAAACCTGAGTAAAATACATCTATATTGGCTGACAAGGCACACTCCAGGGTAGATATCACAGTCGATCTCAACTTAATCTCCTATAACAACAATGAAAAACATTCTAAATAAACCAACTACACATATATGATCATTTTCATATTAGTTACAATTTAAATGCAAGATGTAAAAAATTATAATAATTACATGTGTCATGCTGTGGAATGGCAAAGATCAAAGATGGCCTTAATTACAATTTGTTTTCAGTTCTCAAATCACACTAACCCTGTGCTCAAAATAATTACAACAACTCTTATCACCAGGTGCTGTCAACAGCTAGCTGCATTTATGTTTACTCTATGCTAACGTCTAGCCACCCAACCAAATAGTGCATATTTGGAATATCAAAAATATTTTGCTTGTGTGCCACAAACTGGAGCATCAAAACTATTTGAATTTAACATTTGTTGCATGTCAATGAATGTTGTGAGAGGACTCCCCTCGGCCTCGGAGGAAGTGGCTGTCAGTCCCGGTGGCCCCATCACGGTGGTAGTGATGACGGTGGGTGGGTGGGGGTGGGGCTTGATGGCATACTGCTGAAACACACTCCCCATGGGGCCAGCACGGAAAGAGGGCTGGATTCTTCGATGAGTCTTCAGTTCACAGGATGTGCCTTGGATTTCAGTCGGTGGGACATCATGTCTCATCATGCACCAGTGACCCCTATTGGTCATTCAGGCACCCAGTCTGCCTGCACAAGCTACTCATGAAGTGTCCTCCTCGGACTCAATATCTGTGCAAGCTTGACTGGTGGACTGTGGAATGCAAAGACATCAGGTGTTTCAGAGCAGAGCGTGTGCTTGTCTACACTCTCCCGAATTGACAGAGGGGGTTGCAGCAGTAAGCTCAGCTTACAACTTTGGGCATTCCAAATTTTGTGAAAATACAGATATAACTTTTAAAAAGTAGAATAAAAAGAGGAGAAGATGTACCAAACATCAGTTAAGTTATATGCACTAGTCGCAAAAATACTTTTTTTTAAAGTATAACCCCAAAGCATTAAAGATCCACCACCATGAGGCCTAAAATTCCACCCTAGGCATAAGGTGTTTTTCAACAAAAAATCTTGACTTTTGTTTCATCTGACCACAAGACACGGTTCCAGTTGTAGTTCAGATGTATTTGACAAATTCAAGATGCCTTTTTCGGTGAATTTTCTTAAAAAGAGGCTTCCTTCTTGCAACTCTGCCATAAAGGCCATTGTCATGTAGGCATCATTGAATGGTAGCTTTAGACACCTTATAACCCCAAGATGCCAGGTTGTTTTGGAAATCTTGAACTGTGCCCCTTGGACTTATTTTGGCCTCTCAAACCATCCGTCTCACTACACGTGGGGGCAAGATAGACTTGCATCCTCTACCTGGCAGGTTAGCCACTGTTCCAGTGGTGTTAAACTTCCTAATAATCGACAGTCAAAAGTCAAACAGTGGGGAGCAGTATCTTTAACTTTTTAGTGATTTTTTTTGTAGCCATCTCTAGACTTCAATAACCTTTTGTCTGATGCTTTCAGGGAGTTCTTTGCCTTTCACCAAGATGATGCCTGACCGTAGTATTTCAAATGTGTATTCCCTACTTTTTATACCCTAGGGAAACAGGAAACCATTGTAGGCCACTATATAGTTCCAAAAACTTCCAATGAACTTCAAATAAGTTGTATATTTATGAAGATTTGTTTTTGTTGTATTAAATTTAAAAGAATAGTTAATAGGGTGTGAATAATTGTCATCCAGATGTTTTCTGGAAAAAACATAGTATTAATAAAACAAAATTTTTCATATTATGAACAATTGTATTAGTATTGTAGGTTTGGAATTTTTGGAATTTTTTGAGCATAAAATATACAGTGGAACCTCGGCCCGCGAACGCCCCTACTCACGAACAAATCGGCCCATGAACACACTTTCCGAACAAATTTTCACTCGGCCCGCGAACAAGCCCTCGGTGCACGAACGCACAAACACAAACTCGCGGGCTTCTTGCCGTAGCGCGTCGTGGATAGCGTCAGTTGTGCTTAGTACTCAGCGTTGTTTACATCGTTCGTCGTTGTGTTCTCCTTTGATACATGTTCTTTTTGTGCTATTTCCATTAAATTTGCCCTCATTATGGCTCCCAAGAAAGTGAAAAGTGCTACTGATAGTGGTGTTAAGAAGCCCAAGCGTATTACAGTAGAAACGAAGAAGGAAATAATCGAACCAGCCATCGAACCACTTCAAACGATACAAAGAAGAGAAAAAACACCAGAAACACAGTTGCCCGATGTTATTATGGAATCGGACTCTCCCTCGAAGGCCTCTCCTTCGAAGGAGTAGTCTTCCTCCTCCTCCTCTCCTCCTCCTCCACCATCCACCTGTGCCAGAAACTATCAACCACAAAGGTAAAGTGTACAATTATTATGTTTTATTTTAGTATTAATGTATTTTTCTATAATTAAGGTTATCTTTAATTCCTTTCTATATTTTTGCCACACATAAACCCATAAAAAAGTTTTAAAAAAGTGTTTCTGGGGCTGGAGAACGGATTAATTGGATTTACATTAATTTCAATGGGAAAAAAATTTTTGGTTTGCGAACGGAGTCAACGAACAAATTAAGTTCGTGGGCCGAGGTGCCACTGTACCTCTTTCCTTATATAGTTTATTTTATATGATCTCTTTTGTTCAACGGAGTCTACTATATATTTATATAAAACACTACTGTATGTATATGACACAACAAACCAAACTAATCAAAAGAGGGACAAAGTATATACACACACACATATTATTATATATAATACATACATAACATGTACAGTATATATTAAGCATAAATTGTAGAGTACTGGAAAAGTCCATTCTGGGTCAGTATCTTAGGATCTCAATTGAAGGCTGCACAGGAATCCAGCAGGAGACCAGAAAAGGAATGAGGACATGTCTCACTTCCTGGCACGCCGCTCAGAGTGTAATCAATCTTTTGTCGCCTGCTTAATTGAAGTCAGGGAGGTGCATTGTCTGTGCACGTCCCAGCGGCCTTTCTGCCGGTCCCAACCCTAGGGGGTTGGGGGAAGGGGGGGTGGGGTGCTAGTGGGAATGGGGAGCATACCTTCCTCCCAAAGATGCTGGGGGTCTCATGACCACGTTCCAAGATCCACCACTCCAACCACTTCCTCATCGTCGCCACAGAACAAAAGGTGGGGGTGGGGGAGGCGGGGGTGCAGGACCCCAGTGGTACCTCCTGGGACATCACTGTGTTTTGGGTGATATCAAATGTCCTGTAGTTATCTACCCGCAGTTAAAGACAGTGTAACCTGGCAGAATGGGTTTGTGCTGTGTCTTGGTCTGACTTTGATCAGCCTTTTCTTACTATATGTGGAAGATGCCAGACTAAGACAAATATTCCAAACTTGTACACAATGTGCCAAATATAGAATATCCACAGCATGTGACGCTTTAGGTATTGCTACTCTTTAAAGTGGACAAGTGCATGTGTGGTGCACGCCAAAAGAAACTTACAGGCCTGAGTGCTCGTTTCCTATAGAGAAGGGTTCTGGCGGCTCTGTTATGGAGTGGAGTGCGTTTTCCTGGCATTGTTTAGGTCCACTCACCGCTTAGAGGGAAAGGTAAATACCAGTAAATACAAAGCTATTCTGAGTGATCACCTTCATCCTATGGTGAAGCATTTCTGTCCTGATGGAGTGGTTTCTTCCAGGATGACGATGCCTCTATCCACAGAGCAGGAGTGGTCACAATGGTTTTATGAGCATGAAAATGATGTAAACCATATGCAATGGCCAGCTCAGTCATCAGATCTCAACCCAATTGAACACTTATTGTAGATTCTGGAGTGGCACCTGAGACAGCGTTTTCCACCACCATCAACAAAACACCAAATTATGGAATTTTTCATGGAAGAATGGTATTGTATCCTTTAATTTGTAGAATGCATTCCAAGGTGCATTGAAGGTGCATTCCGGCAGCTCATGGTGGCCCAACGCCCTATTAAAACACTTTATGTTGGTGTCTTTTGTATATAAATATTTAATATAAATTAAATATGTTTTCTTTGTGTTGTAGGTTCACAATAATACCTAAGAAAGTCATAAAGAAATTGATAATAATAAGCTATCTGTCAAGCCACAGTGAGTGGAAGAAAAATTTGATGGATGTGTGAAGGATAAAGCATTCAGGTGGTTTATAGATGTCATTGTTGCATCCCCCCAGGAAGGCCTGGAAGCCCCGGATGTGATGAGCAGCACTGTTGGGGGCTAATCCTGTTCAGAGGGCTGGGGATTACAGGGTCCCAGCTGTGGAACAGACACACCAGCTGGGAAACACATCCTGGGACAGCAAGCACCACCCACACACACACATACACTCACACCTGGTACTATCCGCCCGCCTACACACACCCCATTAATGTGTGGGAATCATCATTAATTTATATTTTAATTATGATTTCCTTGAATCAATAAATTCCTTTACAGAGCAGAAAATGAAGGGGAGCCAGTCTGATGTTCCTGTTAAATGACAAAAATCAAAGATAAACTTTCACATTATTTAATAACTTTCCTAACTTTTAAAAAAAAAATTTTTAGTTTATCCCAATTTTTAATGCCATATTGTCATATATATGTCATATTCTTAGCCCTGTTTCACAACTACAATGTCCTTTGTCAATTTGACAGAGCATAAATTGATATGCTTGCCTTCCAAAACACGTTCTGATTACCATATCTCTTCACTTTACAGTACAGCTGAGCTGCGCATTCATTGCGTCTGAGGACTAGCATGTGTTCTCCTCTGAGGAGTATGCTTCATGCATGATCAACCAGAGACAGCACTGGTGCGCAATGAGATGAGGATAAACACACTGACTAAATGCCCTCCCTCCCTGGGCCACCCTACAATCAAGTATGTGTCGCCCTGATGGGCTCCTGGCCATAGCAGGCAATGGCACAGTCAGGATTCAATACTGGACTGTGGGGCGTGATCACAATGAAACCCAATGTTTCAGCAGGATTGTAGTAATATCATGAAAAAAATAATAATCTTGACGAAGTTTCTTGCAGTTCAGAAGACCAAAAATTTACTTTAGGGACAAGACATATTGTAGCGAGCGTGCGCGAGGTGATGTATTAAGAAGTCACACAGAGGCAGCTGCGTTGCAAAGATGGCTACGCAAATAGCCACTTTATTAAAGGGTGATAATTATCCGTGTTCCATACACCGCACAACTCCGGATAATACCACAGGAACTTTGCTAGGTACAGACGCGTCCTGGAAAGGACACGCCAGACCATTTGAACACTCGATCGGACACTTGATCGATGACGACATTTGCCCTGAATGTCAAGGGACTACACCAAACAATGCATGTATACTGGTCACGGTGGCTCCAACATTTAGCTCACCATGACCAGCTAGCTAACACATAAAAGGGCTAAACAATAACACACGCAACAAGGTTAACAACACAAAAATCTAATTAACACAGGGGAAACGAACAAACACACAACAGCGTTCCCCCATAATGCCCCCACGACCCCCTGGATCGCTACAATATTAACAGTGGACTGAACCACAAACACTTTAAAAGACTATCCACTGTACATCATAGATCAACAGATCAACCAAGTGCAATTTAAAAAAAAGAAGCAAAGTGAATGAACAAAGACATGGGGAAATGTCAAAAGCTACCAGGTAATCCAAGATAATCTGGTGTACAGGCTAGTCACCAGCGTTTGAGTGCCTCTCTGCCCTGCAGCAACCTAAAGGCCTTTTGATCTCCCTATAGACACAGAACTGGAAGGCCTCACAATGCCTGTCAATCAGCTAATGATACCCTGCACTAATGCTCCTCTCAAAACACAGCCTTCCCATTGAAGGTTAATTAGTCTCAGTTAGTCTCAGGTGGGTCTTTAAAAGCCCAACTGACAAAAGGACAGAAAACAGTTAATGTTAATGTAATTTACTCCCTGGAAACATTAACTGTGCCCACTCCCCTTAATACTAGATCACACCCCAGGTAATAGCACAGGAGTCCCAAGAACAGCAGCACACAGACTTTGAAAATGAGTATACAGACCTCTGGATTAGTCTTTTCTCATTTCTCCAATTACCATTTTGATAAATGTTATCACAGTGTTTAAAAGATGAACACAAAGGCAGGTAAATAAATGCCCTGAAGTGTTGATGACCTGATCTCAACACATTTTCTGCATTAGGATTGTTTGATTTAGAACTGGTTCAGGTTTACACACACAAACACACACACACACACCGACATATATCAGAAATGATGGCCTGCATTCAATAATAATTTGTCCTTAACTTTGAACTTAACTAACTGCAAGTGGTTTTTTTAAATGTGCATACACATTTATGTTATTATGAGGTCAAATTTAATTTAATTGTTGTGTTTAGGAAAAATAGATTTTCCACTGGTTTCAATAAACATGCATCCTTAATTTTGATTTTGAAATACATGAAAGTGTTCATTTATTCTAGTACAAATACAAAATGAATTCTGGCAATCACTGAACATGCTACACAGTTTTTGAAAAAATAACTAGTATGTGACATGATGGTGCAGTGGATAGCACTGTTGCTGCACAGTAAGAAGGTCCTGGGTTTTAATACGGCTGGGGCCTTTCTTTTTTGTGTGGAGTTTGCATGTTCTCCCCAGGTCCGCGTGGGTTTCCTCCCACAGTCCAAAGACATGTGTGAGTGTGAGCGAATGGTGTACGTGTATAATCTTGCAATGGATTGGTGACCTGTCCAGGATGTAACCAACTGACCATTGGTTAATTAATAAAGCACATCACTATAGGCAAGGTTATGAGCCTGGCATGTGAGGCTGTTAGAAAGTTCATTTCCCAAACTGATTATTTACAGACCCAAGATTTACTCCTGTCACCATTAAAATGTGGTCCCCCCCATTTCAGATGGTGCATCACAGTTTCATGTAAGTTTTCTGTTTTCTGTAGGAGGAGATGAGAGAACTTGGTGTTGTATTAATTTTGCTATAATGTGCTTGTGAATAAATTTTAGCAAGGTTATGAAGGCTCAGGTAATGGGGCCAAGCTGATTCTGAGGGTATGCAGATATACGTTTAACTGCTGTTTCTCTGTCAGGGGAAATATTTTAATCTATTAAAACACTTCTTTTAACTTCTCTAATGCAAGCAGGATTACCACACCCAGACCCCCCAGGGCCAATATCTTATACTTGCTTTCTTTGTATGGGAATCAATTTATGGCGGGATTTTGACAAATATTTTTAGAGGGGGTTATAAAATCCTAGGTATCAGGGAATGTTGCACTTCTGCATCTCAAACCGGGAACTTGAGGGCCTAAGTGGCCAAACTTCAGAGGTGGGTTGAGTACTCAAGATCTGTACTCAAGTTAAAGTAAAGTTACTTAATGGAAAATTAACTCAAGTAGAAGTGAAAGTAGCCATCCTTTAAAACTACTTGAGTAACTACTTACAAGTTACATTTGTATTTTATGTATTTTGTATGTATTTTCTTTTAGTAATTAATTCAAAACATGCAGTTGAATAACTACCATGACAGAACATACAGCTCGTTGTAGTAACATGACAGAATTGCAACAGAATTACAAACATTGGTACAAGTCTATTTTGAGCCCACCTACTAATGGACATTCAACCCAGCAAATCAGACAACAGCATTTAGCATCTCCCTTGTCAAGCCTATGCTAGCAAGAAAATTAACTTGGCACCTTATAGCGCTAACTATGACTTTGTGATAACTGTGCCAATACTATACAATGGGTATAAAAAGTATTGTTGCCTTTGTATTTTTATTTTCTTTTCTTATTTCATGGAATTAAAATGGATTTAATTGGGATTTCTTGCCACAGCACAAAATACTCTATAATATAACATTTTCTAATCTTTTGACAGTTTCTCAATGGGATTGAGGTCTGGGCTTTGACTGGACCACTCAAGGACATTGATTAGAGGTTCAAGCAGCAAAGAAAAATGATTATTTTGACAAATGTCACCAAATGTTATTCACTTTTAACGTGTGTGAGTCTTTCTCCTCTTGCTATCCATTTTCACAAGTAACGTTACCGACAGAAGAGACTCTTTATCTAGCTAGTCAGCTATGTCGCCTAGCAACAAAAAAATGTGCATCGCCCTCTCCACCCTCTCAACTTCTTCCTGTAGTTCTCCCCAGCAACATGCCTCGCAGTGCGATCCTGGCCTGTGATGGTGTTTTGCAAGGCTACAGAAGGCATTGGCAATATATTTGATCTGACATAACAATGTTCACTGTAGCATCAAGTATAGTGTTAAAACAAAGTCCAAATAAATGTAGGTTTACAACAGCATTGCAGCATTGTGGTAGGAGGTGACTGGAAACAGGCAAGATGGTTTTTTTCTTCATGGTTGTTGCTATATTGGGCGCTTGTGGTTGGTCGAGATCAAGACCAAAGAAATAAAAATAAAAGGTCTGTGGTTGTTTTGAGAATTCAAATTGGCTAGTTGCAAACATTATTTAAATCTAACCAGTGAAAAAATGCAGAGAATTAGTCAGATAATGGATTAAAAAGTATGCTTATCCTTCACAATGTACTAAAGTAAAAGTATAATCCACAGAAACAACTTTGAAAAGTACAAATCCATTAAATGTTAGCCAACATTAGCTAACTAGCCCCAACACCAATCAGCTGCCAACCGATAGCTAGCGAAATCATTAAAAGAGGTAACGTGTGTTTGTAAAACAACTCCATGTATACAGTGAATGAGTAGTACTAATGTTTATTTGTGATGTGTACACTGTGTATGCTGGGTTTTGTTACAGCCTTTCTCTTGTTTAAGGTTGTTGAAAACACACGTTTAAGTTTCTTCCATAATTTCCCCCCTAAACTTCATGAACACAATGCAGGTTTGGCTCATTGCCACTTTGATTTGTCTAGGAACTCTTCATTTTTCACAAATTGTTTAGTTTCAGTGACCAGGTGACCACACTTTAAACAATTAGAACCCCAGTGATTTTATCTATCAATCTATAATCTCATCATTAAAATATGTAGCCTCTTTCTAAAGGAACCATATAGCACTTTACAGAAAATGAAAGCTCATTGTCTGAGAACTGAATTGATTGGTTAAAAGTCCTGGGATGTCTATATCAGACATTTACTCTTCATGGTATTCAGAGCCATTTCTGATATAATGTGGCCTTAAGAGGGTAAATCATTCCTTGGGAGACATATAGGGGCAAATGTACTAATGATTGCACTAATAAGCATCAGGGTTGCAAAAATGACATCTCGGCATGTTTTCCATTGATTAATATAAATGATGCAAGTGAACACAGCTGCAAAGTTGTACTGCTATATTTAAGGGATGTTTGACTCTGTGAGGAAACTGCAATTTTATATGGAGCGAAATAAGAAATTGAAGTTTTCCAAACAGAAATGTGAGGTTTTGGTAGTCTTCATAGTTATTGTCTCTCAGCTTTGCAATAGTGCTGTTATTGAAGGTGTTCACTGAATAGGAGAGGGGGCACCATAGCAACATGTTAGTGTTGTCTCTTCCAAGGACTGCAGATCAAATTTGCCATAGCTAAATCTGATACAATACACCAAAATGGACAAATGTTAAAAATTGTAAATAAATGAACTAAAGTTAAGTATGCAACATTTGTCACATACACTCAAACTGTCAAAACCAATCCAATAAAGCTTGGTTCCAGAATATTCAGACCCACTTAAGGGATGAAGAACAAGGTTGTAGCCAGATATTGGCTAGGATAACAAATCCACAATCTACAAGCATTATGCAGATTAGCGGTGTGAGGGTATACTGGTATAATAGTATACCGTGATATTGAGAAATTAAACCGTACTACCGTAAACTAAATGGTATACCACGATAGTTATAACCATAACTACATAATGTAACACCGAAGATGTTTCAAATGTCACCCTTCTTTTTGATTAAGACTGCGGTAAGGTGTGGGTGTACCCAGGCAGTGTTATTATTAGCTAAATTCACCTGGATGTGCAGTGTCGTTTTCTGGTGCATGGCATGCCATAAATGTTTTAAAACTTAAATCAAGTCTTTTGAATTTTACGGTGTTTCATTCTGTATTCCCATGTAATGTCCTCAATGTATTACCGACATGCTATTGCTATATGGCTCGCTGCTAGTGCTTATATTTATCTGCTCTTAAACATATTTTTCTGTAACAATATTTGAATCTATTGAACAATGCTCTTAGCTTTGTTTTTTATTCAATGGTTGTTTTAAGAACACTATGCAAATGTGTAGCCCCATTTGATTTTGATCGGTCTTTTTTATTTCGTGTTTGTGTGGATACTGCAAGTACAGACCTATCTCTCGCATTTTTTAAACCCAAATTTATTTAATTTTAAATATCCTAGCTAAATGGTGGTTGGGTGCTAGCGTGTAAAGCATAAAATACTGGGTGGAGATAGTCCCTCCTTGCATTTAGGCTACATGCACCTTAAAGTAGGCCTACTACTCATTCGACGGTTCAGTTTTCATATATTGTGAATACGTAGCCTATGTAAATTGTTTTTTAACAGATAGAAATGTGATGACAATATTAGGGTCTAAAATATGCATAATGTGCATAACTATGCTCATTTGCAGTTTTGTTCACTAAGAAGTAAACAAAAGTCAAATAAAAAGAAGAAGAAAATAATTAAAACCTACAGAGAATCATACAATAAACGAAGTGTAGCCTATACACTGTGATCCCTTTAATAATAATTAAAAGTAATAATTAATAAAGAGACCGCGATAATCATGACGGAGAATCATGATACTGGGTTCCACGATTATCATACCTTTTTCATATTGGCCCACACCCTAATGCAGACAGAACTAATATGATAGAACTAATATATCATTGATATATTGTGACTGCAGGCTGACTTAAGTGTAGAGGTTGATATTTTGTGTGTGAACAGTAAAAAACATAATTGTCCTGGACCTCGGGTATGTGGCAAAAATAAATGTTCACTATTGTAGGGTTAACACACACTACTTCAATATACTGTAGCAATCCTGGGAGGGTCGCTCCCATAAAATGTGTGCGTGGGGCATTGTGGGGAAACGCGATTGTTCCTTTGTGCGTCTCCCCCAGGTTAATTACAAAAGTGTTCTGTTAATACCTTGTGTGTGTGTTAAAAAACCCCGTTGTTGTGTTAGCTAGCAGTGAGTTGGTGTCTGGAACCACCGCGACCAGTACGCCCAGTGTAAATAGTGCAGTCCCTCGTGTTCTAGGGCTGTGTTCATCCAACCAAGTGTGAATTGGACTGTTACTTCCTGATTGTTGTGACATCTACGGAAGGTGTTTAATGGTCCAAACGTGTCCTTCTATGGACGCATTTGGATCAGCAAGGGTTTTTGGGCATCATCCGTAGTTGTGCGGTGTATGGAATATGTATGTTTGCCACCGATATTATCCATAGCTGTGCGGTGTATGGAGCATGGATAATGATCGTTTCTTTTAATAAAGTGGCTACTTGCATGGCCATTTTTGCATTACTCTGAGACTCTGTCTCTTTCTTGATACATCACCTCGCACACGCTCACTACACTGGTGTCGGAAGCGGGGATGTAAAAGAGGAAGGAAGAGCCATTAGTGACGACATCTTCTGGATGCAGCGTCAGCTCGAGGGAGAAATGTACCAGGCCGAGCACCCCCACTCACGTGCGGAGATGAAAGAGTCCATCCGCCGGATGTGGCGAATGTGGAAGGAGGGAGCGGAGGAGACCAGAGACCTTTCCAGTTATGCTGAAATGGACGCATCATTCTGCCGGGAGTGGTGCCAGGCAAAGGAAGGAGGGCCGGAGACCAGAGAAGTGTTAGCTCTGGAGGAGCTGTGCCGACACGTCCGCCTCACCGCTCCATGTTCGCTAGTTTTGCTCTCACGGGCCCAGTTGACACCGACGGTGGCCACCCTGCGAGCAGTCGACAGGGATGGCCGTCGGCCTCCCCTCTCCCCAGCCCAGGTCCAGGAGGAGCAGGAGCGTGACATGGTGCTCGCTCATGTGCGGAGTTGGCTGGCGGCCGGAAAATGGCCGGAGTGGGCGGACGTGGCCACCCTTGACACCGAGACGAAGGCCTACCACTCCCAGTGGGGTGGCCTCGAGGCGCGGGAGTGGCGTCCTGTATCGGCAGTGGCGGGCGCCGACCTGATGCAGTCTCTTTCTTGATACATCACCTCGACCCCGCTCACTACAATACTGTATTGTCACTTTTGCAAGGAAAACAAAACGCCTCAATACATTCTAAATATTTCAAGGTTAATAAAAAAGCTATACGTTTTCAATGAAAGGGTAATACACACACACACACACACACATAATATGCGTGTGTGTATACAATGATATGGGGGAAATGCATTTAAGACATTTTCACTATAGCAAGGCAAGTTTTGACACTTTCTCCCCCTGAAACTGATTAAGCAAAACAATTTTTCTTAAGGTTGATCATATCACATTTGATCAGAATATCTTCTCAAATGTGAAGTTAACATTTAAACAGTAAGGACTTTTATACAGGGAGATAGATCTCTTAAAGACAGCTCATCAAAAAAAGAAGTAATGCAGGGATTACAGTGGATTTGATCCATGCTTAGATGTGTAAAAGTCGATTGGCAGGCATAGTTTTTTCTCTTGTATAACGGACATGAGAGGGGGTTACATGTACTAAAGAAGCTAGACTGTTTCCACATGACCCCCCTCACTTCCGACCCACCATATGCGTCACCAAAGCAGGCACACCTGCAGCTCCAAGTGACAGGTGTGTGGGGGCTCAGCGGGGAGGTCTCAGTGATGTGCCATCACCTGTCCCGCTCCCAGACTTCTGATACAGAGTGACATATTAACCATCTCCTCTAAAGACTCAATTTGTCTCTGTACCCTGATCCCAAATAAATACAACCCTACCAACATCACCAAGAAGCTACTAACCTAGCCAGAGGGGCCCAATTTTAGTCTAAGATGGCTTCAGTCCAGGTAGCCTTCCACCTGAGTATGTACCCCATCCCAAACAATTGACTTCCTTCATTAAATCATGTTTATACTTGCAGATTTATACTCCACCAAACAGGGTGATGGCTCATCCCTGCCTGGACAAAATACTTGTCTTAACTTAACCTTAAAAACCTTAACTTTGACTTCAAAATGTTACATTCATTTCAGATTTCCAATAAGCAATCACAAAAAAGTAGTTGCCAAATAGTATTTATGAATAAAAAACTGTGTATGAGGTTCATGCTTTTCACGGCATTAAATCTAAGGTTTAATTGAATGAATCACATGAATGGTATGGCATAGACATGTTTATTACAGATATTGTGCTTAAGAGTATTTGCTACATAATACAAGCTAAATTCATTTAAATTGTTGAAGCTTGATAGAGAACAAATGTTGATAGTTAGGCTTTAGGTTGATAGGTAAAGCATAGACTGAAAGCACTTGAGGTGCAAATGTGGTGCATACATCATTACAATGACTATCAGTAATCAGAAAAGGGAAACCAGAGAAGAGTCTTCGGATAGATGGGAGTATCTGTGCTTTTCTCAATGTGTAAAACGTGCCTCAGTTTACAGCAAAATCGTTTTTACGTGCAAATATTAGAATCTAATGGCCTCTAGTGGACGGAAAGTGCAATTACAGGCTACTGTCTCCCATCTGACATGAGGCATGTAATGATGTATTCATCCAAACTTGTCGGTGGTCAGTGACATTTACACAGATCTGGCAATGTGGGACATTAGGCACTCTTAAAAATGTAACTTTGTTTAAATTTTCCACGCACAAACATTTCAACATGCAAATATTACAGTTATAAATATGGGAATTTTTTATAAGAATTTCTAACGAGACGTTTAGAATTCTCCCATTCCACACCTGAAGGCATAATAATATGATAGCTTCACTTCAAAATCACTTCATAGTGGTTTATATGAATCTTGCTCAAGTCAGAATTACTCTTTTTTTTTTTTTAAATGCAAGAGCACCACAACTAAATGAATAAACCAGTTAAAGTGCAATCATTACTCCATGCAGAAATGAAAGATTTTAGCTAACCTTTGTAAAAAAAAAAAAAAAAATGAGTGAAAACTTTCATGAATGACCGCAGCCAAAACATTCAAATCAAAATGTAAGTTTCATTTCATTGAAAAAAGGACTAAAAATGGAAATTGTTGGTAGACAGGCCTGTGAACCTTTTTAAAAACATAAACCAGTGCATGCCATGACTATTTGGATTGAAGGAATTAAATGGCTGTGTATTCCTTTCTAAATGACACGCAATTGCATATAATTTACATAATTATGTCCATGGGAAAACCCTGCAAAACAACAATATGATTTCTGACATTTTAATCTTCATACCCTTTTATTGATTTCAGATTTAAGGTTGGATCATTATTTCTCCTACCCGAATAATATGTCATTTGGCTACCTTGTGCATATTCAATATTAAAACAATAAAAACAGAAATAACTGTTTGTCCCCCTATTTGCTTCCTGATGCAGTCATATTCGGCCAATTTAGTCTATACACACAAATCTAAGTGGGAACCAAAAATAACCTTCCAGAACTTTCACAATCCACATGGTGGTGCTACAGCCTTGAAGGAAATCCAGTAAAGAAAATGTGCATCAGGATTATAAAGTTTACTGATCGGCGTTTGCTCAGATTACATATAAACCAAAACATTTTAAATGTGAAAAAAGCCTAGTTACTTTAAAAGCATGCATTATCTATATACACTTGCTAAAATAGGTCTTCCTATAAATATTATTACTTTTAAATCCAAATTCCATCAAACATTCCTCTATGGAGCTTAGTCCTTAGTCACCCACTTTGATGATTGAGACCAGGCTGCGCGACCACTATTTACTTTAGCTTTTTTTAATTAAATTTGCAATTTGTGTAATTTTATATATTCAAAATGATATTCTTATGTTTCCATGTGTGGCTTTATTTCACCATCTGTGTTGCATTTAATTATGAATACATTCTTTAATGTATGTTTTCATTTGCCTGCTGTTTCTCCCCTATTATTCATAATAACTCATGCACAAACCATTCATACTAAATACTTTAATTCATAAATTAAAAGGTAGTAACTCCTAGGGCCTCCCGGGTAGTCCAGTGATTACAACATTCGACACTGGCCAGTGCGACCGGGGTTCGATTCCACCAGCCATGCCAGAGTCGGCTCAGGCCGGGAGTGCCACCGGGGGCGGCAATTGGCTGTCCGCCCCAGGGAAGGGGGAGGGAAGCGGACAGGAAATTTGCTGCGCACAGGAGTGGCTCTGGAGTACCAGAGTTATGGTCGACAGCCTGGTGAGTGCCGTCTCGGAGGAGACGATACTTTGCCTTTGTCACTACCGGTCACAGGACTACGGCAGCCAACTCACATTACAAGGGGGGGATTGACATTAAAAACAGAGGGTGTAATTGGCTACTAAATTGAGAGAAAATGGGATAAAATCAGAAACAAAAATAAAAAAAAGGTAATAACTCCTATTCTAAAATTTAAGACCCAAAATATATATATTTTTTTAAGATTTTGTTTCTGATTTTCTCCCATTTTCTCCCAAATTAGTAGCCAATTACACCCGGTATTTTATGTCAATCCCCCCTAGTGATGTGAGTTTGCTGCCGTAGTCCTGCGACCGGTAGTGACGAAGGCGAAGCAACGTCTCCTCCGAGGCGGCACTTGCCAGGCCATCGACTGTAATCCGGTACTACAGGGCCACTCTTGTGCTCAGCAATTCTGGCACAAACTGTGTGTGTTTAAAAAAATTCTAAATACTATTAAATTAAATTTGTTAGTTTTTAATTTAATTAAAATTTTTATACATTTATTTCTGATATTTTCCCGTTTTTCTCCCAATTTGGTTGCCAATTAAACCCTCTATTTATTTCAATTGCCCACCCCCACGAGTCCGTCGCCCGTCCTCCGGGAGTGAGACACACATTCCTGGCCGATTGTTCCTGCCTCTTCCGAGACGGGAATTCTTCCACGGACGCCTTAACCTTCTCCTCGACGGACTCGTGCCGGCTCTCCCTTCCCCCTCCCACGGAGGCGGACAGCCAAATGCCGCCTCCGATCAGGCTGACGACCAGGGCCGGTCTGGTAGAGACGCGGGTTTCAATCCGTGTCCCTGACGGGCAGCACACACCACTCCGAAGCATGGTGCGTTAGACCGCTACGCCATCCGCCAGCCCCAATTTGTTCGTTTTTAAACCCAGTTTTGGAGATTCACAGCACTGCCAGGAGAAGATCTCAGAAGAGTTCTGGTTCTGTGTGACTCAGTAGGTAGAGCATGGCGCTTACAATGCTTAGATTGTGGGTTCGAATCCCATTAGGACCACATATGCTGAAAAATGTATGCATTCACTACTGTAAGTCACTTTGGATAAAAGCACCTGCTAAATGGAATATATTATTATATAAGGGCAAAGGCATCAAGGGGAATAGTCAGATGCAAACCTGAGCAAGGCCTCTTATTTGAACAAATTCTAAACAGTGTTGAGAATTGAGTTCTTATTCCTCAGATCTGGAAGGTGGATAAAGATGAAAGCCTGCAGGACACAGATGCCAAGTTCTTAAGTTGACCCAATTTATAAAACACTCATCACCCAGCACTATCACCAAAAAACAGGTTACAGAAAATGCAGAAATGTGGATGGAGGCCCATATGCAGGTCTTACAGGAACATTACTGTAGGGTCATAACACGAATACAGGCATTGGGTACCTGTTACAAGCCACAACATTACCAGCAGTCAAATAATAACTCAGACCCCACATAATTTCAATTTGCATAACCCAGACATACGATACATCCTCTACAACGCTACAAAACAGAAAACAGTGATTCACATTAAAATTTGGTGGGACAAAGGAGCCTATGGGGTGTGAGAACATTTAACTTCATTTGTTATGTAGACAAAAGCAACTAAATCTGACAGGATGTTATCATTTGCCAGTGTTTTCAGCCAGTGTTATGATAGGGCAAACATTATGTCAGGGTAACAAGGTTGACATGGAACATTTCTACACTAACAAACAAAGAAGTTAGCTTGGAAGTATTTCAAGTAACACTGAGGAAACACCCAGACAACACCAAAACTCACAACTTTCACAAATTTTGGACATCAGCCTCAGAAATAATGACTTCATTTTTGATGACAGGCATTATCAACAGATACAGGGAGCTGCCATGGGCAAGAAATTTTCCCCATCTTACATTCATATTTATATGGGAGCATACAGCTATGGGACATTCCATTTCAGACCCCAGGGATTCCTCCAAACTGGGTGTGTTTCCCTTGTCTGACCTTTTTTCCCAAGAGACTGTAATTCCCCCCTCCTTCCTGTACAGCTTTCTAATGTTACTAAGTAATAGGTATGCTGTTTTGTCTACACTCAGAGACAATGTTTCTAGGGAGAAACCAGATCTGGATTCCTCCCCATTCCCCCACCTAGCCCAGACATCTACCCCTCTCTCATGCCCAACAAACACATCCTATACCCACAACCCAGAGGCTTTAATCTTCAAAACCATTCCCAGATAGATATTTCCAAAAACCTATTTTAAATGCATGCAGGCTACTCACTACTTAACCCTATTAGAGAAAGCCCCAAAGGAAAACACCTTCCCCATAGGCATGTTGAAACAAGCAACTCAATTAACAGAATTAATCAAACCATCCTCACCATCAGAGGAAACCAAGGACAAATAAAATGCACACAACACAATAGAAGCACAACAAATATGCTCACTTTACAGGACCACTACAACACAGTAACGAGAGATGTCACACACACACACAAAGCCCATATGACAATGTAGCCTTTAATAAGGCAAAATCATGGGCCAGAAATGGATATAGGAACAAAGTCATAGATCCCTCTCTACAAACAGCACAACTACACATTTTACAGAATCTGCTCACTTTCTGCTCACTTCCTGGAAGCCACTCCCACCCTATGCCACAAAAGGTTTATTTGTGGCATATACCTCCTCATGGTGTGGGATGAGTATTTGGCCAAAATAGCTAAGATATTCTACCATAGTTTAATATAGCTACTGTACAATGCCAATTAAACTTACAAATACAAAAAAGGTCACTTTACCAAACCATAATCTCGTAGTATGGACAAGATAAATTGATCACTTTCTTAAACTTCAAAAAACACCCACGGAAATGTACTAAGAAATTATTTATGCTATATGGGGCAGTTCTAAACAAAACTGAGTAGGACAACAGAGTAAGCCACCTACTCCCAAACCCCTATTCTTAGCCTGAACCCTACCCTTCATTTAAAACCCTAACCCTAGCTCCAAGTCTAACCCTACATCTAACTTTTAAGAATTTTAAGAATAGATAGGCTCCACCCAGGAACATGTCTCAACCAGCTCCTCTTAGGCACCAGATAAACCACTGCACAAACACTTCAGATACACTGAACTGACGAAGCCTGAGTTGGCAAAACATTGTGTGACACCATAGCTTTGGAATGGTGGTAACCAGAACCCAGAAAATACAGCTGGCTCTGAATGATCTCGAACCTGTTCTCTCGGTACCACCCCCTAACCAGAAGAAAAGCAAACTATTGCAACAACTGGCAGGAAACAAACATAGTAATAAAGCCAGCAGACAAGGGGAGTGCAATAGTAATCATGGACAGGAACAATACATTCAGGAGGCAACCAGGCAACTAAACAAGGACCATTATAGAAGAATGGATAACCCAATATACCCTGAGACTGCTCTATAGGAGTTATATATGGGTTACTAGATCATACAGACATTCACAGAACACAGACATTTTTACTTCAGGGGGAGAACACTCCCAGACCTAGGATCTTCTACTTGCTCCCCAAAATACACAAACCACCAAAATCTTGGACCGTAATATATGAGGTCCTGACAGAGAGGCCCAACGTATCAGACCAACAGTGAATCCTACAGGATCACAGAGTACATTGATGTGATTTTCAAATTTTATACAAAATCAAAAATGCACATTTTCTAGCTTAAGAAAGTACCATAGTACTGACAGACAAAGCAATTAATGATTTGCTTCTCCTCTCTCACCATGGCTGTATCTCGATACTTGTACTAGTAGACTTAAGCGCTGCCTTTGACACAATAGACCACTTTATTCTTCTAGATGGACTAGAAAAAATCTATTTGTGAGAATAATTGTCTTTGTCTTTCTATGGTTAGCTATGAAGTACCACAAGGATCGGTACTGGGTCCTTTGCTCTTCTCTCTTTATATGCTACCCCTTGGGTATATTATAAGCAAACATGGTGTTAGCTACCACTAATATGTAGATGATATGCAACTTTACATTTCAGTTAAAGTTTCACTTTTCAGTTCTTGGCCCCCTCCTTTTCTCGATCAATACTAAATTGTGCAGTAAGGTTCTCTGCTGATATGGTGATGACACCCAACTGTTTTTATTTTTCTCCCTCCATTTTACACCTCCCTCCAGCGATCACCTGGACCTGCAGATTCTCCCTACACAACATCAGGATAATCCGTCCCATCCTCACCCAAGAGGCCAGAGAACTTCTTGTCCAGGCTACGGTCATCACACACCTGGACTACTGCAACGCCTTACTGGCTGGCTTTCTAGCCTGCGCTATCAATTTTCTACAACTCATCCAGAATGCAGCTGCATGACTGGTGTTCAACCTTCCAAAATTCCCATGTCACTCCATTCCTCACCACCCTTCACTGGCTCTCAGTTACGGCTCACATTCAATTCAAGTGATTAGTGTTGGTGTACTGGGCCGAGAGGGTTACAGCTTCCTCCTATGTTCAGCTAATGATCACACTCTACAGCCCTTCCAGATCTCTCCGATTAGCCTCCTCTGGCCAGGTGACTGTCCCATTTCTCTGCACACCTCCCTATGGCCCCGTCTCTTCTCTGCCCTGGTCCCAGATGTTGGAATGGTCTTCTCCACTCAGTCAGGGCAGCAGAATCTCTAGCCATCTTTTGAAAAGACTGAAAACTCACCTTTTCAGATTTCACCTCAATTTATAAAAAAAGTATTATAACCCTTTTTCCCCTTTGTATAACAGGTATTGTGGCATGAGCATCAGTAATGTCAATGATTAGACTAACTTACTGTTCAATAGCTCTAGCAATGATCTCTAGCCATATGAATGCACTCTTGTAAGTCGCTTTGGATAAAAGAGTGCCAAATAACTAAATTGTAAATTGTTGTACAGTGTAATGGTTGGCCACTAGGGTCCAACACTTAAGATAGTCCCCTAATTAGTTTATGGTTTTCTTAATTATTTCTTTACCTTTTATCCTCAACCCAGACCTCACTGGGAAGCGGCAGGGAAGGTGGTGGCAGCAACACACGCTACTGGTAAATTAGACTATACCTTGCCACATTCCGTATGTAAAATTTGTGCATGCACTCACTACCTAACTACCTAACATTACCCAACTGCCATGTTTTCAAATGTTGTCAAAATGTTGTAGCATGTTACAGTATGGGCTCTGGCCAGGAGTGCCACTATGGGGCGGAAATTTGCTGTCCGCCCCAGGGAGCGGGGGGAAGGAAGCCGATATGAATTCCCTGAATTAGGAGAGGCTCTGTGTGTACCAGAGTTACAGTCGATGGCTTGGCGAGTGCCGGCTTGGAGGAGGCGGTACATCGCCCTTTGTCACTACCGGTCTCAGGGCTACGCAGCAAACTCACAATACGAGGGGGGGATTGACATGAAAAAGGAGGGTGTAATTGGCTACTAAAATGGGAAAAATCTGAAAGAAAATGTCTTAAAAAAAAGAAAAAGCTAGCATAGCAGTCTAACACACTGTATTTTGGCTGGTCCGATACGGTGTGTGCTGCCTGTCAGGGACACGGTTTGAAACCCATCTCTACCAGACGGGCCCTGGTCGTCAGCGCTGATTGGGGGCGCCATTTAGCTGTCCGCCCCAGGGAAGGGTGAGCCGGCTCGAGTTTGCCGTGAAGCACATAAGGGTGTCCCCAGAACGTGGGTGGGCAAATTCCATCTCAAATTAGCTTGCCTCATAGAGGCGAGCAGCAGACTCATGTGGGGACATTAAAACAAAGTAAATAGAGGGTGTAATTGACTACCAAATCCAAAATCTGAAACAAGTAAAAAAAACTAGCATGTTGATAGATTTGCCATCTTGTTAACTAGCTAATTAATGTAAGCAGAGAGATTGTTAGGCTAGCCATTTTACAAACAATTCACATTAATAATCTATTGAAGCAACTATAACTATAAGCTTATAATATTACCTGTAATGTTAGCTAGCTAATCAATGTAGGAAGCAAGCTTGTTATGGTTTTCCATTTTATATTAGTTTGCCATTCAATTTGTGAATAAATTAGTTTTCCTGAGGCTGCTGCACCAGGGAAGATGGCAATAGTCACTTGATCAGTTTTGACCCATCATATGCAGAGTCAGAGGTATAGATATAGACAACACCATAGAGCTCTATGGGATCTCTATTATGAAAAGGGAATAACATTTTGTATTTTTCCAAAACCTATTTAGGAAAAAAGGTGACGGTTTTATTTGGCTGTCAAAGTAGCTTGATTTAGCATGAGGCTTCAATGAACAATATAATCTTTTTCTGTGTGCAAACACTGTTTCTTCATGATGTTCCCATATTGCATCCATAGATAATGCATCCATAGACATTACTAAACTGATTCAAGAGTGGTTTCATGAACACCAGGATGAAGTCAAACACCTTCCATGGCCTCCCCAATGACCAGATTGGATTGAAACACCTCTGAACTATTATGGGAAGTTCTGGAATGTAGAGTGCAGAGTAGATTTCCACCGCCTTCATCACTCAAAGAACTGGAGGTTTTCTATCTTGAAGAATGGTCCAATGTCCCATTAGAAACTGTTCAAAATCTGTATAACAGCATTCGAAGGATTGAAGCTGTTCTGAGGGCAAAGGGTGGCCTTGCTCTTTATTAGTTAATATTTATATATTGAGTTTCCATTCTTTTGTCTGCCCCCTGTACCAGCCTTCATTAGACAATAAAAATAATTTTGTTTATAATTTTTCCAGTTTTTTTCCCAATTTGGTAGCCAATTATATCCTACATTTCTTTTAATTGACCCTCCCCCCCACGAGCCTGCCACTCCTCCTCAGAGACAAGCCTGTTTTTCTTGTACAGGGATGCCTTTCATGCTTCTCGGCGAGTCTGTGCCTTCCCCTCCTCCCTCTGGGGCAGTCTGCCAATTGCCACCCCCTGCAGGGCTCTTGGCCAGAGAGCTGGAACCGCAGCTGCAGTAGGCATTTTGCATTCGGGGCGAATGCTCTGACTGTTACACTACCCGAAGCCCCCCATTAGACATAACTTGATGCCAAAATCACATCATTACAGACAAAAAAGAGCCAACTTGTTTGCGGCTGTGTAACAGATCTTAATGGAAGCATATGATCTTCAGAAAGCAGACTGGACTCATTCTCAGTGTCATGTTTACCAGAAGTATAATATGCTATGCAGCAGGTTCGTTTTTAGAAACGCTGCTAAAGTAACAAGGCTGGAAAACAAATCTGGATCTCCATTTTTGATAGTATATAATGTTGGAACATTTTACTCTTTACTGGTTTTACTGCCAGTCTTTATATTTTAGGTTCTCTATAGGAAAGTGCTAAGGGATTATGGACATAATTCTTGGCCATTACCAAAGAGCCAGAGTGATTGTTTCCATATGAAGGACACTAACATGACATGAGTAATTTCTTTATTTCATGGTAAGGCAAGCAACAGCTGCTGTCACAATAGAAATGTTTAATTGTAGAATGAGTACAGCAACACTTCATGTGTAAAAATCATTTTTAATAATGCTGGCTATGACATTGACATTCAGGAATAACAATCAAGGTGACTAGTTTCCCAAATAGTACAAAACAATAGAGTTAATATGTTAAAACATTTTGTTCTAGTTTTAATTCTAACACACTGGTACATCAGTAAATCAGTAAAGTAATACAACTGCACAACCACCAGATTAGCCCATTACAAAAGCTACTAAGAGAAAACACAATTCAGTTAAATGAAACATAGATACAAGCACATCAATAGTAGTAGGTGTACTGCCCTGCTGGGTGGCTCATCCTATTAAGGCACTGTTCTAGTGTGTGGATGGGCCTCACAGTCTGGGATCAAATCTGGACCATGCCAGCTATACCAAATTGACAGCGGGAGTTGCAGCAATGAGCTTGCCTTACAAATATTAGGCATTCCAAAAAAGGAGAAAATACATTTTAAAAAGTATATCAAAAATTTTACAGATGTGTTTTGTATATTTACTAGTTCTTGATACGCTAAGGGAAATGTTCAATACATTATTAATCATCATATTGGACCAAGTGTCTTTGAAATCCTCCTCTAATATGACCAAGGCAATTTTTTTAATCATTAAATAAAACCACCAAAATACCCCATTACAGAAGGTACCAAAAGATGCTCAAAAGGCATTCACAGTTTTAAACTAAACACTAGAGTAGATGTACTAAACACTTCTACAATATTATTTATTTGTTGCAGAAACACATAAGAACAATGTTCTGATACCATAATTTAATCCTAACACACACTGACCCAAATTGTCATCTGATATGACAGGGACTAATTGTCACCAATTCTAATGCCCCTAGGCCTCTTCCATAATCCTCCTCCCCCTCTCCATCATCTCCACCACTGGAAACCGTTTATTCATGTAGGCGTTCCCACCATGTGATGCCACCAGTCTCCTCACACCCACAAGGAGTTCCTTCACTTGGCTGTGGCTCAAAAGATCGCCGGAGTCGTGGACGTTTAGGACGTAATACCTGCTCCCGCATCTCCTGATCAGCTCCTGCAGGCTTTGGTGGGTCCGTGCAACGTAGTCATCGATGTTGCCTTTACCCGGCCCCCTGCCCTGTGTGAACAGGACAATCATATGCTCGGACACGTCTCTGCCGAAGGTCTTCAGTATCTGGCCCAGGATCATGTTCTCACCCTGTGTGAAGCGGCCCACCTGCATCACCAGGAGGAAGGCATGTGGGCCTGGGTAAGACAGGGCTACACAGTCTTTAACATGCTCCAGGCTCTCATTGGCATCCTCGTCCCAGAGCTCTGGGGTGTCGATCAGTATGACATGCTCGCCATACGCCACTCTCCTCTCACAGCGCAGCGTCGGGAGATTGGCAGGCTTTGCCATGTGGCAGGCCGCCGGTTTCCAGCTCGTTCCAGGATGGTGTTGGCGGCTGAGGTCTTGCCACTCCCTGTCAGACCCAACAGGATGATCGTCGTTGCCTCGCCTTTGGGAGACATTATTTTTGTGATTTAAAAAATAAAGCAAAAAAGTATTAGGAACAGGCAAATGAAGTTTTTTATGGACTAATAATAATAATAATACATGCCATTTAGCAGACGCTTTTATCCAAAGCGACTAACAGTAGTGAATGCATACATTTTCAGTATATGTGGCCTCAGTGGGGATTGAACCCACAACCTAAGCGTTGCCAACGCCATGCTCTACCAACTGAGCCACAGAGAACCACAGACTAATCAAAGAGGGAAAGTTAATGTTGCATGAATATTTTGTATTCCATATGAAATTGTCACTTGGCTTTAATACCATGTAAACCATGTTCCTTCTAATGTAGAACAAAACAAATATTTAAATCCAATCTAGGTTCAGTGTTCATAACTGATTCCTTGCATGAGCCATTTATGGCAAGGAGGACACGTGTCACATCACAGTGGCATTAGAGCAGAACCAGTGAACTAGCTATGCAACATTCACTGTTTACCATTTAGTCATTGATTTGGCAACGTGTTAATCGCTCTAAGAAATTCTGAAATTAATTAAATCAACCAACATATTTGGATTATTATATGAAGGACACCCAGTCTATTGCTACTTGTGGGAAGTTTGCAAGGTTTTTCAAACCTGAGAAACGGAGGGATAGTGCATAGATGCAGAGGCCTTTCCAAGCACTACTACTTAGAGTAAGGCCATTTTGTATGGTGTAACCTCGTGATACTCTCCAATCTCTTGTAACTGCACATCTACATCCCTAAACGGCTTGCAGGCCCAAAGCAACACCCATTGTTCACATTTGTCATTGAAGTTGGACCATTCCAGCTATTGCAAAAATTGTCAAGTCAATTGTCACAAATCACTTGTAGAAACCAGCTACCTAACTTCCTTGTGGATGTACTCATTCATTAATTCATTAATTCATGTTCACACACACACGCTTATCCAGGGCAATTTACAGGGCCATCAAGGAATGACAAGTTAAAATCATGGCATGTATATAATTTAAGTAATGGAATACATTTAACATGGAATTCGGTATCTCTATACATTTTGAATGACCTAAGAAACATTCCTTTTAATTTTGCAGTAGAACTATTGTCGCATAAGTTTGTTTGTCAATTAAATTACATACAAATACATTTATATTACACATGCTTTTGGTTAAAAATTCTGATTAAACATTTGCCTTTACCAGGAGTGAGGTTGTTTGAGTGTGTAGACTTCTGCACCATCACTTCATAACTCTTAAGTGCCTCCTCACAGCTCTGTCTCTTCGCTTCACACTTCTTCGTCTTAGTCTCATCCTTCTCTCGCTCTTCTGCATGCTTCTTCCCCAGCTCCTCCATCTCTCTCCTGCGCTCCTCCTCCCTCTTCTCCAGCGCATCCATTGCTGCCCTTTCTCTCCCCTGTGCCTCTTGCAGCTTCTCCTTCAGCATCACCATGGCTATAGCCTCTGTTCTCCTCTCCCCCGCCTTGGCTAGCATCTCGTGGGTGTAGCGGCTCTCCCCATTCTGTACCACCATGTGGTCAACCATGTCCAGGAGGACCATGACCCGCTCGCAGCTACTGGGGTCCATCTTAGCGAATCTGCAGTACCTGCCATCGCACCAATTGATCAGATCCACGAGGGCATCATCATACTCCAAGACGGGGGATTCCCCCTCAAGGAAAACCACAATGGTAAATTTCAGCACACCATCTCCAAGGTTTTCCAGCAGGAAGTCCACCATTTTGCTCTCCTCCATGGCACACTGGCCTCCTTGGGCGAGCAACAGGACGCCATGGAGACCGGTGCCGCATGACTTTAAACAGTCCTCCAGCAAGCCAACCCTTTCCTGCTCTGTCAGCTTTGAGTTGAAGACCCCACTGCTTCCAAACAAGGTTACATCCCTGCCCTGTGTTTCCCAGGTAATCACACAGGTCTGCTCGCTCAACTCAGAGCCCAGTGCTGGCCTTTTACCCACTTCATCACCACCTCTCATAATGTCCACTGCAGTCCACCATCCTTCTTCCGATGTACTAACCAGCAGCAACTGCCTCTTTCTGGAAATAGGGTCTGAAATAGAGATAAGTAAATAATTACACACAAAAAAGGTAACAAACAAGGTTTGGCATTTAAGGATTAGAAAGTGTACATTTTTTGTTTTGATGGATATTAGGGATTAAGCTATCAGTCCATTTTCAATGATCAATAATAAAAAAATACAGCAATACTTTTCAAATGCATTGAATCCATTGATGGAATACATACTCATTTTGCAACCGTATATCCATAGTTATTAAGGCAGGGATAGGGAACCTGCAACCAGGTGAGATGAGTTAACTGTGTAATCAAATCCCTATAATTGATCATTTAAGTGCTGAGTAACAACGAAAACCAGCACACAATACGGTTCTCCAGGACCAGGGTTCCCTACCCTTGTTAGGCAAATTGTGATTTTTTTTGGTAACGTAAGCAAAGATTATTGGTAGTTTATCAGCACCCTTCATTACTTGCATTATATCACAGAGGATCATTGATAATCAAGAAATCTGTTTCTGCGTTTGATCAGATATAAAAAAGATATACGCAAATGCAAAAGACCACACAGCATGTACTTTAGTCGTTCAATTAGCCTATAAATTATTTTAAGATAATTAACTGCATAACTTTCACTGGCATCACATCTACTTTCATCTACATCACATAACATGTTCCCCTTTAAATATCATGTTAAATGTACCGAAAATATGGGTGTGTTATATGCACAAATTGGGTGGAATTTCATCTTTTCAACAATGAATACCAATTCATGTCAACTGCAATGTTGCAAAAAAAAATCCTGTCCCAATTCAAGGGAGTGTACTCTAGGAGAATAGCTGCTCCTTACATTTGATGACGTCTACACGTCCCAAAATATGATAAAATGGGCATCGTGATCACCGGAAGGGTCTAACGAACAAAAGTAGTGACCCTGTTTTGTCACAAGAGCAAGCCAAATCGAGAGAGAGTTCCAATGTTTTCTATGTGCTTCGTATCGCCAAAAACAGCAAAGATGTAATTCTCCTGGGTCTACAAGATATGTGAGTGTTTGACATAGGAATATATTGTATCCTCGTGATGATAAATATTTCCTACAAAATAAGCCCACACCTATCATACTCCGATAAGTATTAGCCAAACAGGCCCCCCTGAATGGCAACCAGTGCCACCAGTAATATGATCATGTGGCATAATTTGATAACTTCCCTCCATATATTGCTGTAAAGGATAACCCATTGGCTAGAACCATAGACAAATTTCAGCATATAAGGTTTCCTTTGGTTTGAATTTACTATAATTCATGTGCTATTCGCACATTTTGATGCTAATTAAGATGTATGCGATTGAAGAGAGTGCATGGACAGAGTTTTGGAAAACTCCTTATGCTTTTCTCTTAGTTTATTTTGATATTATTTGATTTACAATACCAAAAGCCCCAAAGAAGACCCATTTAGATGGCCAGGATCCCGTTTACAACCGGTGAGTAGCTACTGGTCAGCTAGTAAGCTGGAGTTTCTGAGAGTCAACAGCTTGCATGATAGGTGGCTCACTTCGACCAGCACTGGTCGAAGTAAGGAAGTCTCAGTTTCAACTGTGAAGAGAAGACTTCGAGCTGCAGGTTTGACAGCAAGAGGTTTGGCAGTAAAAAGCCATTGCTAAGATGGCAAAATAAGAAAAAGAGGCTTGCCTGGGCCATGAAGCACTGCCAGTGGACTACTGAAGACTGGAAAAAGGTCTTATGGACCGATGAATCAAAATTTGAAATCTTGGAAATTTTGAAAGGTTTTTGTAGATTGTCGTAGGTGAAAGGATGGGTCCTCAGTGTGTGACACCAATGGTCAAACATGGAGGAGGAAGCGTGATGGTCTGGGGCTCTTTTGCTGGATCCAGAGTCAGCGACTTGCACAGAGTGACTGTTAACCCACATTAACCCATCCCTGAAAAGGGCCTTTTTTATAACTCTGAAATTTACATTATTTTTCAGTTTTTGGTAACCTAAACTGTTTACCTCAGTTTACCGCTTACCTTTGTACCATTTCAGGTTATTCACTGGACTTGAACTGCTTAAATTTCAGTAAAAACTGGAAAATGGGGGTGTTCTAAAACTTGACAGGTAGTGTACATGGATATAAACTATAAATACAATAAACTGACATTATACCAAATATAGGCATGGGGCCATCACTGTTCTGTCACTGTACGTCCAAATAGGTGTGAATGCATTTGTGAAATGCAGGTGTGAAATCCTGAATTTTATAAATGTGGAATTACAACCAGAATCTCTCATTGGAAACTGATGTTTGAATTTAAATAAATGCAGTTTACAGAAACATTTTGTATTGTATAACCTAAGCAGCATACAATTGTTTTTACCATAGAAACACTATTTATATTTTTCACCTCTTCTGGTTTATTATAAACATCCATGAAACCATGCTTCATATTAAGATTTATTTAATAGAGCACTTCATTTACTGTTCTCCATTTCTATAACAACTGTTTGAACAACTTTAAAATGATCACCATTAGATATAAATTAAGCTTTGACACCATCAAATTTGCAGAAATACTTTCCCATGGAACAGTGCATTTCCTATTAGCAAATTGATGCAATTAGCTTAAGAATTGGTCATGAATGTCAGTCTCACAATAAGAATGTAGCACAAATAAATCAATGCGCTGTAGTTTGAAGTAATGATAGGTGTGTGGGTGTGCAGGATTCATTTGCATTTTGACCTGTAAATCAGGGATGGTGAAGGAGATCTGTCACCCACTCAAAGCATGCATTTGCCACAACTGTACCCAACGGTATCCAAGAACAGTAATCTGTACTACTGACCTTAAATGGTCTCTAAACATTGTGACCATGTACGATTATACCTGCCAGAATGTTTTACATGCATAACAGCCAGTTGAACAAAAACCTCACTAATCATTAAAAATACAAATTAAGAATAAAAATAAGTACAAATGAACCCTCGCACAACTAGAGCACAGCATTTATGCAATTTCCTTACTCACTCTGTGACATGTTCCTTTCCAGCCTCTTGGGATCAAAATTGTTCTGACACCTGCAGATACAAACCAGTCCTCTTCTAAGAAGCACACGGTTGAATTTCCCCGGAACACAATTTTTGCTTCAATAAAAACAATGGGGCATGACAGATCAGTTAAGATAGGTAGCCATTCACAAGGAAGTGCATACCGCAGAGAAACAGTGGCGTCTTCCTTGTAGAGTTAAAGCTGCGACTGTTGCCACGTATGCTTTGGGTCATGATTTTCCTGGTCACAATGCAAGATAGTGCACAGAGGTTTACTGCATTGTAAACTCCTGCCACTGTCTTGCCAGGTTTCTTTTGCAAGAGATTTGAATCACAGTGGAGACTTCTGGTTAAATAAAGGCGAAATATTTTTTATAAAACAATTGTGACCCACTCCATGTATGCACACAGGCACCCACAGCAACCAAAAGCAGAAATTTCACTGTATCAGATTTTTTTTTTAAACATTTGTTAAACACATTCTTTTGACAAAGATTTTTAACCTCTGATTCTTCTGTTTAGTTGTAGTATCCCCAGACAGAAATACAAATGCAAACCTGCTGTGAGGTTTAAAGGGGGTGGACTTAAACTTTAAAAACAATTGAGGTTCCACAAAAGGTATGATTAATCCTGAGCCAACCAGGCTGCACAACACTGCACTTTGAGAAACAAATGATTGACAATGCATGTTGGGAAAGTCACTACAGTAAGGTGAGCATTGCTAGGCTGACTCACTCTTACCCAATGACACCTAAACAATGTAAGATTGAGAGGCAGCAGAAATATAATGGTTTAATGGTGGGCGGGAGGTCATGAATTAAAATGTTCATTTTGAATAGAATTTATTCTGAGCACAAGAGTTTTGCACATTGCCTGCTCATAATTATGGTCAATGATACATTGAGTAAGGTCTTACTGTTTTCAACTTGAGAACTTTGAAAAAAAGAAGCCAAGGAGGAAATACAAAGCAAAAAAGTGGGAGGTGCACGCAGTAGGTATTTGAAGTTTCTCAAACCAGTTTCTCAAACTGATTTAACAAGGTTTGGGGTTATTTAAGGTTTGCATAGACTTTTAATGCACAAATATAACCTTATTTAACTTTCTAAATCTGTGTCCTTAGAAAATGTTGGAACATTCTGAACTAACAGATTTTTTCCAGTTACTTTGGAAAATGCACTTGGACAGTGGCTGTATCTGTGACGAACATGCATGCAAAAATGTCCTCCCCTTCACAAACTACATGCAGCATGCATGTGGTCAATTTATGGACTTAAGGATTTGTTTTATTGTAAAATGAAGTAAAAGACCTATAGGAATCCATTTCTAGTTCCAGATCATGAAAACCCAACTTCAATCTAGACCCCCTTGTTAAGAACAATTTGTATTCTCAAGGCATCCTAAAACAACCACCCTGTGCTTAAGGTCACCCATTCTGTGGTGGGAAAACTGCTGACACCTTCAACCAATACCCACTACATGCTGCAATGCAGTGGCTATTTAACACACTAGTACATGGAAGCATGTATAATTGTGGTATTACATCATGGATCTATAAAGAGACATGTAGCCATATAATTCAATATACATTTATTACAAATGATCTAGAATGATCACATTACAAAGTATATGTAGACCAGGTTATTTTCACCTGAAAATCTAAAAAATTTAAATACGCACAAAATATTATTTTAGGGAATACATTTTTGAGACTCCTTCAGACCATACATTTGGGAAATAAAGTAGTCAAAGTAAAAAACATTTGGATGATTATCTGCTCTTTAAAACCTTGATATTCCCCTTTTTCAATACTTGAACACCAGGTGATGACTGGAATGGAATGGAATGCAGAAAAACCTGTTTAAATCATGCAAACCACATTCCTCCTCCTACTACAACTGGCAGTTACTGCTCAACATTCATTTCATTCTCAAGTAAGGATGGTTAACAATCATCCATCTTAAGACCTTTTTGTTAATGTCTGGACACATTTGGATTTGTTCTAGGTCAACATTTAAGGACACCAATGCAAAAAAAGAGAAATCCCTATAGTAATATTGTATAACTACAAAAATCCCTGTAGTCACATTTATTTCAGTGACCTTTTTGTAAATGCAAGATTAGGAAAGATTTCCATAAGCTTTGTAACATGGGTCAATAACCTAACATTTTTCGGATTTTTTCAGCTTTTATAAAAAAAATGATGGGAATGATTACATTTGTATTCCACAAACGTCTGTGATAGCAAAGCACGGCTCATCACCAGGATCCAAGGAGCAGTACATTTCACTGTCAAAAAGTGAAACGAATACTTCAGTGTGTTTGGTGTCAGTTTGGTGGAAGTGACGATGACCTTGTGATTCAATTCTGTGGTTCTCAACCTCAGTTGTGGGACCCCATGTGTATGCTGGTTTTCGTTCCAACCATAATTGCAAAACTCATAATTCATAATTGAATTGTAATTAACTGGTAATTGTTCCAAATTCGACCGTTTCTATTAAAACATGATTTACTCTGATTTACTTAAAACATGATTTAGCCACGTTATGTCAGAAATATCTGTGCATGCCATGAACAATAACATTCTGAGATGAGAATATGGGACATTTTAAGTCAGATCAATGAATGTTCTCATTTTATTTGATGCTATAGGACACATTTCCTTTAGAAAGAGGTAATTATTTTAATTTGATTCAATTATAGACAGGGAGGTGAAATCAGTGGGGCCCAACTGTTAAAGTGTGGACACCTGGTCACTGAAAGTAAACCCATATGTACGTAGAAAATGAAGACTTCAATGACAGAGCAATTGGCAATGAGCCAAACCTTCAAGTTTCAGGAAAATGATAGTAGAATTTACACACATGGTTTCAACAACATTAATTGATCATGAGATTGGCTGTAACAAAAACTAGCATACACAGGGAGTATCCAGGACCATGGTTGAGAACCACTGGTTTAATGCATGAACACTCATTAATACTTTTGCCAGCACTGCCAATCAGTTTTTAAAATGGTCCATTCTGTGATGCCTAGTCTTCAGCTGCAATCCATTACAATTTCTGATTTTATATCAGCTGGGCAGCATTCTATGACTCCCAACTAAATGCATTTTGCTGTGTTGTACTGTGACAAGCTTGTTCATGTGGAAACCTGCCAGTGTCAAATCTTAGCGTCATTTTATTTTACTTGTACAATTACATTTTGTAGTGTAATATCTAAAGTGCTGTATTGCAATCTCCTATGGCAACCCTGACACGGAACGCAAACTTCACACGAGTGTTTCTGACTGTGGTAATATATATCTCCCATTATTATTATTTTTTATTTTTTTATTTTTAAGAAACCATATTTAACTCCGTGCTGGAAAAAAGGTATCTCCACCTGGGTTTTTGGGGTCTGAATTGGTTGTGGATTTAAAAAAATGTATTCATTTAAAAATCAGCCACCCTGCATAAGCTGTTAAGTGTATGGAGGATAGTTCCAGGTAATTAGGCATAAACAGGTTTAATTTTGACAGCAGAATTGTATTAATTAATTCTCTAATTGAAATTCATTCAGAGCCTCAGTATTCAGCAGGCAGCTGTGGATGAAGTGTTCCATGTGATAGGTCTTTAAAGGATGCAGTGAAACACTTCATTCCTCTTAAGCGTACAATAATTGCTTTAGGTAATAATCCTTTTAATTAAATCCAACCTGGCTGTGAATGCACTCCAAAGATGATTTAAAAACTTGACTTTTTTAACCCTTATTAGATGCCCTGGATCATGGGCATCTAATAAGGGTTAAATATGCATATCAGGCCCTGTTTTGCTGCAATGTCCTTCCTCTAGCTGGGAGAGTGCAGACAAGTGCATGTGTTCCTGCGGAGTGGCGAAGGCTGAATGCAGTTAACCGATCATCCAGTCGCAACTCTTGGATTATAACCTACGGGGCTCCAGGCCACAATCACAGGCATGAATCTACATCAGGCAATGACGTACGTCACTACAATGAAGCCCCATGCTTTAGCAGCAGGCTTTTTAGTCATCAAGTAGTAATCATCAAAGTCCCTTTCCAACCATGGTGTTTTTGCTCCTGAATTAGCCTACATCAGTGGTCTCAAACTCAGTGCCACGGAGGGCCATGTGTATGCTGGTTTTTACTGCAGCCTCTGCTCTTGATTAGATAATTAGTTACATTATTTGCTAAATTATCATGTTGGCTTGCACATAATGTATATAAAGTGAAATTAATTATTTTTGTTATCTAAATAATAATTGTTGAGTATATTCTGTGCTTTAACTTCAAGAATGCACAGAGGTGCATGCATATGGCTAAATGAGTAGTTGAGCCAATTAAGGCAGCAGTAATTGGTTGGAATGAAAACCTGCATACACACGGCCCTTTGTGGCACTGAGTTTGAGACCACTGGCCTACATATTAGGAACCTACTTGGTTAGTTTATCGAAAATTGTGGATTAGGGGAGGTTATCCTCGAGACAAACCCACATAACGCACTCTCCTCAAGGTTAAAACCATACTACACTTCCAAGAACACAGGTTCACTTGTATTCAGCAGGTCTCAGGAATTTTTTTAACATCCTTAGTTGCTGAGGCAACGGTATTGCATTTTGTGGAGGGCGTCGGTCTCGGCAACATGGGAGTGGCAGGGTTGCCTTTGTTTGTTCATGTTGTGGAGGCCTTTGGAGCAGTGAGACTTTCCGGGGTCAGGTTTGGCACTCTCACAGGGTGTGAGAGTTAACTGTTGCCTGGAAGGTTGCTCCAAAGGCCATAATTGATTTAATAATTATTTAATTGGTAAGTAATTATTCACTTACCTGGTTGTGTGTGAGAATGTGAATTGTTTGATGTTGAGTGATTGTGATTGGGTGAGTGAAAGAGTGGAGTGTCTCGGGGCTGGTCGCCAGAGAACTCTCCCTGTGAGGAGTGGCGAGGGTCTCTATGTTTGGGGTAAAAGAGAACTTGGTCTTAAAAGTTTGAGTGTCTCTGTGTGCATGGGTTTGGGAAGCACTTGAAAAGTCACTGGATATGTGTGTGCCTGGGGAGGTCCTAGGAGAACTCTGGGCTGAAGAGGTGCGGTGTACTGTTCAAGATGTGTGTTGAGTGTGTGTCGGGACAGTGCGTAGAGTTCTACCCTGTCCCAGTAAGTGTTGATGTGTGTTAAATATGAATGTATGAAGGCAGAGGAGGACTGTCTGTTGTGTGTGTTCCCTGGAAGGGGATTCCCCCTCGGAGGAGGCGGGGGCTTTCCCTTGTTGTTGGTTTATTTTAGTTGATTGTTTTTGCCTGAAGCTTTGCAGCAAGTAGGGTGAAGACTTTGTGTTTGTTTTATTTTAACCTGCTCTCCCACTGTTTCTCTCTCCGGGAGAGAGGTGGAAAAATAAAGGTCCGGTCTGTAGACCGGCAAACCCCACTCCTTTGCCAGTTCTTACCATCGGCTGCTCTGCTCCAGTCCAGGGATTGTCACGTGGCGTGTGACACACTTCATTACACAGCCCTGAGACTCCATTTTCATTCTACAATTGAGGTAGCTTTTCCACTCCATATGGTACAAAATGTTTAAACGGGGAAATGTGAATTCCTAAAAACAGAGGTAGTGTTCTTTTATCCTAGGTCATGGCTGATCATTGTTACATTCAATAAGTGCATGAGCATTGGAGGGCATATGGACAAGACCTTGTCCTGGATTGTGGCAGGTAGATTTTGTCTACTCAAAAAAGTCCAACGGTGCTTGCATTTTCTCTTAACGTGTTAGCCGAATGCTTAATTTATTTTACTGTTCCATAATCCAAACTGCTATCCAATATTGCATGATATTCTGATATAAAAGCATTTCTACTCAGTCAAAATCCAGGTCAGTCTGTTGAAGATAGTTGGGAAAAGATTAACAAAGGCTTTCAGGACAGCTACACAAAGAGCATGGTGAGGATGGGCTAAAATATTGCTAGGGGCCCCTTCCATGTGCTTTGTACTTATGCCATCAAAGAAGGTGGTACAGAGGTTCTGGGCCCAAACTATACCATGTTCCATAAACTGCTTAAAAACTAAAAAAGTGGCCTTTATTGTGGGAAAGTGAGGGATCAGGCATGGATTTCTCCTGCCTAGATAAGCCCTTCCATTCAATAGACTACTTTATGACAATAATTCCTAGCATTGGTTATCAATTTGCCTTTAATGGCCACATCTAACCCCTTGTTCTGTTGAGAGAACTCAACCCTGAATAGCATTGAATGGATTTTGCTAATCACAATACTTTTTGCTATAGGCACTTCAGATTCAGATACTTGGGTCAACAATTATATTCCAGTCTTTTCTCAGAGAGAGCAGTCTAATTTAGTCACTAACAAAAATCCAATAGGCACTAACCCTGTTCTTTGAACCATTCCCAATACTATGAATTAGACCAAGCTGCTCTTAACACATTGTTAACACTAGAATTTAACCTTTATCAGGCAGTGTCTGATTAGACACAAGGCCAAATAACGCAAGCACATTTCAGCAGTTTTCACGGGCTCCCTAGAGCAGTGGTCCCCAACCTCGGTCCTGGGGGCCCACTGTGTATGCTGGTTTTTGTTCCTGCTAGTCTCTTGATCAATTAAGGTTGTTGAAAACATCTGTGCAAGTTCTACCATTTTCTTCTTTTAACACAATGCAGGTTTGGCTCTTTGCCAATTGCTTTGTCATCGACAGAAAATGGGGCGCCACTGGATGGGCCGGTCAATTGAAGCCAAATGGCTTTGTAAAGGAATCATGTGTTATACAGTTTTTGTCCCAGTGACTGATTAAAGCCCTGGATGTGAACATGGGACGTTTATTGTTCATGGCATGCATAGCTATTTCTGACATATGGTCTTAACGGTGTGAAATCATGCTTTAATATAAATTAAAAGTGTCTAATTAAGAACAATTAACAGCTAGTTACAATAGAGAGGCTACAATTATGGTTGGAACGAAAACCAGCACACACAGTGGGCCCCCAGGACCAAGGTTGGGGACCACTGCCCTAGAGCGTGATTTTGAGACAGTCCTGCACTGCACTCCAGAGATCATCTCATTGAATCATGCAATTATTCAATAATTGAGGGATTAGGTACTAATGCGGGGCACCTGCCACGGGTTGGGTAATTGGGGCCAGGCCTTCTTATATAAGCAGCGCACCAGGGGAGAAGAGGAAGGGAATGGGGAAAGTAAGCTGTGCGGGAAGGGTGTGGTCCCTTTATTTGGGCGATTTCAGTTTGTTTGTTTGTTTTTGTTTGTTTGTTTTTGTTTGTTTGTTTGCTTGCTTTGGGGAAGTTTTTTTATTTAAATTTGGTTTATTAGTAGATGTGTGTCAACGTTTTGTGTGACGGCGGAATACCTACCTGTCAACGGCGGGTATGTGGCAGAGTCCGGTGAGGGAGAAGGAACACAAAGACAACGTCACTATCGTTTCTGCGGTGGAGCAGAAGAACTGAGGGTGGCGTTGGAGCTGATTTGGGGGATTTTCTGACTGGGTCGAAAGGGACGAGAGCTATGGCGGAGTAGAGAAGGTATTTTTTTTTTTTTATTTTGCAGGGACAATGCATATTAATGAACATTTCTGTAAATATGCCAGAGTTAGCCAAAAGGCTGTTTACATCTGTAGTCCCTGGCCAGATGTTACAATAGGCTCCCTAAAAAAGAACAAAACAACAACTTGTAAAAAAACATTGATCAAATCTACATGTATAAAAAAAAAGCCATAATAGTGTTGGAGCAAGAAGGTTAGCAGCCAGAAGCATAAAATACATGAAGCATGCAGGACAAACAGTAAACCGCATTAGCCAAGTAATAACCGAGGCATCCAGGCAAGACTTTACAAAGGCATATGGCTCATGAAGCGAAGCATGCAGCAGCACATTAAGCAGCATTAAACGGGTATTAGTTAAAACATGCAGGCAGTAGCCTAAAGTACATATTACCTGCACACAACAGGACAACATTTAACAGCATTGCACAAATATTAGCATCAAGCAGGCAGTACATAAGCATATCAATCATAAAACAAGCAATACATACAATGCATCAATCACAAAGCAAGCAACGCATACAATACATGTGAAGCAACACATGAAACACATTGAGAGAGCTACACCAGAAGGACACCACAATGGACAACACATGTAAGCACAGTAAGTTGTGAAATACAAGACAGATTCACAGACAACCTCACACAAGTTTGCAGCAGCAGGGGGAATTGGTTTTAGTGCTGACAGATTTGGTTACTAATGAGCCACTGTTTCAAATGAAACACACATTCATTTAGTTGTTAAGCTCTTGGATATGTGTGGGGATATTGTTCCATTCTCGTGAGGCTGACTGACTAAAAGCACTTTTCCTGAAAGGAATAGTCCCATGACTGTGATCCGATGTAGACTTGTTCTTATGTTAACTAAATCTGAGTGGGGGGCATGCCATGTATGATTTTGTAGAGGAGACATGCATTTATATGCTTAATCAAGTTTTCCCAGCTTAGGAGGTTGTATTTTTGTAGAATTGCACATTGGTGGAATTGCTTTGGTTTTTTGTCTAAGACTTTAAGTGTCTGTTTATACAAGGACTGTATTGGTTTCAATGTGATGTGATTAGCCTGAGACCAGCTCGTCAAACAGTAGGTCATGTGAGAAAAAATCATTGAATGCATATCTTGGCTGCTTCAGTGGACATGGAGTTTCTGATAAATCTGAAGTTGGCAAGATTTAATTTAATCAGTTTACAGACTTTTTTTATATGTGCCCTGAATTTAATGTTGGAGTCAAGAAGAATGCCAAGATATTTAAATTATTTTACAATCTCTAACTTTTCTCCTGACACGAATATCTGGTCTTCAGTAGAGTCATATGTTTTAGTGAAGAACATACTGGCAGTTTTAGACATGTTAAGTTGGAGACCGCACTGATTAAGCCATGCTGTAATTTTGATCATAGCGTTTGTGAGTTTGGCAGCGACTTCTGCTTTTGTCAAACCATGTACATGCACAAGTGTCGTCAGCATACATTTGGATGTGAACCTCAGGACACACAGACGGCAAGTCATTCATATACAAACAAAATAAAAGTGGGCCCAGTATAGATCCCTGTGGGACACCAGTGGACAAGCAGAGGGTGTCAGATTGATGGTTATGTATTCGCACAATTTGAGATCGGTTGGAGAGATATGATTCTACCCATTTAAGGGTGTCAGCAGAAATTTAAGGTAGGTAACTTGGAAAGAAGAACCCTGTGATTCAGTGTCAAATGCTTTTCTGAGATCCAGAAAGACCGCACCGACAATGCCACGTTTATCTAGCAGTGATTTTATTTTGTCAATGAAGAAGCAATTAGCTGTCTCGGTTGAGTGGTTGGATCTGAAGCCAAATTGCATTGGATGCAGGGGAAAATAACAGTTATTCAGGTGGTGTGTGATTTGCTCAGCTACCCATTTCTCTGCAACTTTAGACATTATAGGTAGGATGCTAATGGGCCTATAATTACAGGTGGAATGGGGATCACCAGATTTAAAAATTGGTGTGATAATTGCACATTTCCACACACTTGGAAACTCTCCTCGAGATATCGAGAGGTTAATGATTTTGGTGATGGGTTTGGCTAGTGATGAACCAAGATCTTTAAGCATGATTGTGTCTATCTCAAATATATCTTTTGCTTTTGATGATCTAATCATTTCCAATATCTTTGATTCAGGGACATTGTTAATACTGAAGGCTGGCTCCATTGTGTTTGCTGAACACGCGTTAACATGCTCAGCAGAGAAGCTCTGTACAATAGTCGCAACAGAATCAACAAACCATCGATTAAGAGCTATTGCTACTTCAGCTGGGTCCTTTGTTAGGATTCCATCCAGGTTAAGTTCGATTGGTTTTCCTGCTTTGTGTTGTCCCGTGAGCTTTTTTAACTGGTTCCATATTATTTTTGAATTACCCCTCGCCTCACTAATTATAGTCATGAAAAAATCAGCCCTAGCTTTCCTCAGCCCCATTATCACCTTGTTTCTTAACATGGCAAAGTGGTATTTGTCATGAGACAATTTTGTCCAAATGGCCATTTTTAATGGAAGAACCTGTTCTTTCATTAGTTTCAAAATGTCTACATTTATCCAGGGAAGGCTGTTCTTTTTATTCCTATACTTAAACTTATGAGAGAATTCTGTGATAATACTCTAAGACACTTGAGAGTGTCAGGTCTTTTCCTAGTAGCAAATCATTACAGTTAACTTTGAATAGTGCTTTTAAAACACTCCTGCTCGTTCTTGGGGATCCTAAGGGATTCGTGTTCTTTGGCAATATAGGGGCTACATTTCTTTGTTAATTTTCTGGCCACCAGAATTAGATTGTGAAAGATTTTGAAATTCTCTCAGGTCTGTTACTGAACACTAAGTCAAGTCAGTTCTGGTGGATTGGGTTATCCTTGTTGGACCTTTAATCAGCTGTGAGAGATCTAAACCATCAGTTATTTGTTTGAGGTTCTTTCTGATTGATCGATCTTCCCAATTAACATTACAATCTCCCATTATTATCACCTCTTTCTTAAAATTACATTCTCTAAACATGTTTTGGAGCTTTTCATAAAAATCTGTATTTGAAGAGGGTGGGCGGTAGATTACAATAATAAGAAAATACATTTGTGGTGATAAAGTGATATTCAAGCCAATACATTCCAACTCAGTTTGACCAGAATATTTCATTGCATTGAATGCTATCTTTCACATAAACCATGACCCTGCCTCCCTTTGACTTCACTCTATCTCTTCTGTGAGCTGGGGGAACCCAGAGTGGAGGTGACGCCGTACCTCTTCACGAACAGCCTTACCCGTGTGTGTTGTGTGGGATTTTTATTTTTTTTTTTCGTGGCAGTAGCGGCTTGGCTGGGGGCTCCACCGTGTTTTGCTTTTGTTGTTGTGTCTGTGGCATTGGATGAGTGTGGTGTAGTGTGAATGTGCCCAATACGGCTTTAGTTCTCCCCCTTGGAGTGATGAGGTGGGCTGGGCTTTAGGCCACCCTGGGAGGCTAGTAAAGTGGGTGTGTAGTGTAGACGTGTGCAGAGTGCCTCCTGGCATGTAAAATCGAGTCTCTTCGAGCGTGTGGATGTCAGTGTCTGGTGTCTATGGGCACACTTGCCTAGGGGGGCTTTTGTACTGCTTAGTGGGTTCTGGGTGGTTGTGCAGCAGGAGGGGGAGGAAGAAAACCCTGAATTAGTCCTTTTGTGCAGTGTGCTTTTAATGAATTGTTAAAATAAAGACATTGTATTCCATCCTTTCACTTGTGTGACGGTGTGCTGTTTGGAGAGTGGTGGGTCACCTGCAAGAAAAAGGGGAAAATTTTGACACCGAAGCTCGAAACTGTATCAATTGTTTCGGTACTTGCAGATTCTATACAATGTTCCGAGCAGCGTTTCAAAATGGGAGTCACATGGTCGAGGTGTCGAACATCAAAAGGTTTTAAAAATGGAGCGAAAGCTCAATCTTTGAATGCATAGTGCAAGCTTGTGGATTTGTCGTTTCTGAGATTGCTGAGAGAGATGCTGTTTGTGAGGATGACTGAGATATTTGATAATTAATTAGCTGTAGAGGAGAAATTGTGAGAGATTAGAGTTGCTGATTGTAGTCATTCCTATCACAACTAAATTAACGATTAAGTTTAGTGTTGTGGACTCCTGCTAAAGTTTGGCTACTGTCAGTAACCTTTGGCTAGGCTATTAACTAGCTAAGTCTGTGGACTAGAGTTTGTCCGGCCGACTGCGACTTACTACGTCTCCAATCACTAAAATCCCGGACTTCCCCAGCTCCACTCACCCACAGTAACATTCTCCGTTGATCGAGATGGTAATCGAGGATCCGGGCGGAACTTTACTGCCAGTAAAACTGGCAACATTCCCTCTCTTTGGTCCACTAATCGCACCCCTCACTCTGCCAATAGGATTTTCCACACTGTTGACAGAACTGTTTTACGTCCGGTTATAATAGCAATGAAACACCTAATTCCTGCACTCAGATTGGCTCTTTTCAATGTCTGCTCCCTCAGTAATAAAGGCCCACTAATTTTGAAATTCACCATTGACAATAAACTGGACATTCTCTGCCTGACAGACATGGCAGCAGCCTCAGGATTACTACCATCTAAATCAAGCTACTCCATCTGGTTTCTCATACATTGACCAGCGGGGCTGCTCTTGTGGCCGTCGAGGGGGGGTTGCTGTTCTCTACCGCTCCACTCTCAAAGCCACCACTGTCAGTTTCCCCCAACATTCATCCTTTGAACACCTTATTGTCAAGCTGTCTGGTCCCCGCCCACTGATCATTGTAACCATCTACCGCCCCCCCCAAATTATCAGCTGCATTTCTCCATGAATTGTCCTCCCTACTGACCACTGTCTGCACCATGTCACCAAAATACTCCTCCTGGGTGATTTTAACATCCATATAGATTCCCCCAATGCACTCTTGCTAATGACTTCCCCTCACTTCTGGACTGTCTGGATATTAATCAACATGTCACCTTCCCCACCCATAACAAAGGACACACACTCGACTCGACTCGAAAGGACACACCTGGCTCCCCTCAATCTCACTGACTGTCCTGTTTTGAAGTTCCTGCCCAAACTTTCAATGAAAAAGCCCAATGCACCAAAAAACATAAATAATGCTGACCTCATCAACCTGATCAACACCTGCCCCTCCACCGACACTCGCACATCTACTGACGACCTGGTCACACACTACAACACCTGTCTCTCCACCTAGCCCTAGCCCCTCTCAAGTCATGCACTGTTTCATTCTCCTACTCTGCCCCCTGATACACCCCTGAACTTCACCTATTAAAAAATCTCTGGCCGTCGTTTGGAGCGGTTAGCTAAAAAAACTGGCCTAACGGTTCACTCCCAAGCATACTCAGAACACCAAACTCTCTATAAAAATGCCCTCTCAGCGACCAGAAGCTCAAACTACTGTAACATCATCAATAGTGAGAGAGGCATTTTGAAGATCCTTTACTCCACTGTTAAACACCTGCTTCAACCATTGAACAACTCCCCCGACAACAATTTCCCCTGAACTGTGCAACAACTTTCTGAGTGTTTTCCAGACCAAAATTGACAATATTCATCAAGCGCTACTTCTGTCACCCACTCCCAACACCGTTCCCACCTGGATGAACACCCCCAGTTTCCGCCTTCACACCTGTGTCTGAATCATCTGTAATCAAGGTCATGGATTCCAACCAAAACACAGCACAGAGACCACCCTCATCAAGATTACCAACAACCTCCTCTGTGCTGCTGACTCTGGACTATTAACCATTCTCATCCTCCTCGACCTCAGCGCCGCCTTTGATACTGTTTCCCACCTGCTGCTTCTGGACTGCCTGACCTCCCTGTGCTTGGTCTACTTCTATTCATCATCTATCTCCTCCCCCTTGGCCGAATCATGAGTCACCACCACATCAACTTCCACTGTTACGCTGATGACACTCAGCTATACATCTCATCTAAGCCCACCGCCCCCCTGCCCCCGACCTCCCTCATCAGCTGCCTCCATGATATCAAGACCCGGATGGCCACTAACTTCCTAAAATTAAACGGAAATAAAACTGAAGTCATGCTCATTGGTTCTAAATCCACCCTCTCCAAAGCACCACATTTCTTCACACCCATTGATGGCTACCCTGTCCCCCTGTCAACAGTGAAAAGCCTTGGCGTCACCTTGGACAACACCCTATCCTTTGAACCCCACATAAAGAATATCACACGCACTACATTTTTTCACCTCCGTAACATCCCCTGACTCTGTCCATCACTCTCCCACTCCAGTGCTGAAACCCTGATCCATGCATTCGTCACCTCCCGTTTGGACTACTTTAACGGAATACTCTCAGAACTACCCTCCAAACTCATCAATAAACTGTGAATTATCCAAAACTGCCCTACACCCCCCTATCTCTCCGATCTCCTACAGGAATACACCCCGACCTGCACCATCCTCAGCTGGCCTCCTCTCCATCCCACCAACCCGACTCAGCACAATGGGCGTGCAAGCATTCAGCTCTGCCGCCCCCAGACTCTGGAACTCAGTCCCCACACACATCAGACACGCAGAGACACTATCCTCCTTCAAAACACTGCTCAAAACCCACCTATTCACCATTGCTGACCACTGACACTTCTCCCCTGTTTCCCCACTGTAAACTGTCTCCCATTGTACAATGTTTTATGTCGTTCATGTGTTTATGTCATCCGTGTGTTAGATCTGTGCTGCTTCTGCGAGGCCTACTGCTGCTGCAGGACCATATATGTTCAAAGTTAGTTTACACAATACCATCAAAGGATTGTCATTGGAAATAGGAATTGGAAATTTAAGTTAAGACTGCATAATACACAATTTAATGATAGATGGGCAATTTAGATGGTGGACGAAATGTGGAAGAATTGGGAGTAAATGTTTTATCATGAGCCTAGTTGAATGACTAGTCAATTTAACCACAGTAGCACAGTAGTCTCTAGGTTATCTTGAATATGACCCCTTGGTGTAACCCTTGTTCTGCTTTGTGGATGTGTTTTTCAGTTAATTATGTTTATCTTGGGTGGGTCATGGGGTGGGGGGCAAAGTAATGATGCGGCCTTTTCTCTTATTTTTAGCACTGACTATTTTTTTGGATTGTTTTATTTTGTTTCAATTGGGATGGGGGAGTGAGGATGTGGTTCTTATGGCAAGAAAATAACTGATGGAACATTTGAAATGTGCCCATTCATATAAGTTGAAAAAAGGGGGGTAATAAATTGTAATTTGACTCTCGTTGCTGAAATAGTTCCCCGCAAACATGGACCTCTGTTGGTTCCGCTCATTCCGGTCTGCGTGACACTACAAAACGGTAAATAAAAAATCTCCGACTTTATCTCCCGTTACCCGTTTTTCCCAAGATTTCACAATGAAACATAAGACAAATCCACATTTTTATATTTCCTGTCTATGGCATTTTTAAGACCTCTGAAAGATGGATTTAAGACATTTTCAGACCAATTAAGGCCTTTATTGTTGATAAACAAATGTAATACTTTTTAAGGATCTGCGGACACCCTGATATATGTAGGCCTACATTCTAAATAATTTAAAAAAAAGTTTCTGAATACAAATCTATATACCCCCTTTCACATTGAAAAACTCCTTTGTGCCCTATTCATTTAAGATATTGAACCAGCAAGGGAGTCAACGGTAAATAAGTTGAGGGCAACAACAAGAGCCACCTTGTTATGGATTTGTGCAATTTTAGTGAAGTGCAATAAGAGCTTGTGCTGGAACTTGTGCAATATATGTGTGGATGTGATGTTCTATGGATTGCTCTGTCTTTCATCTTCTACATTGTAGTGTATGGGAAGCTTTTTTAGATGCAAAAAAATGCATGAGCAGACAAAGTATTATCTCATAAACACAATTTCAAGTATGCCTGCGTTTTTGGCTAACCTTATGCAAAACCGCTGTCACCGACACACTTCTAATGAATGGCTGCAATGACCGCTTCTGCCAGTAGAGGCCAATGTTGACTTGCAGTGTTCCGAAACGTTGCGAAAGTCTGAAGTTGTCTCAAAGTTTTGAGCTTGCCATCCCTAGGAAAAGGTAGATGGGTTAGTGTGAGGGAGCTCACAACCAGCTCAGCAGGGACCCAACCTGGCGTAGTGGAAGGACGAGGTGGAGGAGATGAAGAAGATGAGCCAGGAACTCCATGACCAGCTGGCCGGCCGGCTTGGGGGAAGACCCTAGTGGCAGAGATTAGACAGCAGTGTGCTGAACCCTGGGGACGCGTCACTAACCATTGCTATGTCCCCACCACAGACCCTCACTCCTATCCACTGTGACAAACGAGGGAGGCCAATCTGCTGTGAGTGCGGGGAAGCGGCCCTGCAGCGAAGGAACTGGAGCCATTAAACATCAACCCCTGGCCACGATAGGGCATATGAAAGGGGTGAAGACACGCCCAGAGGAAGAAGGATAGCATAAAGAGTGAGTGTTGGGTACGTGCCCCTAGGTGGAGGTAGGTGTTTTCGGCAGTTGTTCGGGGAGCGGCCCATTCAGAGCATGACTGCACTGGACTGGCTGAATTTACGGGCGGCGAATGGGCTCCAGATCCCTTTCATCGGGTACGCAGTAATGGACTTTGTTGTGGGGGGGTTCCTGAGAAGGGGGTAGTAATTGTTAAAGATGACTGTCTGGGTCCTGGGCATGAATGTAATTGAACATTGCTGGGGGGAGGTCATGCAGGAGGCCCAGCCCAGGGCCATAATGTTTGTGGCCAGCCAGCAGGGAAAGGCACGCCAGGAATGTAAGAAAGCATTTGTCACCCGTTATGGCCTCCAGAACTACACCCCCAGACCAGTAGGGGAGCACCCGTCTCACCCGATTTTACATTTTACATTTTAAGCATTTAGCAGACGGTCTTATCCACGCTCTTATCCGATGTGACCCTGTACAGGTACCAGCCCACTCTGAAATGTTGTACTGGGCCTAACCTCTACCCCAGATCAAGGAGTAGCTGACTGATCTTACAAGGGCAGAAAGGTATTTGACTTTGGACCTGGCTAGCGGCTACTGGCAGGTGGAGGTGGATCCTGCAGACCAGGAGAAGACTGCCTTGTACAGGCCCATACAGTGAGTTTAACTGTATGCCATTTGGACTTACAAATGCACCAGTGACATTCCAGCAGTTGATGAAATGGTGCCTGGAGGAGCAGGTAAATGACTTGCTGCTAATTTACTTCGATGATGTGATTGTGTACTCTGCTACCTTTCAGGCACACCTCCAGCATTTAGATGAGGTGTTTCAGCGGTTATTCCGAGAAGGGTCTCAAGCTCCAGCCCCAGAAATGCCAACTACTAAAGAGGGAGGTGAAGTACCTGGGACACATGATTGGGCCCAAGGGGGTGGCGATGGACTTGGACAAGATGGCGGCGGTCCGCAAGTGGCCGCAGCCAGAGACAGTGCGTCAGGTGCGGGCCTTCCTGGTGTTCGCTGGCTACTATCGGCGCTTCATCCCCACTTTCGCCAGCATAGCAGCGCCTTTACACCAGATATACTAAACCTAATGAGACTGATTTAAGAATACTAATAAGAAGGCTGCTACCATGTTAGGAATTAACGTCTTGCATGACATCAACCATATTAGAATTCAAATTTCTAGTGGGATAGCACCCTACACCAGTCACCCTCAGGGGCGGACTTAGTGATTTGGGGGCCCAAGCAGTGGCGGATCCTGGCATAGGCGACATAGGCAGTCACCTAGGGCGGCACGCCGGCAAGGGCGCACGCACACGGCTCTCCATATACAAACATAGGCGCTCGCAAAGGGCGCAAGGGGCGCACACACACAGCTCTCCATATAGACACAGTCACAGACGTGCACAAGGGGTGCACGCACATGGCTCTCCATATACAAACATAGGCGCGCGCACACAGCTCTCCATATATAGACAGTCACAGATGTGCACAAGGGGCGCATGCACACAGCTCTCCATATACAGTGGGGAAAATAAGTATTTCACCCCCTGCTGATTTTGTGAGTTTGCCCCCTTACAAAGAAAGGAATGGTCTATAATTTTCATGGTAGGTTCATCTTAACAGTGAGAGACAGAATATTTAAAAAAATCCCAGAAAATCACATTATATGAATTTTAAACATTTATTTGTGTTTTATTGAGGAAAATAAGTATTTCACCCCCTAGCAAAACATGACTCAGTACTTGGTGGAGAAACCCTTGTTGGTCAGACGTTTCTTGTAGTTGGTCACCAAGTTTGCGCAGATCCCAGGAGGGATTTTGGCCCACTCCTCTTTGCAGATCCTCTCCAACAGTCTCTCACTGTTAAGATGAACCTACCATGAAAATGATAGACCGTTCCTTTCTTTGTAAGGGGGCATACTCACAAAATCAGCAGGGGGTGAAATACTTATTTTCCCCACTGTATAGACACAGACGCATGCTCACTTCAGTCTCGCTCATCTGCGCAGCATTGTGCTACAGCGCTACGCTAGCATCGGGCAGGCATTCGTCCCACTGCTTCTGCTGTCTGTCAGCCTATGAAGTCTTCTAGTCCTCACCTGCTAGAAGCCTGAAGTGGGGGAGGGGTGGAGGTCAATAGCGCCTCTCAAACTCACACTGTACAGTACAAGTCAATCAATGAAATCACAAAATAACATTGCAACCAAATGCGCCCCTGCTCTCCTAACACACACAAGCAAATGGAAATAATATCTCAATAGCTACTGATATACAGCTGCAATTTTGCCTGGTTTAAAATATAATGATAAATGAAAATGAGGTAAAGGTATGTGTTGTCATCTCATCATGAACATTGTTATGTTTTGAAGTAGTCTAGTAAATAATTGTGCTAACTAGTTATTGCATCAATTGTTATAACTTAAGTTAATACTAGCTAGTAGCTCAAGCATTTAGCAAACATTACACTGGCTATAATGACACTGAACTTTCTCTAAAAAACACCTTTCTTGACTATCATCAACATGTACATGAACATTTTCTGGGGCAATAGCACTATACTGCATCACTATGTTCTTACTACTAGCTGTTAACATGCATACAGTCCAGCTAAACTAGCAGAGAAAGTTTGTGCATAATGGCATCATGTAATAACCTAATTACAGAAGTAACTATGTTAGCTGTAAAATATATCAATTGTCTTCTTACATATTTTGGAGCACCCTCTGACCCAGGTGATGAAGAGTTATCTATGGCCTCAACTATCCAGGCATCCTCAGAAACTCCTTCTGAGCCTGATGATGAAAGGCCATCTATTTCCACCTGTTTTACTGACCAGACCTCAGGGGTGTGTTTGTGCACATGCAATATTACAGTTGAAATATTACTGGTAGTAGTAGGCCTATAAAATAATAGCTTATATGTATTGTGTAAAGCAGTATGGTGTATATGCTTGCTGTATCCAGGCAGTGTGCAACATAAACAAATGTATTAATGTTTTCCCCATGTAACATGTTAAAGCATATTACTGGTAGATGGCCCTGTCTAATATAATAATAATTTGTTGATTAGCTTGGATTGGCTATAATAGGATTACTAAAGTTGCTAGTTTGCTAAACTTTGCGTAGCTTATTGTTGTTGAATTGCTAGCTATTACTGGGTTAGAATAGCCTTATTATTTGTTAGTTTTGACTGTTTATCTGTAATTTTTGTTTTGATTGTAGCAAATTAGCAAGCAGTCTTGAGTAAGTCGGTGTAATTATCACGCTATTTGACTCAGCTGTTTGATCGCTCTGTTTGACACCCGATCCCTTGGCTCTGTAATCTTTGCCCATGGCTTATCCTACCATTGTTATGCTGATGACACTCAACTCTTTCTCTCCTTCTCCCCATCAGACACTCAGGTCTCTACCCGCATCTCTGCTTGCCTGAGGGACATTCAGAGCTGGATGGACAGTCACCATCTAAAGCTCAACCCAGGTAAAACAGAACTAATCTTCATTCCTGCTCTAAACTCTCCCCACATTGATTTCTCCATTTCTCTAGGTGACACCTTGGTGACATCATCACCCTGCGCAAAGAATCTTGGTGTGGTGATGGACGACAGGCTGTCCCTATCACAGAACATCGCAGCGGTAAGCCGGGCGTGCAGATTCTATCTGTATAACATCAGGAGAATCCGTCCCTTCCTTACCACGTACTCTACCCAGCTCCTGGTCCAAGCAATGGTACTGTCCCGCTTGGACTACTGCAACTCGCTTCTGGCTGGCCTTCCGGCATCTGCCATCAAACCCCTGCAACTCATCCAGAACGCTGCAGCCTGTCTGGTCTACAACCTTTCCAGACACTCCCATGTCACCCCCCTGCTCACTACCCTCCACTGGCTGCCTGTTATAGCTCGCTTCAAATTCAAAACATTGGTCCTAGCATACCAGGCAGTCAAGGGATCAGCCCCAACATACCACCTCAAGATCTTCAAACCCTACACACCTGCCAGACCACTCCGTTCTGCTACCTCAGGATGCCTGGCACCTCCCCCTCCGCACTTGTGTTTCCCGGTCACGTCTCCTGTCGGTTCTGGCTCCACGATGGTGGAATGACCTTCCCGTGGAAATCAGAACAGCTGAGACCCTGGCCACCTTCAAGCGACGACTGAAGACTCACCTCTTCATCAAACCATCCTCACCCAATCAAATCACCAAGGACAAAGTAGCACAACACACCAAGAACTGGGTGGAAACAAACATGCAAATAATACACTCCCACTACACTACAGTTATTGAATCCAATTAACAGATATGACACTGTCGCCTACAATATGGCCATATTGTGGGAGAAAAACCGATACAGAAACAGATTTAGAAACACAACAATTATGACACTACAACAATTGCTAACAAACACATCAAACACAGCAGAGGACACTACCCCATCCACACCAATTAATAACAAGGCCCAGATTGCACTCAGTACACAGGAACACACAGAACAGCTCCCAGTAATAGAATTAGAACATAATATATCATCACAACCACTCCCTTGCAATAACAATGATCAGCTGGGGCTCCTTGACCACTCCACCCAACCAACAACCTCACGACTGAAACTGATCGATTATCATATCAACCCCCTCTCCATAACACATGACAGCTACATCAAAGACACTTATGATTTTATACAGAAGCTCAGACCCATAGCCGTTCCCTCCAATGCACTATTATTCACCATCGACATTGACAGTTTATATACCAACATAAACACCCCAGCTGGTCTGAACGCTCTGAGGGACGCTTTCCACAGATTCCCGGACGAAAACCGACCGGACCAGGAAATACTACAACTTCTGGAGATCAGCCTCACTAACAATGACTTTTTGTTTAATTCGCAATATTATTTACAGGTGGAGGGTACGGCTATGGGTAAGAAATACGCACCAGCTTACGCAAACATCTACATGGCGGAGTGGGAAAGGACCGGTTTGGCCAGGTGTCCCCACTTACCTCTGGTGTACTACAGATTTATGGATGACATCTTTGGTATTTGGACACATGGCACAACATTATTTGACAGTTTTATCCACATTCTCAATACCCATCATCCAGCAATAAAATAAAATACACACTTCATCCTACACATCCACACTCTGCGTCGAGAGGAGCCAGATGAGGTGGCTCGGGCACCTGGTTAGGATGCATCCTGGACGCCTCCCTGGTGAGGTGTTCCGGGCATGTCCCACCGGGAGGAGGCCCCGGGGAAGACCCAGGACATGCTGGAGAGACTATGTCTCTCGGCTGGCCTGGGAACGCCTCGGGATTCCCCCGGAAGAGCTGGACGAGGTGGCCGGGGAGAGGGAAGTCTGGGTCTCCCTGCTTAGGCTGCTGCCCCCGCGACCCGACCCGGATCAGCGGTAGAAGATGGATGAATGGATGGATCCTACACTAGTAGAATTTTTGGACACCACAGTTTTTTTTCTCTCCCACAACAGCATCCAATCAGAAAATATTACTGACGAAAGTCTCAAGGCCACAGACACACACGCACTTTTACACAAAAGCTTTCACCCCAAACACACATTTAGAGGCATAGTCAAGTCACAAATCATCCGCTTTTTAAGACTCAGTTCCAGATAAAATGATTTTCATATTGCCACCAAAACATTATTCACAGCACTGAGGAGTAGAGGGTATTCGAAAAGGTTTTTACGCACCATCAAAAAGAAGACCATACAGGAATACCCACAGTACAGTCACCATTGGAACCCAGACCATCATTTCAACCTGAACCCTAACCCTACCCTGAACCCCACCCCCCTGTGTATGCCAAACACCAACCTTGGAGTAAAAGGGATTGGATTGTGTGGGAGGATTCTTCCTCCAAACAGCGATCATCTACACAAATGGGGACTCTAAAAACTGTAAGTTCTCCCCATTTTTTTTACTCGTCTGTTTGTATTTATATTTTTACTTGGGTATAATAGTGTTTTACTTTCTGTATCTTTTCACTTTGACTCTTTTAAACACTTATTTTAATACATATTGATTTATAGTAGGTCAAGAATACAGGATCACCATTTTAAATGTTAGGCTTCAGACAGGGGTTGGGATGTCAGCCATTTTAACTTTTGCAAATCAGCTATCTTAATCCTAGAAACTCAATTGATTATGGACAGGACGCTAGTCCTGAAATGAAAGAATAACATGGTGTTACCATTACAAACCCGCCTACAAAATAATTTAGGCTCCAATGTATCCACAAAACAGCCAATTAACACAGAGGTTATTAAACAAACCAAACTGTGTTTTAAATTACTACAGGCCGTTCACCATTCTGAGGTTTTAGATAGGTCTCTAAAGGCCAATTCATTCTCCGGGTTATTTCAGATATTTTAAATAATATGGTTCTTTGTGACCCTTCTGGGCGCAAGATGAGATATAAACATAAGCTGACCCCTTCAACGATAATACAGTGGAAACCATGTTAGCCAACCTCCACCAAAACATTAAGGATACCCTCACTCATAAAGCAGAACCCCCCATTTACAACATCAATAGAGAAATTAGAATCCAGGTACAAATAGAAGGTCAGAGACAGCAACGAAGTATCTCCCACATTTTGAGATCTCCCTCCCCTATCGCATACAGATCGCAATGGAGCAATGTAGCGGTGTATGGGGGGGATAGTATTTCACCTGACCCTTCCCCATCACAACATAAATTGATTCACACCAATACAAATGGTATAACAGACACAATAGTGATTTTCAACCCCAACAAGACACAGACAGACTCAAACATAAACATCACTATGCATAAGGACATTGGGATTGTCAAGGTGAGTAACCATGCAATACCTGATCCCTTTACAGATTTGTTGCGGTGCGGTCCCCTGTGTGCGGACACAAGTACAAACCATCCTGAAAGAACTTCATAACATGAACTTCATCAATTTCAAACAAATGTGTTATTTATTAGGTCCACCTACTCCACGCCCCAGACAATTCTATTTACTCCCCAAAATTCACGCAGATCCCGAGGCATGGACGGTCCCTCATGAGATCCCCAAGGGACGACCTATCGTATCAGATTGCGATAGCGAGACATATCACATTGCCGAATACATTGACCACTTTTTAAACCCTATTTCCCAATTACACGACAGTTATTTAAAGGACACTTATGATTTTATCGACAAATTACTCAAGGTTCATATCCCAGAACAAGCGTTCCTTTTCAGTGTAGACATCAACAGTCTATATACCAACATACAAACAAATCTAGGCATAGAAGCAGTTAAAAAGGCATTAGACAGCAATCCAGACCCTTCCCGCTCTGACCAACACATTCTACAATTATTACATATTAATTTAACCAGAAATGATTTTGAATTTCATTTGGATTCATTTGAGGAATTCATACAAATAATGAATACACAAACATACAATAAATCAAAACACCATAGACTTTTTAGACACAATGGTCTCTTTAATATCGACAGGAAATGGACATCAAATGTTCAAAACAAACTATTTTTCAAACCAACAGACACACACACTCTGCTACATAAAGCCAGTTTTCACCCGAAACACACATTCAAAGGACTCATAAAATCACAAATCATTCGATTTCATAGGATATGTACATATATTAACGAGGCCACAAAAACCCTCTTCCAGGCGCTCAGACCAAGGGGGTATTCAAAAAGATTTCTTAGGACAATAAAATCGACCACCATCAATCAATTACATAACGGTCAAAACAGGGAGGTGCCACGCTCCAAAAATGTCATCCCATTCATCACCACATTTTCCAAAACAACCGTACAATTAAACTCCAAAATCAAAACCAACTTTACACAAGTCCAAAAAAAACATGCACCTTTACAAAATTTCAAAATAATATCAGCATATAGAAAAATCCCAATCTGAAGGACATTCTAGTCCGATCCAAATTTCAATCACTACCTCAGAAAACCACAGTGGGAATTCACAAACATTTCAAAGAACAAAAATACATTAGAAACAGATATGTGGACATACCTATTTGGCCAACAATAACCTTAAAAACTAAAAATGTAGTTTATATCATCCAATGCACCCGCTGTCCGATGAAGTGTATTGGAGAGACTGGGAATGTGCTACGGGTCCGGTTGCAGCAACACATATGGTCCATTTCTATAAAAAATAAAACACAATCAATTTTAATTAGGCATTTTTTGGAACATGGCCTGGAACATCTGAGTATGTCGGGCCTTGACAGCAATGTCTGTTGGACGCCGATTCAGAGAAAGACGAAGGAGAGGGAGTACATCCAAAAATTCAGGACCCAATTTCCAACTGGGCTGAATGAGAGATAGAGGTGGTAGAGGGGAGCGTATGTATGTATGTATGTATGTGTGTGTACATGTATACGTGCATGTATGTATGTCTTTTTTATATATATATATATGTATATGTGCATAAGCAATAATAAATATGAAATAAATATAAAATATTAATAAAAATGACCAACCTATATATTCATAAAAGGTTTAAATTAAAATTAGTTTCCCCCTCCCTCCCCCCTTGCTTGGCTCTTGTCATGAAATAAATATTTTGCATGGTGGCACTTCCTTTGACATAAAAGCACTTTGTGGATTGATGTGTTTTTTTGGATATTGTATTTTATATTTAGCACTTATACTTTTGCAGCACTTACTGTGTGATTTATTTATTGATTGAGTATTTAATTTATGGATTGATTTGGTTGTATTTATAATTGGATATATAGTTTATTTATTTGGGTTTATTTAAATTGAATGTATAATCAGACTGCTCCCCTCTAAGAAATGGATTGTGATTCTACCCTCTCTGCCTTTGTTCCCTGAATCGGTATACACACAAAACAACGACTAAGATCTCAGAGTTAAGGTGAATGGGGGATGGAGGGGATACCCGGCAGAATAGCCCTTCGGCTGGATCTCTGAGCCTCCTACACCGACTCTTTTTCATTACATCATTTCCTGTTACCCCCACCCCTAACCAAACGAATGACTTACCCTTGCTTGTCTTGGGGGAGTGGCCTTGACACTATTCCAAACCTAACCCGGCCAGTGCCATCACGATACCCCCTAAACTCACCAACCTCACTCATGGTTAATTGTTCCAAGTTCAGAGACATTGCCCATGTAGCCTTACTCTGGTTGACTGGATTGCCTTTTGGTTTTTTTCTCTCCCCCCTTGTATTGGGCAATATGGTCCTTAATACTCATCTAGGCTGTAGATACTATCCATGGTGGGAAGTCTCAAAATAAAAGAATGTCCCAGCATGCCTTGCTCTTCATTTGCATACACCCTATAGCAGAACACCACTATGTTTTAACTTTAGGATACAACCCATAACGTGATGGTGCATTACACAGACATATCCAGAGCCTGTGAGGAATGGTCTTTTTCATTTATTCATTTTTTAATTTTCTCTCTCCCTCATTGGGCAGGGCTATGGTGATACTGTTTCAACCTGAGATTACCATCCATGGTGGGTAATGTTAGAAATTTCCCAGCATACCCTATTTCTGCATTTACATATAACCAATGGGATAACACTAACACAATTTAAACTTTAACCAATAACATGGTGACACTACACAGACATATGTCAAGCCAATGGTGAAAGGATCATTTTAATCTATCCCTACTTGGACTATGACATCATAAATTCCAACAAATAGGATAGTCTTTTTCCTTTTTCTCATGCCTTTTCTCTTACCCCCTCTTCTTCCTTATTTTTTCTCTATTAATACGTTCCTTTTCCCCGTGCTTCTTTTAAATCCTCTGAAGAAGCGTAACCTACGTGAAATACTTTTAAAAGGGGACTTCCAGAACTGGATGATACAAAAACCAACAATGTCCAAACCATCTCCGCCCTTTGGGAAAAGAGCAAGAGGCCCTAGGGATCCTTCCCCTTGTTTTCTTCCCTTTTTGTAAAAACAAAAACATCCAAAGAGCAACACAAAAGAGGATTGGTGAGTACTCCCATCCAGCAAACTTTTTTTTTTTTTTTTTTTTAAAGAACTTAAAAAAAAATGTATATATATATTTTACCTGTGTGTGCCAAAAAGCAACTTTGGATTGTTTGAAAGGGATTGTTTGGGAGGATTCTTCCCCCAAACAGCAAACATCCACACTAACAAGGACTCTAAAAAAAAGTTCTCCCCATCTTTTACTCATCTGTTTTATTTGTATTTTTTATGTGGGTATAACAGTGTCATGGTTTGAGTGCCTGTTTAGCCCTGTGTGGGCGTACTCCTTTCTAATCCTCGTGAGTACGTTCCTGCCTCCCTTCCATACCTAATCAGCTGATTGTTCACAGGTGTTCGCTGCCTATTTCAGTTAGCTGTTTTCACTGCTCCTCGATTCAGTGTCGATTCATGTGACGTTGAAGTCGGTATGGTTATTCGCAGTCCTAAAAAGACAAGAAACAAAACAAGACTAGAAACTAGAAAAGTATTCACTTCAGTTTTTCTCGTTGCTTCTACGGAAGTCCAGTGTTTACTTTTGTTTTTGTTTGGTCTGTTTTCTGGGTTACTTACTGGCAGACTCAGGGCAGTTATCTTGCTGTCCTTTTTCCTAAGCTGCGTCTTAGGCGTCTGGGTTCATTCCAGCTCTGTTTTAGGTCTGTGCTGCGTCACAAGTTTATTTTCTTTCTTTTCCCTCTGCGTGGGTAGTTGGCTGGTTTCTCCTCCTTTCGATGTGATCGGTTATGGGAGCTAAACACGTAGCACTCCGAGATCATCTTTTAGGAGGTAGATTATCAGTTCTCTGTTCCCCGTAGCGGTCCCTTTTATTTTGCCGGCAGCTTTGCATTTATTTCATGAAGCTGTCCGATTTCTGAGAGTCGCCCTATTTTCTGGGTCGTGGTGTGTTTGGCTACACGCCAGAGTTTTGTTCAGTTTTACTACCGTTCGCGGACCGTGTTTATTCGCCCTCTGTTGTGGGTAGTTATTATTTCGCTATATGCAGGGGGTTTCGTTTTCCCATTTATTTACTGTAACCATCCCTGGCTCCCTATTGTATTTTAGTGAGCACTCTGATTCGTCAGGAGTGATCCTTATTGATCCCCCATTGGTTGCACTTGGGCTTCACCCCTACAAGCCCTCACAAACAGGGTTTTACTTTCTGTATCTTTCTACTGTTTTAACACTTGACTTTTATATTTTAATACATATCCTATTGGCTCAGAGTAGGGTAAGAATACAGCATTGCCATTTTTAATGTTAGGCCTCAGACAGGGGTTGGGAGGTCAGCCATTTTAACTTTTGTATGTCAGCCATTTTAATCCTATAGAATTAATTGATTATTGATAGGACGCTAGTCCTGAATCTAAAGTATCTATAAAATGGTGTTACAAACCCGCCGACAAAAGAATTTAGGGTCCAATATATCCACAAAACAGCCAATCAACAAGGAGTTAATGAAACAAACCAAACTGTGTTTTAAATTACCACAGGCCGTTCACCACTCAGAGGTTGTAGATAAGTCCCTGAAGGCCAATTCATTCCCTCCTGGAATGTTGAGGCAGGTTAATAAACTCACAGAATTGATAAAACCTTCACCTATGTTTTATAATTTTACCTTTGATCTCGTCAGGATTATACGCTAATTTTATTGGTCCTTTATTTATTGTCTTTTTGCACTTATTACGACGGATTATCCTGATTTTAATGCCAAACTTTTCATGGATGGCTGCTGGCGGCGTTCACCTGAATCTACCTACCCCTCCCCTGCTTGATTGAGCTCCCCACCTTCTGTCACTCTACTGCCGCTGGATTCTCAGTCTCTCCGCGGCCCACAGTTGCCATCCTAGCGGGCCCAGACAGATCTACAACACATGTCGGAGACTCGGAACCAGTAGGTCTCCTTCAACCACGGTCGGTCTGCTCATTCTAATCTATCATGGTTACCTTCTGGAGAGAGCCTTCCGCCTCCCGGCACATAAACTGCTACGTAGAGGGGAACTCCTACCATAAAAAGTATATGCACAGGGGCTCTGGCCGAGGCTACAACTATAACCCTAGTTGCAATAATAACATCAACTCCATAACGTCGCACAGACGCGCGCAGAATTTGCCTCGGGCTGTAGACTACAGTCTATTGCAGCCTTTGTAACGTTACGGCTCCCTCTGCAAACCCCGCTCGCATTGTACTTTTTAACACCCAGTCTCTAACCAATAAGTCCACTCTGATGCATGAGTTTATTATCGATGATGGCTCTGACCTGATATTTTTTACCGAAACCTGGCATAAAGAGGGCGATTTTTTCCACCTAAACGAGGCATCTCCGCCGGGATATAATTACTTTGAAAAAGCTCGTGCTCGTGGCCACGGTGGTGGCATTGCTGTCCTGTACAAGGACTCTATAGTCCTCCAACCACTGACTGTTCCTGAAACCCAGTCCTTTGAGTGCCTCGCTTTTAAATGTTATCCACCTAAATCCCTAGCGGTTATACTTGTTTACCACCCTCCAAAATCCAACTCATCCTTCATCCCAGAGTTTTTAACTTTCTTACCTCAGTATGTCCCACTCTCTCCAATATTGTGATATTGGGTGATTTTAACA